>JACCIC010000077.1:252500-580000 GCA_018907035.1 Sycobia sp. Sy_11
ATCTATAACAGAGGTCAGGTGTATAAATTTAATTTAATGCGCCTTAATTTTTCCGTACCTAAGTATTTACACTATATACCTTTTTTATTATTTCTGTTTTGAAGAGTAGAAGAAATTTATCTAAAAGAATATTGTCATATTTTAGACACCTCAGGGTGAAAAGGGTTGGTACCCCTCGAAGGTGAAAGAAGTTGCATTGAAACCATTTGATTTTTCAATAATAATGAATATTTGATCTTTCGTTTTCGAAATTCCAGCTTTGAAATCTTGTGTAGGTGGCCAAGAAAGTCGTTTAGAACTATCTTAATCGATCCACTTACTTTATTGTACATTCAATTGTTCAAGAATCAAGAAATAATTCATACATGTAACTAACAAACTGCAATGAAGGAAAATTTGTGAAATCGATCTTTCCATAAATAAAAATCGAAACTTTATTTATTTTTTATAATTTACTATAGCCATAACTTTTTTAAAAATGTATCCCAAGTAAATATTAATATATAGATTGTAGATAGAGAATTTGAAATAATATTTCAAACCAAAAATTCAAACAATGATTTTGAATCTGATGAAAATTAAAAGGCTCGTCTTCGCATGGTCTTTTAGCATAGACTTTTATAAGCAGTTAAATTGAAAAAATAACGATTTCTCCAACGTTTTCTGGATATCTCACGCTCAAAAGTCGCATTCGTAAAGATGAAATATATGGCAACTAGCTTGAGAAAAATGTTCAGATTTATATTTATATCAAAAAAATTTAGTTTTTACGCATATCACTCGTAATCGATCCCACGGAAATTTATTTTAATTAATAGTAATCCTATAACACATATTGATACGCACAATACAGAAATTAATTTCAAGAATCTCCTTTTGATTAAGCCAAAGTATTTCTCATTCGCACATACATTTGCACAAAATTATATCTTATATATGCATAATGAAAGATCTCGGCCTGACTATGAATTTATTAAGTTCCGCTATATTGCCGATAAAAAACGGCATATATAAGTATTATATGGTTCAATAACGGAAGTATTTCGAAATATCGTAATAATTGAGCGCGAATTAAGAGAAAGATAAATCAGGAAATCTGTATATCATTATACCCTCCATGTATAAATTAAGCCGATATATCGGCCGTATAATCGGCGTATATATGATGCATACTAAACGGCACACCGATAGATCACAGTAGGCTCGAGATTATATTCGGTTTTCTTCTTTTTTTTTTCCTTCAACATTCTTTACATTCGAATAACAGTAAAATAAAATAGTACGGGTAAAAGTTATTATTCGGCAAATAAGCGACGATAACGATCACTATTGTCAATATGTAAGCCAATATTTAAGTTGTCATCAGTATATGTCAACTAATGAAATTAAAATGTAAGAAAACCTTTTTCTGCTCGAGATTTTATACTTTATTTAAGATGTTAGAAGCGTGGAAGAAAAATTAAAGAATTCAAAAACATTAATAGATAGGATGGCATGTTTATTTGGACTTCTTTTAAAGTAAATATTTGCAAAGCGAATTGAGCTATTTTAGGTAAGAAAATGCGGAATAATTTTGAATTTAAACTCAAATCTTGGATGATAGCGCGAAGATTGAATTAGTTTTTACGCTGACTTTTGTAAAATATCACGTTGAAAATCGAACGTTTATTAAGGCAAATCCAGGGATGTTTCACGGTAGTCGCGTGGAAAGGAAAAATCCCCGGTATTGACGTTCGTTTCACCCAATATTTACTAATATACCAACGGACTGACGCGATTTTATGTACAATATATTCGAGAAGAAAACAAACAACCTTTATATACACATAATATATTGTATTGCGCTTCTTTCGAAGTTTTCCCGTCCGTGTTTAGTAAAGTCAATCGGCGGAAAGTTTTTTTTCGAGTTTTCGCACTGTGACCGAGGCGCATTTTCATTTGATTTTCGGTTGAAAAATGAAGGAAAAATAAATAATCGAGAAATTTACAGGAAGTATTTTGATGAAGAAAAATTTCGTTATTTTACATTCTGAAGGCTGTATCGTAATTGTATGCTTATTACACTTGTCGATGACATACAAAAATTGAATTGAAAATAATCTGTATAGCCATTGAGAATTTTGCACAAGTATAGAATGAAATTATATATAAGCCTCTCGACAGAGTAAATTAATTTTTTTACTATTTAATAACATTTTAGTACGCAATAGTAATCGTAAAATTTGTATTCGTGAAATTTAGATATATATTATAAATTAAGAACGCGACATTTTACGATCGTAAACTTCAGTTTTGAAAGAAAATAACTTTTAATATTATTTCACACTTACGTATAAAATTTTGTTGAATGTGTTTTATTTTATTATTTCATGAGAATCCTTTAGAAAATATGTACAACTAATGTGATTCTTATGATGTTTTATTCCGTAATGTTGAATATATTCGTTTTAGTATAAATAAAGATACTGACAAATATATTTAGTTCGCTCATTAAGGGTCATAAAAGGCCTGTTACAGTAAGCATTATAGAATTCCATTGGAGAAATTAAGAAATAATTAATTTACTCTGCCAATTTACCGTTACGAAATAATGGATCTTCGCGTCCTATCTATAATATAAAAATGTTATGCATGTAATTTTACTGTAATAAAACATATAAAAGTTTTATGTACTGAGTTTTATATAGATGATGTGCTTAAATAATATTATTTTTAGATTAAGTTATAAAATTAATATACTATTTTTATAATAATATACAATATACAACTATAAATAGTAATATACATGCTGTCAGCTCTCTCTTTTTTTTTTTTAATAAGCTAAAATAAACTTGTAAATTATCGGATTTATCTAGAAAAGAGATGAACATTGTATAATCTCTCCACTCCTCTAAAATAAGCGATTACGTGCATCATTTTTTTCTCATTTTATCGAGATCAGAGAAATAAAATACTCTGAAATTAATAGTAGTGTATGCGTGCGCGCGCGCGCGTGTATGTGTATGCGTGTGTGTGTGTACTTTGGTAATTAATCGTCAATGGCATTGTTAATTATCTAAAATCAATATATACAAAGATAAATCGAATCGTATACATCTTTGTATATCTTCCGTTCATATAGATTAAAATATATATATATATATATATATATATATATATATATATATATATATATATATATATATGCCATGTATCAGTATATATAGATACATCTAACATATATATCCGACATATATATCCGAAAATCGCCCCCGACCAATTATACACTGCGGGTAATAAAGCTCATTCAACCACTCTACATTACATCAGTGCGCACGCGCGCGTTCACATGAAAATCCATCCCCTTGCGCGTAATTGTCAGCTGATCTTTACTATGGCCAGCCATTTGGCAAAGTCGAGTCGCACTGTGTATATATATGTATGTGTATATATATATATATATATATATATATATATATATATATATATATAGAGGGGGGGGGGAACAACATCGGGCGCGAGTACTGCCGGTGCAGCCGACTCCGATAAAGTAAAGATTTTCAGCCGGGCGGCGCGGCGCAGCGGCAGCAGCGGTAGCAGCAGCGCTGGCGCGTCGCGACGGCGCATTTGTGCCGCACGCGCGCGCTATCTACCGATGTCGATGCTCTCCCTCTCTTTCTCGCGCTCGCGCGCACTTATTGATTGTCCCGAGGCGTTTTTACCCCCCCCTCTCCTCCCCCACCTCCCCGTTACAGTCCTCTCATCATCCGCGAGCACACAAGGATTATTGCGTGCAGCAGCGCGAGAGGGGGAACATTCTCCCCTCGTATTTGTGTCTTTTTTCAGAAATTAGAGAATTCATGTATACATATCTGTGCGCGCTCGCACACACACACACACACGCGCGCGCTCGCGCGCGCTATAGTAGATTATGCAGACAGTTAACTCGATTTTGATGTAGGGTCAGAATTTTATTGCGAAGTACGCGTGCGGACGCGTGATAGATACATACCTCTACATACATTATTAGATCACGGTTGACTAGGATTCCTATTATTCAAGCTGATGTAATTTCGAGTAAAAAGGGGGGGGGGAAAATATGCAAAATTAGTTGCGGCTATAAATATATCACAAGTGAAAAACATTTCTGTAAAAATCTACTATATATAATAATTCCAAGTGGCTTTGGTAGGTTCGAAAAAAAATCCACGCGTAATCGTCTTGACGAGAGTTTTTTTTTAGAT
Organism: Sycobia sp. Sy_11; assembly: GCA_018907035.1. Lineage (NCBI taxonomy): Eukaryota > Metazoa > Arthropoda > Insecta > Hymenoptera > Epichrysomallidae > Sycobia > Sycobia sp. Sy_11. Next base: position 256,724 of record JACCIC010000077.1, read on the forward strand.
TTTACGAAGGCTTCTCAGCAGCAAAAAATACTTTTATAATTATATACTTAAAATATCGCATATGTGTTGGTATTGCCTATATATTCTAAAAACAGAAAGAAAATTATAATAATAATTATAACAAACATTGTCAAAAAAAAAGAAAAAAATTATGTAGGCAAAAACGCACAATAGCAGAACAAAGTATATATAATATATGCGATAAAAAAACGTTACCGAAGTTCGCTGATAATTACTGTACAGTATCAGGTTTGATGCAATAAAATTTTTTCAATTTTAGATATCTTTATTTTTATTTCCATTTGGATACGTTTTTTTTTTTTTTTTTTTTTTATAATCGTTTGAATAATTCGAGAACATTATTTTATTAGTGTTTTAGTATATTGTTCATTAAAATATGCCGTTTTCTTGCTATTGCTTGTATACTATATATATTTTAAGTAATTGTGAAAATTTAAAGCAAATACGTTCTCGATAAGAGCAAGATTATGCAAAAGTACAAGAGAATTTTTTTTTTTTGTTTTTTAGAATATCTTTTATTAAAAGTACACCGAAGCATTAGATCGCTATTGATAGGAGTGTATTAGAAGGCCACTAGACGAAATCTGTCGAAATTCAAAAATAACGACCCACACTCCATAATGTCAAGCACGCGCGCGAGCTCTCAATTTTAAAGAGGAAATTTTGTATATACGAAGATTTAGAGCAATTCCTACGTGTAACATATCCGCTTCGGTCTCTCTCTCTCTCTCTCTCTCTCAGTCACTCGGCGGCTCTGATGGCCTCTTGTGCTGATTTTAGCCACGGCTTCGTGCTCGTACGTATCTACATATACCTCTAAAAAAAAAAAATTTCCCTTGAACATATATATATATATATATACTATAGGCCGTGTTTTGAATTTTGCGTGGAACACAACAGCGGGCGGCGTCCGAGCGGCGCGGTATTAAACAGTTTTCTGGGTTGGATTAAAAATAGCTTCCAAAGCACACCGAACGACGACCTACTCTCTCGATGTTTTATGCAATTTGCATATATATATATAGCGAATCAGAAAGTTATATAGATTCGCAGCGCCAATAGCTGTGTAGAGAAAGAATATGCATTTATTCTCTGTGTTTATGAGAAAAATGTTTTTCGATCTTTGTGATAATTTGCCCTCCCATTATCTTACTTTCGTATCATAGATTATATCGAATATTTTGATTCTTGTTGAATTCTCTCATATATCTTACGAAAATATTGTGTACTCGTAAAATTACAAGTAGTGGTAAATATTAATCCGCATCAGTTGCGGCTCATAAAAAGAATATAATTAACAATAGCAGTATTACCTTTTCAGATATGTCGTTTTTAAAAAGGAGAAAGAGAGAGAGAGAGAGAGAGAGAGAGAGAGAGAGAGAGAGACAGAGACAGAGACTGATTTAGAACATCAATTATTTTTTCCTGTATTTAGCTAATTTTTCATAACGAATGAAAATACGACTGCCAGAGAGGGAGGCGCAATTTAAATGCGCGCGGTTTTGAAAAACGGAGAACTGTGTCAAACTGTGGGAGAGTGTAATCTCGAATCGTTAAAGCTATAATATATAATAGGCCTTATTGCCACATCTCGTGTATTGCAATAAAAGTTTTTATTGAGCTTACTTTTTTTTTATGCCCGATTTGATATGCAAAGTCTATAGACACATACAAGTCAATTTTTTTCTCGAACCAAATATATTTTCTTACGTAAAAATATATCCTATTATATATTAATTATTTATAAAAAAGTTTTATGAAAGAAATCTTTAAATCGCAGGCTTAAGCCCTCATTAGAGTGACATTATTATTGTCTTGATTATTGAAATCGATAAAATTCTCTATTTCGTATCCAATAAAAATTTACATTTATATAAACATGATACTAAGTTGGTTTGAACATTTTTATATAAATATAGTATATAATGATAATTATTATACAACGATTATAGCGAAGATGTCGCTGTTAGATGTTATATACTTTAAAGCGAATTCGCTAAAAACAACATTCATAAACTTTATGTGGAAACATATTTTAGAAGACAGAAGTCGATTTTCTGTTACGCCGCTTTTTCAGAAACTATCTCTGATGGCGTGTTCTGAGAAGCTTAGCTATACAAGCGTCATAAGAAAATCTTGCTTGAAATGAGAACTAATATAACTAATCATATCCCATCGTTCAAGAGTCCGTTGCACAGATTAATTTTATTTATCAAGTATATAGAAATAAAAGAGGAATGTCGATAAAAATTATAATAAAAAATTAGAATAAAATTGTATAACAAAATAAGAAAACTAAATAGGATCATAAAAAAAAAATTCACTCTTTTTTTCCTTTTGTAACGGTCATATGGAGTATTGGAACCGAAAAACGGGCATTAATTTGACAGCAATCGAGATTCCTCCGTATCGTGCAACGTTTGTATTAAAAGTCCGTCGATATACCTGAAAACACCGGAATTCCATTATTCGAACTAATAGAATCGCGCGCGCGCGCGCGCGCCTAGCCATGCGTTCACAATAAAATCGTCCTCGTTCCTGCTGTAAGCTGCTCGACGCATTGATTTTGCGCACCTTGCGGAGAGGCAGGCAGACAGACGGCGAGAGCTAGGGAGGGGGGGAGGTGAGGATTGAGGATAATAATCGTGCGTGCAAGAGAGTGCGCCGGGACAGAATTTTCATTCACAAGTCGCGCGTTCTTGTGTGTGTATATATATATATATATATATATATATATATATATATATATATATACATAATAAAGCTATAGCACTTACACGCCGTGCGGTACTGAAACGCCGTGCATATATATTATGATATGAGAGCGAGACGAATGCAGAGGTAGGCAGCACATGTGTCAACGAACTATCGATTCGCGTGCCTTATCGCCGACTAGACGAGACGAGCGAGGCTCTCTCTCTCTCTATCTCTCTCACGCCCTCTCTCAATCTCTCACTATTTCTCTTTCTGCCTGTCTCTCTTTTTCATATCTTCCTCCGTAATTCTTTCCTGTCCAATGATTTCTGCCAGGTTGCATATTAGATATATATATATATATATATATATATATATATATATATATATATATATATATATATACACGTCCGTAAACAATCCTACGCTGATGAATTCCCCTGCGCGCACTAGATGCAGAAATGGCAGACAGCTTGAGTTATGAGTATATATATCGGGTATATGCATGCACATACAATGTCTTCCGAATACCTTACGTACTGAGAAAGAGAGAAACATAATTCTAATACATATTATATCAGAAATGAAATCTTTTAAGAGTATTTATATATATATATATATATATATATATATATATATATATATATATATATATATTAGATATTCTTTTAGAATATTTATCAACATTGTTGAACAATATGAAGGATGTTTGTGAATTTGTGAAAAAGAAAAAAAAAGTTTCAAAGTTCGTAAATAGAAGTTTACATACGAATTTATAACAGAATTTCAAGTGAGTTTTTATAGATATTTTTGATAGATTTAATTACACTATAATTTTGATAGGATTTCTTATCGAGCTCAGCTTATAGGTAACGAATCTATACTCATACACCATATTAGTAATTTACACATTTTTCTCGTACATAATTCAAAATTGGTTGAGACTATTAATTACAATTAATTTTTTATCATTAATTAATATTTATTGAAGTTTAATTAATACCTGTATTAGTTCATTATAAAAAATGACAATGATCGGCGCTCTCATCAATCATTAAAATCCATTTAAATCATATTTCTGTCGCAATTGTTGATCATAAATTCAATTAGTAAATAAATTAATCGCGATTATTTCATTGTAAATTACGATAGATTATCGCAAATGTAAGAAAAAAATAATAATTCCAAAGGAATGTCGTGTAAGATAACTTTAACTATTATTAATTTACTGCTATTTTAAACGGTAAGTCTTTTCTCGAACTTCTATTTTCTTCTATTGCTTTTTACAATCTTTCGTGCTCTGACGTAAATGAACGTCTAACAATTTTCTTTTTACTACTATGTCATAATTTCTTTTATAAATTATCTATCCACTGACAGATATCTTACAGATTTATAGTGATTGTCTTTGTTATTGTTGCTTATAAAATAGTAAGAATAAAATATGTTTGAAAAAAATTATTATATAAGTGTGAATCCATTATGTATTTTTTTTAAATATTATATATTGTTATATCTCTTCTTGTAAGCCTAAATTTTTTTTGCACGCATCATAACTCCAGCCACGATGCCCTATATATATATATGTGTGTGTGTGTGTGTGTGTGTGTGTGTGTGTGTGTGTGTGTGTGTGTGTGTGTGTGTGTGTGTGTGTGTGTGTGTGTGTGTGTGTGTGTGTGTGTGTAGATGTATGTCGGAAGCGCACACGAGTAGAACGGACGCCCTTCAAAGTAATTTAAAGAGCTCCCCGACTGCCTGACACGGTACTATCAACGCGATTCCCTCGTTGACACATATTAACCAACCTAATTATTGTCCAGGGACTGTGGTCCACTCAATCATAAAACAAAATCAACAAAACAAAGCAGAAAGCAGAAAAAAAGAACAACAAAGAAGTAGAATGAAAGAGAGAGGGGAGGTGAGAGGGAGAACGAGAACGATAGTAAATAATAATGGAGTACTACCTTACTATCTGCAGCCTATATATCTCGCTATATATACAGGCGGACGACGACACACCAAATGGGTATTTGTTCGGATATGTAAGCACTGAGGGGCCGTACATCGGCGGCCGCAGCAGAGAACAGAGAAAACAAAAGATATTCGAAAAAGGCCCGCAAGAAAATGTGTTCTCCCCTATCCTCATCCCGTCTCCGTGTTCCGGACACACGCGCGCGCCGTATATATATATATATATATATATATATATATATATATATATATATATAAGGGGCTATGGACCCAACCATCACGCGCACTGCAGCGGAGCAGACACGCGTGGGTGCGGAAATTCAGTGGCGTTACCGTCGAGGCATATATATATATATATATATATATATATATATATATATATATATATATATATAGACTACACAAACTGTTTCTCTCTGCACTGCAACTGTTCTATACTGATATGTGTATATATATATATATATATATATATATATATATATATATATATATATATATATACTGCAGCTCAGAGACCGCGCGGCTTATCTTTCGCAGTGCGCGCGGAAGAAAAACGGCGTATAAATAATGGCTATATGTGTAGTAGAAAGAGAGAGAGAGAGAGAGAGAGAGAGAGAGAGAGAGAGAGAGAGAGAGAGAGAGCGAGCTATAATCGGAGGCGTGCGATCGTCCACGGTCTAATTCACGCATTTGCAAATGACCGCGCAGTGCACCGGAAGCGCGCGCGGCTCACACCTGCGCCCGCACGCCTTCCGCCGCACCCCCCCTCCTATTTCTGCGAGTGTTCGGATATGTACACGTGTATATGCATATCGGAGTATACTTGCAAAATCGTACAGGCAACATATACATATATGTTGTACGCGCATAAGCTCGTGGTTGTCTCTGTCTCTCTCTCTCTCTCCCCTTACCTCTCTGATCGCGTTGTAATCGCCTTTTTTTTTGATAAACATGTGCGCCTGTATTATTGTCTCGGTTATTGTTGTTTTGCTTATTGCGCGCTGCCGACCGTGCGCGGATATTGCGGAACTGAGGGGTCATTGAGTTTTCCACAAAAAGAAGAAATGAGAGAGAAAGAGAGAATATATATCCCCCAACGGTGTATCACGATTGTATACAATTTGCATAAGCGATGTTATCGCGAGAACAGTTTGCTCTTGCGAGTTGCACTGCATGTGTTAAACTTGATACAGTACACACACACACACACACACACACACGCGCGCGGCGCGCGCGTATATATATTGATTTAGATACCTCTGAATGGGATATTCTCTTATTTTTATCGAAACCCAAAAGCACTTCCTTCTTTTCTTTTTATATGATTGAAATCTTTTACGAAGAGTATAATACTAGGAGACTCGCTCGGCCTGATTCATTTGCATTTTTGAATGAAATTAATAAAAAAATTTTTTCTTTTAATTTCTTCGCCCATGTAGACATGCAAACGGGCAAAAAATTTTCATACCTGAAAATTATACTTTCGATGATTCATATATGAAAATCATACTGTCATTCTTGCACGAATCTGACCAGACAATCAAATCGAGCCAATAATTTATAAAACGTAAACAAATTTAAGAATTAATCGGTCGAAGGTTTAAATATAGATAAAATTTCAATCGATCACAAATTAGAGAGTGTAAAGTATAGCGCCTTTAATTTATATAAACGATCATTTTTTGGCAGAAGAGCACGAGTGTGAGAACCAGTCGAGAAAGCACCGGTTACCTCTTGTCAGACGCCCGAGACGCATACATTACTGCGGCTATGTGACACTGAAGTGTTCATTTATTGATGTAGAAAAAAATTTTTACCCCCTAGAAATGACAACATCAACTGGAGGAGCATGAGATTTAGACCCAATATGCTAATACGGGAAATAAAAATCAAGAATTATAATCGTTGGGAAATTGTTTAAAAATATAAAAATTGAAATCGGTCTGCCACTCACGCTGCCAATATTTTGGAATGTTATAATTTTAAGCCCTTTATATCCAGTCCATACAATGTTTTATAGAATCTAAACTATTATTCAATATCAGATATAGTTAATACATATAAATTATTAGAATAAGGTATAACCGGTGCAGTTTCTGTGAAAACAACAACAACAACAAAACCACTGCAATAATAATAATAAAAATCGGTTGTTTATTTCATCACCAAGCTTTACACAGCGCAGAATCTTTTTGTGGCTTTTTTGTATATGTTAAATAATTCAACTGTCGTGAAATTACATTGCTAAATTAGAAGGAAAAAAATGTTCACATTGAACTTACGAAGTAATTACAACACGATACGTTTCCAGCTTTACTTTTCCTAAAATTACTACATGTAGATAATTGCAAACGTTTCATAATCGTATAATGGCCTCGATGATAATTATGCAAAAATATGCAAAAAATCATGGAGCTTCTTTATAAAGAATCCCATAACATAGCGCAAAAGAACAAAAATCTCGGAATTCAACTGTTCCGCGCGCGTCGCGAGAAAGTTGGCGCTCTTCTGGTTAACGCCTATTAGCATAAATAACAGCATTAGCCGAGTACATGCTCGAATGTTCAAGCAACGAACGGGGCGCCTCCTCGCCGCAGTGCGTATACAGTGCGCGAGCATCGACGGGCGAAACTTGCAAAATTGCATTATTGCATTTGCAGTTTATTAATGCGCGTAATTACTTGGCGCACTCACGGTCGCGTACGTCGAACGAGCAATCTCGTATGTGTGTGCACATATTTACGTATGTACATATTTATAATGGACAGAGTACTCCAAAATGTTTTTTTTTTTTTTGTTTTTGAAAAAAGAACTGCGGTCGCGAAGGAAGCAGGCGAGTGAGATACGTTGGGAGGGGGGAGGGGAGACGTTAAGTTCCACTCCCCGCGGAAAAGTTTAACGATGTTAAAATGCCCGCAAGCAGTTTACAAGATAATCTCGACCGACGCGCTTTCTGCATTCAAAAGTCCATTCAAATTTGTCCGCGTGAAATTTCCAACGCGCAAGCGGCGTCTTTTTGCGCTGCTCTAGAGAGAGGCGCCTATATATATATATATATATATATATATATATATATATATATATACACGTATGTTTTTTTCTTCTTCAACCTTTCTTAGTTACGCTTACGTGTGTATTTTTTTTTGCAGTCGAAGAAAGACCTTATTAGAGATTTCTAAATAAAAATGGATATTTTTGCCTCGAATTTTGCGAGTTTTCCAAGTATTCTCCTGACATATTGATGGCTTAGAAGTGTGAAAGTGTATATTTTTTCTTCTTCTCATTATTATTAATGTTATTGTTATTATTAATATTAGACGGTCTTTGAAAAGACCATACTGAGAACGATCCGCAAAATGTTTGTGTGTATTTCTTAATTGCGCGGTTTAGCCATGTAATATATCAAGTATTGTCTGTATATATATATTGGTGGCCGGTGAATAATTCGAAAAATAATCACTTTTTTAATTACTTTTTTAATCAGTGGCTGTTTAACATGCAAAGGTTATTTTTTTCACTGCTGTCTTTCAGCGAACTTGTTGACTTATTAATAATTCATCCATACTTTTGAGACATTTACAGACTCCGTTGATTCTCAAAACTAGCTACGGTGCTACTGCTGAGAATAGGCGGTGAAACTTTTGTGAGTAAATCAGTCCGAATACTTCATTGTGTTCATTCGAAGTGCAAATTAAAATCACGCATAGAGAATAAAAGGTAAAATATTTAGTGGTTTATTAATCGTGACAATTGAACACGAGTTTTTTTTTTTTCTTTTTTTAAGCAATCAATCGATTTGCAGCTGGTTATGGCGGAGAATCGAAAAAGCTTACGGAGTTTTTTTTTCACAAGATTAGGGATAAGGTTAGCTTGTTATATTATACATGTGTGTATGCGCGCGCGCGCTCCTGTGTTATTCTTTACCCATTCTTCGAGCACTTGGAACTCGAATCCGCTCTTCTGACTCTCCTCGAGTCGGCGCCCCCGCCCCGTCCCCACAAAGAATCCCGCCCTCGCTCATCGTCGATAAGACCAAAAAAGAAAAAAAGCTTCTGCTGAAATTCCGTGTGCCACAAAACAGGAGAGACAGATAGATTTAACGAGTGCGCGCCGGATCCGAGGGTCGAAAAATCACGGCGCGCGTCTCCTCGCCCGTTTCTTCCTCTCTCTCTCTCTTCTCTCTCTCTCTCTCTCTCTCTCTCAATCTCACTCTCTCTTTCGGCGGAAGCTCCTCGTATAATATAAAAGCGCGGGGCAACTGCTTGCAGCTGCAGCGTCTGCTTGATGCGCATGGGGACCGGGCGTTGCAACGCGTAACCTCCGCCCACCGGGAGAGAGAGAGAGAAATATTGCTAATATTCGCTTCCTCTGTTTAACAGAGGATATATATATACACATACACTCACACACACACACACGGTTAAAGGGACGGAAAAGTCTATCCTCGTCGGCTTCGTCACTGTCTCGCGATGGCAACAGGAATCTCTAAATCCAAGAGCTGCTGTAATAAATCAGCGAGAATTTCAGCACTTTTTTAGGCTCGTAAGCAAAAAGAAAATACATTGAATTCCACATCGGTAGGCCTCCCTGTCTATTGGTTAAGCGTCCTTACCAATTGTTGTATTTAATTATATTATTATTTATGATTCGTTATAGTGGCTAAACATCTTTTAAACAATAAATAGAAAGTAAATATCTTATTTTTTTAGAGTAACAGAAGCATGAAACAGTAGACTACACCATTTTTATTTACATCAGTATAACACCACCTTAACTTAAGGACGTGCTCGTTGCTTTTCAAAATCTGCGAGAATTGTAAAAATATGGGTCTAAATCATATTCTGAAATTCCATTATCTTTCGAAATTAGGTTCACAAGGTCAATGAATGAAAAAAAGTAAGCATTCGAAAACGTGCAATAATCGCGATTGTATTTACACGCGTATCTACTGAGTCTCGGAACAACCTGAATTCCTCCCTCGGTCGTCAAAATAATTCCGACCGTATTTATCAAAATCAGAAAATCAAAGTCACAGAAGATTCGAATGAAACAGTACTAGAAGTAAATCGGTCCGACTTAGGTTACGAATAATTATACCAGGCTAACTTAGGTGAAAATTTAATTTATTGTATAGAAGGAAAAGTATGCGCTGCTTCGCTTATCTAACATGAGTGGCGAAGGTTCGCTCGTGCAATACCAATATTAATGTTACAATTTTTTTCATCAGTAGACATAAAAAAATGGTTGTCAATTTCATGTAATACAAACAATTAAGTGAACTAAATATAACTTCAATGCGATTTTTAGTTCGATAATTAAATAAAAAGTGGGTTAGCGTCAAACTCCTTATAAAAAAAAAAGAAAATAAACGGAATCCTGCATGTATGCGACTTCTGGTTCTTTTGGCGATGAATTGCAAAAAAAATAATTACGCCCGTCAACGCGTTCACAACGACGAAGCCCATTTTGAAAGTAAGCTCAACGAAATGTTGGATCAGTCGGTCAAGCAATATTAACCATGCTCCAAGAAGCCCCGTTTCGTACCAACAAATCAACTCACAAATTTTCATACGTATTTTTATTAATTTATCAATATATCTTCACTGTCGAGTTCATTGCGAAAATAAAAAAAAAAAAACAATAGTTTTTTTAAGCGGTAAAACATTTTACGCGGCGTTAAAAAATTACATATAATTAGCAAAAACAGACTCGCTTTCGGTAAAAATTGATTGCGAATTAATAAGATAAGGTTTTAAAGAATGGTTATTTTGTTTAGAATTTTTTATAGCAATGACAAATGTTATAACGATATTTTAACTTTATCTTTCTTTAATAAAATTAAAAACTAATGAAAACAAATAAAAAAACCTACGAGTTTGACGATATCTATCTAGTATCAGTACCTGACTACTAACTGGCAACATACTTATCTCACTTGTACAATTGATACACGCGTATAAAAAACAAATCACTGCCACGCACTTCCACCAAGTGTGCAAATAAATCGTATTCTCCTCGCTTATCAGAGCGCTCTCCCCTCCGATAAATATATTATATACGAATCGTTCGCCAGAGATTCGGGAACTGTGCGGCGAGAGGTGACTTGGACAAATCGGCTTTATCTCGCGGGGCACTGAGTGAAACAAGAAGAAAAAAATGAGAGAGAGAGAGAGAGAGAGAGAGAGAGAGAGAAGCTACTCTTCTTTTTTTTTTCTTTTAATTTCAAGAGCAAGTTTGCGCGGAACCGCACGCGCAACTCTAAATATAGCGCGGACCGAAAATGATGGGAGGCGGCGCGGCGCGGCCGCGGTTTCAAAGTATTTCGCCAGCGCAGTATTGGCGTGTGTATATGTATATATATATAAAGGCAGAAGAAAAAGGCGATGTATATATGTTGTGCTGTAAGATGAAGGGAAAGGTGGATATTGGTTTTGGGAAAGATTAGATGCAGATTTGCAGAGTCGTAGGGGGAAAAAATTCTTGCCTGATATTTAATAATATGTTTTAATAAATTTCTTTACGAACTATTGATATCTTTTCCATGGAAATTGCATGAGTTTTTGGATTAACTTGGCATATTAGTGGAAGAATTTGAGCGAGAATCGGGCCTGCTCTTATTTTTTTTTATAACGACTTTAAAGAACGCAAACGAAAGATTGGGTATAGAAAATTATATATATAAATCATAAAATTTAATAGAATTTTTGCATTTTGTTGCTTCGTTTTGGATTTTTCATGTATTTGGATTGGAGGAAAATTTTAACAGTTTACCTTTCGACAGTTGAGAATCTATATATAGGAGCGCTGTAATAAATGTAGTTTCTCGTCGGCTAAGTCGCTGAGAGACGTTCATTAATTCTATACATTCTCTCAAATTTCTGCTGTTATTACAAATTCGAATGTCAGAATGCCGCTCAAAACGTGCATATATATATACATATATATATATATATATATATATATATATATATATATATATATATATATAGACACCAAAAGTGAGTGAGAGACAGTGAGAATGGGGGAGAGACAGTAAATGAGCGAGTGAGAGAAATTTCTGAGAGAGGGCGTGCTCCAAGTTCTATGTATCAACTTGAGAAGAAAAAAAAAGAGAGTGCGTTATATTTATAGGTATATAGTCTCCCGAAATATGTTTCACGTTTCGTGGTTTTTAAAGTACTTTCTCGTATGTTTATATTATTGTATAGTGAGTTTCAAGTGAATCCGTGAAAAAATATATCTTGAAAATTTTTAAGAATAATTTCTTAACTATACATGTGTTTTTTTATTATGCATATAGTAATATAATATTTTAAGTTTTTCAAGGAGCAGGAATGTTTTATAATGTGTAACAGATTTGTATAGATTATAATTAAATAATCTTTGTAATAATAATGTGAAGAAGATAGGTATTTTCTCACAATTTTCTGGTATTAATTTATGGGCTATAGATATTTGAAAATTATTTAGAATTATACCATTTGATAAAAATATACCGCTAAATTCCAGACTCATCCAACAATTTTACGACGTGCATTTGTAAGTCTTTCCTTTGAAGAATATCAACAATTAATAATTTAGCGTGTTCTAAATATTGTTATGTTTTATGTGTGTATTATGCAAGTTAAATATTAAACGCTATCTCATAATTATATTTAAAAATTTTTAAAATAAATAACACGTCAATTGTGTGTTAATTCATAACGTTTAAAATATCTATCGGTTAATATTATATTAACAATTCTTCGGATTCCCAATGCAGGCAGCTTCGTTGCGCTTTTGCGTAACTGTGCCGCGCGCCCGCGCGAGCGCAGCGAGAATTAATGCAAACTTGAATAGACGACACTCTCGTTTAGAGAGTGGCGTATCTCGGACGTCCTTGCGACAGAGCTATTTTACGCCCGGGCCTCCCCCCTCCTCCTAATGAAAACAGTAAATTTAAACTTGACTTTCTTCTAAAGTAATAAAAAGGAAAAAAAGAAAGTAAATATCGAAGTTAGCGGGCGGCCAGAGTTGGTATTTGTGCGCTATAAAATAGAAAATCCGCACGCATTGTTGGAAAATTAAAAAAATTTAACAATGACAATATGATAATTTGATGTAATGAGATAATTGTATATGTATTATAATATTTTTACTATAGAGAAACACGTGTATAAAAACTGTTTTTAAATTTCAATATGCGCGCGCGCACTCGTGTGCGTGTGTGTGTGTGTGTGTGTATTTGAACTAAATAATTATCCTAAAATATCTTTTAAATAAAACAATTTTTAAAATATCGTACATAAATGATATTTTCGATAAAAAATTTAAGAATAAATGGGAAATAATATAGAAATGGAAAAATTAGCCCTTGATCGAAGTTTCCGTTTTCTTAACCCTTACAGATTACAGATCCGTAAATCGCGCCCCCTAACATGAAAGATAGAAAAGTGCAATTCTATATATGTAATTTGATGTCCTTTGGTGTACTCAAAATAGTATGAAATTTTTTCAGTGGGCGTAGATTTTATTCTGAACATTCCGTCTACCTATTGTATAAATAATACGCAAAAAAATTCACCTAGTTACCCAAAATCCAAGATCCGTTTTGCAAAGGATCGAACTTCGTCCGAGGTTCCCGGATGAAAATTCGACCTATATTTTTAGTGCTATCTGAATTTCGAGGACTCGTTATTTCTTTCATTGATTCGATGCGATCTCAGGCTTTTTTCTTTGGGACATTTGGACGTCTCTAGGACCAGGATGGAAGAAATATGATTTGAAGAGACGATTTATTTGTGACTCGTTTCAGAGTTTCTTTTCCATGTTCTTCATATTCACAAGGATTCTATACGGTTATGTTGATTTTCATATTTTTCTCAGTACACCAAAATACATAGAAATCGCATATATTTTTTGCTGAATGCGCACTCTAGAACGTGAATAATCCGTCCAAGGATGCGGCAGTCGTTTTCCTCAGTAATTTTTCTTAGAAAAGGCAAAAAACTATAAATAGAGACATTTTTAAATATAATATTCCATATATTCTTCTTAGTAATATGTTTTCTTGCATACTTATCTTTATTTTCCGAAATCAACGTGATAAGCCATTATTTTTATTGTTAAATTTTTATAGCTAAACTTTTCGACATACTTCTCACGTTTTCGTAAATGAGTCCAACTTTTGAAAATGAACGCGTCCCCGAAAACGAAAGAAGCTTACAAAGTCCCGAAATCAGGCGTCCGTGTAACTTTCCTCCCATCGATATTATAATTTTCCAAATCGGCCCCCGTCGAAATTTACATATGTATGATTAACCGCACGCTTTTGCAAAAAAAAAAAATTTACGCGTAAACGCGCACGCGCCTCGTCTTAACTTTACGACGTCATAGCCGTACATCTCCAGTTTGGAATAATCGTCGCGTCCGCGGCGAGGCGCGGGCGACGGCAACGCGACGACGACGACGCCTACCCAGGCCCGTTGAACGGGGATGGCGCGAGATGGCCTCGCGGGCCCCGTATGACGCTCGGGCACGCGACGCATACAGGCGCACGGGCGTGCGTATAGCGCGCGCGCGCGCGCTCCACCACGGTTTCATTTTGTAATTGCACGTCGTCGTTGTTTAACTGATGCGCGCAAGTGCGCGCGGACCATAGGTTCCGGACTGTCCGCGAGTATATGCCACTATGTATATATATATATATATATATATATATATATATATATATATATACACATTATGTATAAACGCCTCGTATATACCATGCATAAAAACACTGTCGACACGGCTTTATAACAGTTATAATGTGTATGTGTGGTGTGCACGTGTGTATACAGTCGCTATGATTGTGAAGCGCGCGCACACGTGCTTATAAGGCTCGCTAAATAGCGAATTAGGTGTGTATATATATATATAGGACGTGCGATTGATGCGACCCGCATAGAACATAGGACGCGCCGCGCCCCCGCGTCTCCCGCAACTTTGCGTAGTATATAAACGATCTCGGTATTACGCGGAGGTGCTCGAGAATGCTTAATATACATATACAAATACATATTATAATGCTGTCGAGAAACACCGGATGAAATTCGTTTTATGATATGGGATAGAAATTCAATCTGAGCATATACTTAATAAGAATTTTTTTTTTAGATAAATCATTCATTTGCAAAATTAAATGCCGGCTTTGTTTGAGGTAATGAATGTTTTTTAATTGTTGTTGTTGTTTTTTTTTTAAATGTTTTTAATTAACGTAGATTTGCGGTAACGGAATTGGAAGCAAGTGAAAAATAGTTTGGAATAAATTGAAACACCTATTTCGAAACGAGTACTGAGGTTTTAAAGAGACGGAAAACAGCTGCATAAAGCCAAGTTTACGATGTGGTTTTACTATACTAATAATTGTTATTGCCATATGTTTACCGCACCACATCACACACACATGTACACACAGTTAATCCTAGTTTATATATGTAAAGAAATTATTTTATTCTTAAATATTGCAGTCATCGTTATATCTTTATATTTATTATAATAAGTGAAATTTCTTATTAAATGTGAGAATTTAAACAGTTTGATTAATTTTCAAAATAATCTCTTTCGAATATGTCTATTAATATCATATTCTAAGATTATTAATATCATATTCTGACATGAAGAGTTGCTCTCGAATAATGTGCTCAGAAATTAAATAGATTTAAAAAACAAACGTATTACAGGATCTACGACGTTTGAAGTTTTTATCGTTCAATTGCTATTCATTTCTTATTGTTTTCTTACGTTATAAAGCAATTTATATCCACGAACATTTAAAGTAAAATATGAAAGTGACGTAAATATATATAGACGACGAGCTCGTTTTCGACGTTACAAGGTAACGCGGTGTTTGTAGAGTCCCCCTGGAAATAAACGCAATGGCAAACGATAAATGAAACCTGCGCGCTGTCCGACTGAAAAAGGGGACGCGAGCCTCAAATTCGACCTCGACCTTCGTTTTACAAGGATACAGTTGGAAGTTCAAAACTGGATTTATTTTTACGGAGAGAGAGAGAGAGAGAGAGCGATAGAGGGGTCTATTTTAATTCTCGCGACCGGCGAGAACGAGAAATTTTGGCGTTCGTCTAATGTATCAAGCTTGTCTCGGGCTTCAGACTGCCCGCGACCTATAATACGTGGGACCAGACACTGCGGTAAAATGTTAAAATTAACCTGGGACGTATACGTTCGCGTTGATTCGTTAAAACGGCCTCCTCGCATCATAGGACTCGCAGTGTTAATCTTGGCGTGCCTTCAGCATTGAAAATTCATACGCGGGCGTAAAACTCGAAATTACACCCGTGCGCCCGATGGCAGATGTGGCGAAAGATCGAACGCCCGATCGTAGCGAGAATGTAAATCATATCTACGTGTGTATAACACGATGCCTGAGGCATTGTTTATCGAAAATTCTCATAGCGATGTATAAATTACAAAAATTACACTTCATTTTTTCTTTCTATTCGTAACTTTATATTAAAAATAAAAAATTCATTAATTTTCGAATTTCTGTACCTAGTGTTAATTTGTATACATAATATTAGCATCATAAATTGAATATAATAAAAACATATTCTTATATACTAGTGTAGAGTTCTGCTTAACCACGAGAGAAGTAGAATATCATTAAATTTCGAAATTATATAAATGTTTTTTAATATATTATATATACATATATATATATATATATATATATATATATATATATATATATATATATACACTTTTTTTTGTTTTTTAATTGTTTCTCTTTAAGCTCAAATTAGCTGCTTGAAAAATTTACAAAGCTATTTGTATAATATCCTATTGTCAACTGACAGATTCAAGCTGGAAATTAAAAAAAATTTATCTGAATTCGAATACCTCGTAGGTTGATAAAAAATAATGGTTCCGGCCGGGATCGAACTGGCGACCTTCTGCGTGTAAAGCAGACGTGATAACCGCTACACCACGGAACCCAATTGACGAAAATTCTTCATAAACTAGTGCTTTATAATACTCCGTGCTTTATAGTACTGAGTATAGGTACTTTCATGAACTACGGAAGTAATGTCAAATATCAAAACAGGCTGTTTTAAAAGGTAGCATTTTACTCCCCAAAAATGGGGTGCAAAATTGAATTTTATGCCCGGTTCTGTTAAAAAATGTACATTTAAATTTATATTACTTTCCTATATATTCTGTCAGTATTCGTGCAGTTCTCAGTTTCATAAAACGACTTGCCTTTAAAAAAAATTGGCTTTTACAACGCCGAACCTTATAAGCTGAACTTTGAAATCTCAGACTGTTATAAGCCATCTCCGTAAATCGCAGAACTTTATAGTCGGAAATATATTCTTTCCTGTCGCTGTATGAGAGATGATTTTCACGCTTGGATTGAAATGTTCAACTATATGCGTGTATGTATATGTATATATATATATATATATATATATATATATATATATTCTATGATTACTCAATTTACAATTAATTGTTTATTCGACTATTAATTAAACGTTGTTGAAATTGCTGAATTGCAGATTTTCGTATAATAATCGAGCTCAAAGAGCAATGAATATAACTCATTAAACAATAGTATATTGAACACGCGGAGAGTTGCATATGCAATATCTAAACAAGCCATACGTAAGCATGTATCTACATTTATAAATGATCGGTATAATTGAGAACGTGAGCATTGAAGTTATAGGTACGTTAACGCTGCCTAAATAGATGCCCGTATATAATGCCGATCCAAAAAGAAAAGAATTAACATCAAAGTTATATATATATATATATATATATATATATATATATATATATATATGTATATTAATTCACCATTCGCTTTCATCGCTCGTGAAAAAAAAAATGTGTGTTATCTTATTAACCATAAAATGTTGAAGAACCGCAGTGAGCGAACAAACGCATCGCACAGCTGGATATTGTTATTATGTGAAAATGAAAGAGGAGCACGAAGAAAATAATTTGCCGCACGTGCGCGTCCCTATTTTGCTTATCCGCTCCAGATTTCTTAATTAGAATGAAGGTTCCGCGCCACCTGGGCTTTCTTTTTCTAAGCCTATTAAAGAGCGTTTTTACGCGTGTGTGCCGTATTATATGCATAATGCCGCTATAACATCCTGGAACTGTGTGTGTATGCGCACGCTTTAACAGCTCCAGTTCTATAGATTCGAGAGAGAATGTGAGTCAGGCCGATAGTTTTGTTCTCTTTTTTTTTTTTTTTTTTTTTTTTTTTTTGTACAAATATCCACAAAAATATGACACTATCAAAAGACGGACTGAATCGAAAAAGAAGGAGAAATGCTGGCCGATATATATATATATATAGATATATATATATATATATATATAGATATATATATATATATATATAGATATATATATATAGATATATATAAAAATCTTACAAAGCATTGGCGGACGGGAGGAGGAAAAAATATTGGGGCTATCGAAGAAAGAGGCGTATAGGGAGAGAAAGGATGATACATATGATTAAAAATGCATTAACGCGATGCGGCACGCACGCGCGTAAACCTATCTCGCACCTGACGATAATATATGCTGTCTATATAAATATAAACGCTGCGCACGCGCGAACAATCATATAAAAGTTGCGCGTGCGCATATATAATATATCAGTTCCGCTTCTCATATCTCTCTCTCTCTCTCTCTCTCTCTCTCTCTCTCTCTCTCTTTCTGCGTGCGCCGACTCGCTGTGAAAAGTTACTTTCCTAACAGATATTATTATATATATATATATATATATATATATATATATATATATATATATATATATTATATACTGTTAAATTTTCCATGCGTTGTTGCACGCTACACGCTCTCCCTCTCTGCGCTTTATTTTTTTGAACGCACTTTCGTGAGCTCACAATACATATATACATATAGACCATAACGATTGTCGTTCCGACTTGTTACACCCACCATTCCATATATCTCCATATATATATATATATATATATATATATATATATATATATATATATATATATATACACAGATAGAACAAAGTTTGAGATTTCTATCTCCAACTTTCGGTTTCTCCGACGAAACCTTCAATTAATAAACTTTTCTTTTTTATTTACTCGCATATATACTCGCTGCTGTAAAGCCTGAACAAGGAAAGTTGCGCTACGCCTTTATATACAAAAGACACGGATCCGTTAGAATTTCCCTAAACGTATTTCGACCTTCTCTGAATACGAATTTTAAGAGTTATTTACAAATAATAAATCATTGCCTATTAACATGTTAGTTGTTGAAATTTCTGTCATTAATTTTTTTTTCGGCAAGTCCACTATTAAAGTTCTCGTGTTCAGAAGGTCAAATTACTTAAAAAAATTATTGTGATGGCATCACGAATCCTGGCGAAACCTTGCCTAATCTAGCTAGACAAGCAATACGTACAGATTTGACACGTCAAAGTGTACAATTATGCTTTCATGTAACAGTTATGAAATCTCCTATTTATTATGTATAAACATGTTCGTTATGAATTAAGACTGAATCTGTATATCTTGTTACGAAGCAAAAGGAATCAAAACCTATATAACGAATAAAAAGTAGACTTTTCTTACCTTTTTATTGATTTAGAAAATTACCATTTGTTCATGAATACTTGAAGTAAATACTAATACTGATAATCGTAGAAAAATCCTGTAAAGGAGGCCTAAAAGAGTTTAAAAATTCTATAAGAGGATGAGAGATTCGCAATGTAAAAAGTGAGAATTAAATCTCAATTTGCAACTTACGTTCATTAACTTTACAATTTCTCTGGGTCGAGAAAATATGTTTGGATTTTATAAAATTGAGTTATTTGAGAAAGAAACCTAGAAATAGCCAAAAACGTTATAATTTTTTTTTCTTCGAAATAACTGTCTAGATCCTATGAAAATGTCGAAACCAGTCAACTGATAGTTGATAGAAATTTATGTATCATTTTGTTGCTATTCATCCTCAAAATTTCCATGTCCAGATCAAAACAATATTTTTAATTATCTCCTAGAATATCCACCTTGTTGTTGGATCGATATGGATATGAATACTCGCCCTTTAGGACCGCATGAGATAAGACGTTACAGCTCAGAACACAAACAATCCTATGTGTGTGTGTGTGTGTACTATATATAGTATACATAGCGGACATCAGTTATGTACGAAAGAACTTTCCAGTTACGCAAAATACAGTACAATTCTCATTCGTATATATTAGAGGCACATCTTGACCATAATATGGGGGCAATGTATATATGCACCACGGTATACACATATATACTTCCGCCTTCAAAATACATTATTACGCTATCAGTACCGTTTGGTTTTCCGAATCAATTAGTTTGACGAGAATGAGAAAAAGCGAATGAGATAGTCACCTGTTACGGTTTATCTTTTTCTAGGGGTGGATCGCATTTTCCATCATACTGCTGTTGGGTCATTAATCACAAAAAAAAAAAAAAAGAATCCAGAGTGATTCTCTCACAGAGAGTTTTTGTAACGTTTACAAAGATCGTTCGACCGTAAACACCGCTGCGTGTGTACGATTTGGGGCAAGTATGTGTATGCACGTACATAAGGGGAGGGGGGATGTAAGTTGAAAAGCTCGCCAGATGCAGAAAAGACCGTATTTAAGAAACCGCTATTATCTCGTGAATAAAATAAATGAATAATTACGCGTTAATGCTTGTTTTTCTCGCGTTGGCTTGTAAACTGAATATTTCTCTCCCTCGACGTACGCCAGGTGCTGATCAGATTAGACAAAAAAAAAAACAAAAAAAAAAACAAAACAATAAGGAAGCTCTCGTAGGCAAACGTCTGAAAAGTATATAATATTACGCATATAAAGCTCTTTCTGTAAGAGATACTGCCGTTCAGTTATATATTTCCTTCCTACCTCGTCTTTTTTCCTTCTATTTGTCCCCTCGTGACTTTCTTTTGACGCACTGTTCGCACCTGATGCGTGTAACAGCACTTCCGCGCTATAGCGCGATTTCTATGTACGTAATAGATCTCGACGTAGATCGTGATTTTTCACCCTCTCTCACTCCCCCCTCCTCTCTGTCTCACTCACTCTCTTTCTATCCGTATATACATTCTGTGCCAAAAGAGAAGCCACTTGACTTGGCGCGCGCGTACAACATTACTATATATATATATATATATATATATATATATATATATATATATATATATATATATATATAGACGCCAGCTCGTTGATGCTTACGCAACGGTTTCTTTGATCGTTATAGTCGGTCTCTTTTTTTTCAAGCGACCCTCTCATCAGGTTCATTGTTCCGAGCATTGTTCCCGAAACGAGGCAGTTTTATATTCGAGAGAATTGCTTTTGGCGAGGTAAAGATATCTAGGATAAATGCGAAAAATAGAGCACTGTAATGTTATAATTAGAATGCTTTGTTTATCTAAATTTTATATTTTATATGCATATATATATATATATATATATATATATATATACACGTATATATCTCTATATATAATAAATTGGATGGGAAAGTTTATAAGAGAGAAAGAAAAATATTTTAATAAGGAGTTCTTTAAGCTTGAACAGTCTCGGAGATGCGCTACACGATAGGCCGGCGCACAGGATTGATTCATTCATATAAATAAGCATCCTAATTAAGCGGCACGAATATAATCTCGCCGATTAATCAGACTGTAATTAGCTGTGTATGTTGCTGTATGTGTATGCGTTGCTATGCGTATATGTATAATAGGAAGTAGAAAAGTAACGAATTGAATGGACGCACCCTTGCATTAATTGCTGCAACTTGTAAATTCCCACTGTCTGTTTATTTTGCAATCAAAAGACATTTTTTAAATGTTCGGCTATTTTAAAAATTTGTATTACACAGTGTGTTGACTATTAATTTAAAATGCTATACCTATTAGGTTGGAGATAATAATAGAAAAATATTTATATATTATGCAAATTCCTTGATGTTGGTAAAAGATTCTGTAATATATAAGTTTTATTTTCACTTTTTCAAAAATAATTATTTATCAATTATCAATATAAATGATTATATATACACATCAATGATATTATGTTTATATTTTATTCTTATTTAAATTTAATGTGCAAAAGTCCTTTAAATTATATATTTCGTATTGGAGTTAATTCATAGTATTTTATAAGAAATACTAATAGAAGTACACAATTTGATTGTTATTTGCACTAATATATCAGTTGAAAAAGGTATTAGTCTATCATAGGATATTATTTGCTATACATAACCTTTATTCAAGTCCTCCATCACAACACTTTAGAATTCAAAGAATAGGTCATGGTTTGTGCGAAATAAAATGTTTTCCATGGGTGAGTTTTTTATTATTATTTTAATAGAAATAAAAGGGTAGCTGAATATCATTGTTATTTCAGCTTGCAAATGAATTTTCGAACTGAATAAATGTGTAGGAAATATTTCGTGTACAATTTAACGTCGGTTATCTTAACTTAGTTGTCAAGGAGGGCGACCTAAGTAATTAGCCATAAAAGTTCGAAGATACAATGATAAAAATTTGCCAAACATTGCTGGATGAAAACTCGTGTTGAACACATAAAAAATAATTTACGTTATTAAAAGTTCACTTATCTAAAGTATAGTAAACAATATAGTCTTAAAAGCTTAGTCATCATCCAGAAGTAATGGGAGGGAGATGGATTTGCTATATGAATTGAGCGCAAAGTTTGTTGGGGAAGAATCCTTTCATGCGCTAGCTACTGCTTCAATGGCGAAAAAAGAAAAGGATCTTAACGATGAAGTATTTATTACCAATGATGAAAAGTAAATGCACGAAGACAATCCAAAGCCCAAGGAACTCGAGGATCAAGCTCGACGAACACCGACCGAATCAGTGCTTAGCCCAATATCCGTATATCGATCAGAGCTCTTGCTCTGTATTTCATCGGATTGTGGGGAGCTGGATAATTCAGTGCAGACTGTCAAAATCACCTGAAACCGTTAACGGAGATCTTCTAGATTTCTCTACCCACTGTAGCCGATGCGCTTGAGAGCCGCCGCGCATCGAGGAAAATGAAGAGGAAGAAAAAACGATCGGGAATGTACTCCATGGGAGATACGCGATAAAGTCACTCTGCCGCGTGCGACAACGCACGCCCACGCTTCGTAAAACCGGTAGAAACATACCTGGAAACATTTGGATGGAAAGTGCTACCGCGCCCACCGTATATTTTCCAAACATTATTATGCCTGTAAAGCTAGTATTGCTTATTTCGATTCATCGCGCAGGCGTGCAGCTTTCGTGCCAGCGGAAGTTGGACATTTTATACATCGAGATTTAGTCCGCATACTTTGTATCGTTGGAATTCAACGACAGATGAAATTGTATATTACGATACGAGGTTGTTCCGCCTTAACGATCCGAAATTCGGACACGATTATATGAAGATCGTAAAGAAATGGATCGATTCGTGGTATGATCAAAATATAGTGGAAAGAAATGAGCATTATTTTAATTTATCTATTTTCTGATTGTCACGTGAAATAAATAGTATTTTTTTTTCAATAAAAGAGAAAGGCTACTCGGCCAATACAAAATTTATTAATTAAAAGTATAATAATACAAAAAACACAAAGAGAGAGAGAGAGAGAGAGAGAGAGAGAGAGAGAGAGAGGCCGAGCTGTAGTAGAAGTAGCTACAGAGCAAATTGTCACATGGATATAACCGTATGTCAAAATCCTTGCTAAATTCTACATTGTTCTTTAGCTGGCTCGCGCGCGCAGCAGGGGAGAAAATAATGGCTACAGCCCCTCTGCCCTTTCGCTATACCCTTCCTCCCTCTCTCGGAAATTTCCTCATGCGCGTGCCCCACGCACCTGCGCATAATAATGTGACCACCGTCGAAGGCCGCCCGCGGCAACGACGCACCCCGACCACCTGGAGCGCGTATTTCGTATTCCCAAGAGAACGGAAAGTGTCGCGTTGTACCGAAAGCACCACCCCCCGTCTAGCAGCCCCAGAGAAACCAGTAAAATTCCTCTGGTCTACACGGGCTGCGCGCCAAGAAATTTTACCCCCCCCCCCCGCCCCTCTCTCCGTCTCTCGCACTCACAAACCCTCGCACTCGGACCTACCGCGTGCGATGGAGTCGCGTCGTCAACTTGTCGCCGCGTCGACGAGACGAGGAGAAGAGGAGAAAAGGGTGGCATGAGTCGGGGAGGGCTGTTTGTCGGTGGCCAAGGCCGGTGAGGGGCGGGGAGGGGGTGGAAGTTGGCGCTGTACGGACGAATTGGCGACGAGGCGCCAAGACGGCAGACGTAACCCGCGCCCGCGGCGGCGCGGAAAATCTATAACTCGACGCGACCGGAGAGAGTGTATTATGGCGCGCGCCGCCCTTGCTTGTTTCCCTTTAGATGCGTGCGCGGACGGCGCGCGACTGTAGCGCGCGTGCATGCCAGTAACGGATGGAGGGAGGAAAAAGACAGAATGGATAGCAGTGGTATTAAGCGAGAGGGAGGGAGAGAGAGAGAGAGAGAGAGAGAGAGAGAGAGAGAGAGAGAGAGAGAGAGAGAGAGAGAGGAGAGAGGCAGAGAGGCAGAGAGAAATGTAAGGAGAAAACCGACGTAAAAATGTGTATAATATAGGGGTTGCGCACACGTGTTTCGCGGTTCCCTTTTTCCGAGGCCGGATGAGCGAGAGAGAATGAAAGAGAGAGTTGCTGTCGGAAGAGAGATAAAGAGAAAGAGAAAGGGGAGAATGACGAACGATTAAACGAGCCCGAGAGAGAGAGAGAGAGAGAGAGAGAGAGAGTGAGTGAGGGGAGAAGATGCAAATGAACCCGAGGGAAGTTTTACGAGGGTTTGCTGGGGGGAGGGGTGGCGTCTGTACTGGGGGGCGTCGAGCAGCTTTTCAACGTATTTAATACTTTGCGGCACGGGCCGATGTGTGTATTGACATTTTAAGATGAAATTTAGAGTTGGAGTGTCACTTTTTCAGGCATCGAATTACTCTCCGACCGTTGTTTTCAATCCTTTCAATGGACAAGGGGGACGGGCTCTCGATTTTGGGGTGCTCGCCGTAAACAGCGAGGAAGGGGGGGGGAGGACGAGAGTGAGGGAGAGAGAGAAAGAGTCACAGTGGTGACTCATTGGGGAGTCTATGACAATGCTCGTCCACTGGAACGGGGGAGCGCACGAGAGGGAGAAAGAGAGAGAGAGAAAGGGTGGCGATCAGGCATAAAAGTGAATTAGTGTCGGCTTAAATAAGAGAAATGCAGATGACTGTGCAAAAGACAGTAAATGAAATTTAATTTGGAAATTACGAAGTGATTGTGTAAAACAGAGTAAAACAGTCATGCATATACTTTATAACTAACGTGAGGCTGAAATATTTTTTAAAAAAAATTTTTTCTTTTCTTGAAATTTATTTCTTTAAGAATCAATGATTGACTTCAGGAATTTGTTAATATTATCAAATAACGTTTAGAGGCAAGGTAATAGGATAGTATTGAAAAAACAGATTTTTTTCTCTATTTACGAATATGAACATACAAAATGACTAATAACTCTATCAGTGAGACTGGAAAGTAACCTATATTAAGCTACTTATTTCAAATAAGTACGTTAAATATAGTTGGTGCAGTTACGTCGAATGGCAGTTGTAGTGCACAAAAATAACTAGAATCTAATGGTCCTCCATGGTTGTCTATATATGAAAAGGCGATGAAATATAAGAACCCGAATATTGGTTTAACGTCCCGGGTTGCTTTGATCCTTTTTCAAAACCCTTTTTATAAACCGCTTTTCGAACACTAGAAAAACAAATCACGACAAATATGGTAAGCGAGATGGGAAGTAAATGCTACTGTTCTTGTTCTCACAATGTATCATAATAATCAATAGTAAAATTATAATCCTTAGAATTTCGTTATATATAGTTTTGTACTGGGCAAGTACAATACATGTCATAACTACATGGATCAAAGTAAAGGTGGGCATTATAGACATACAAGTATAACAACACAAAAACAACAACAGCAACTAGAACAACGACAACAATAACAATAATAAACTAATAATACGTTTGTATTAATAGATAAAATATTATATATACACTGGCGAAAATGTGTGCGCTATCTATATGTTATAGTATGGTAACAATTATGTACGATAACACTAAATATTATGAAATGAATATATAGTGCTCATTTCGAACCGTATTAAGTCTCGTACTTTAAAAATTATATTGAAACAGCATTTTTCACGTACTATATATATATATATCGATTACATAAAATACAATAAAAAAAAATCTAATCAGTTAATTAAATATATCGACGTTTTTTTGTGTGTTTCAGAGTTCGCAAAATCGTTTACTGATAAAAAATGGCAAAATTATCAACGAGGACGGCATTGAGGATGGCGACGTGTACGTTGAAGATGGTATCATCAAGTGAGTTCAACAATATACGAATTTCATTATTCTACTTCTTGTGTTTACATTGTTAGTTCTCAATTTGTAAAAGGATTTTGAACGGCCTGCATGAAAAATCTAAACAAGACGTGGATGCACATATTCAATTTGACTGTTTACCAAACTATTAAACAAACTATACTTTCTATTCACACACACACGCGCGCGCTAATCCCAATCTTGCAAAATTATCGAGTTTGTCTTATTGTAAAGTCCAAAGCGTGTTTACTGACGAATATCTATATATATACTCAAAAGGCAATGCAGAATTGATAGCAATTTATCTAATCGTTAAATAATCTATCGATTTATTATTTTTTATATGTATATTTTTCTGCATCTTTTTTTCGGGCTTAAAATCTCAATAAATTATATTATGACAAAGCTGGAAACGCATTAATGCACTTCGTTTTGTTTTTTTTTTTCTCGAAATGTAAAGTAATCGTTGAACGTCAATATAATCATTCGTTAAGTAACAAAAATCTTATTTCGAGATTCGTCATGTTTCGAAAATTACTCTCTATAGGAATATACATACGTATAAAAATAAATAGTAAATAAAATGCAATAATCTACATTGCGTTGCGAAAAATTTATTTGCTGTAGAATCTTAAGCAGTTTATAGTAAAAAATAATGAAAATATGTTATATTATTCTTTTCTAAAATTTGATACGTAGAAAGATTTTAATGATAAAATAATATTTAATATTTATATTTTGAGTGGTTTGTTATGTATTTCTTTGATTAATTGAGAAACGTCGCAATATCGAAAATTAATGTGAAATCTAACGATTGCTAGCCAATTATTTATCTGCAATTATTATTCTAGCAAGCCTAAGACTTTCCAAAAATTTATATATTGTTATTATTTTACGTAAACATTGGATTATTAAAGCAAAATTAACATCCTCAAAACAAATAACAATAATAAGAAGAATTTAGGTATGCGGAACATTAAATATTCACGTTAAGGTTGCAAGGCAATGCACACTTGTATACCTTCTATAGTATGGAAAAATAATGGTTTTACTGTATATACTGTTCTTGATTGGATATTTTATTGACAATATATTCGGACCTGCTATATATATATATATAATTAGAAACGAACTGCTTGTAAGACCTCATTTATGCTCTATTCTCAAAATAACCACCGATGCTTCTATTATAGAGTCGAAATACGCAGTTATGCGAGAGGCATCGACGTTTACGCGGATCGTACATCGTTATGCGTTGGGAATGAATTAAACAATCTTTTACGTATCGTACAAATCATAAATAAACTATTGCGGTGCTCTATTTTACGAAATAATTAATATGCTTTATACACAAGTTTATAAAATATTCATAACAATTTATTCTATTAGAGATATTTATGTGAAAGTTAAGTGTATATGGATTTATATTTGTAATTGTAGTTCGTTACATTGTAGGACATTAAAAAGCTGTTGGCAAAATTAAAAATTACGCGATTACGAATTGTGAAAAATTAATTACTGACTCGAGTATTCTATTGTTTACGGTTACTATTTTCCCTTCGTCGTCAAGTATATAAACATAGAAATATACACATAAAATATCTCTACAGAGAAATATGGAAAAACTGTTTTCCCGTTGAGAAGTATATATTCGAGTGCTGGGAGCAAAAAACTTTAAAGATTCATTCGTAAAATGCCTGGTTTTCAACTCCCAGAGTACGTACGTTCGAATAAGAGTGGAAAATTACATATGCGAATTGCTGAAAAATGAAATCGTGCTATATATTTTGTACAAAAGAAATAATTTAATAAATATAATTCGAATTAAAAAAGTAGTTAGTATATGGGATAAGAAACAGTACGTGCATCGTAAAAGAAACAGTATATAAAGTAAAATCAAATTACGCCAAAAAAATGGTGCAATTGTGAAAAAATTGAATAATAAACACGGTTTTTATTGTTTCGGCCATATATTATCATACATTTGGTCCGTAAAATTTCGAGATATATTCAATTTGAGTTTTATTTTTTCCAACGAATCGTAATGAAATCAAATGAGATCGTTGCTTCATTCTCAATAATTACAGAATCATGAAGAAGAAATATCTCGCGCAAAATAATAAGAATTTCAATTCGTACATTTGCGCAGCCATTTCGAATTATTTGAAAATCAATTTAAGTCACGTGAAGCAATCTCGAGCTCGTATGGAATAAATTTGAAATATTTATAAAGACACCTCGAATACAAATTGAAAATCGTCCACGCAATTCCGCAATCATTTTGTCATACGCGTCATAGTTACCAGCATTTTTTCACAATTGAACCGATGCGCAAAAATAGCCTCCCTTACGCACCTTTTCCCATTTCATCCTGGAAATAAGTATACGTATAGGTAAACGTATGTACATATACACGAATATAAATCTTTCTCGCCCTCTAATCCCCATTCAGGCAGCTCGGGCGCAACCTCATCATACCCGGTGGCACGCGGACGATAGACGCGCGGGGCAAGTACGTGATGCCGGGCGGCATCGATCCCCACACCCACTTCGAGCTCGAGCTGATGGGCGCGCGCAGCGTCGACGACTTTTACCAGGGCACGAAGGCCGCCCTCGCAGGCGGCACCACGACCATCATGGACTTCGTGATACCGCGCGAGGACGAGGGCCTGCTCGAGGCATACGAGAGGTACAGGATCAGCGCCGACGAGAAGGTCTGCTGCGATTACGGGCTGCACGTAGCCGTCACCAAGTGGGACGCCAAGGTTCGTGGCCAGCGCTCCTTCCCGTCTTTCGTTCTTTCTTTCCTTCCTTCTTTCTTTCTTTCTTTACTTTCTTTCTTCTTCTTCTTTTTTTGCTGCTGCTGCTTTTCTCAGTGTGTATATATATATATATAAGGAAAGAAGCAGGAGGGCACGCTCATTTTGCGGTTCGTTGAAGATGACAACAAAGGAAAGAAGATGAAGGGGGGGGGAGTAGAAATGCGGACGCGATAGAAAAGTAAAGAGGCTCCTCGTTTTGCGATTTGTTGTCTTCTTAAAACAAGCTGTGAAATCGTTTGGCGTGACTCTGACCTGGATCTCGAGCGAGAGAAAAGAATGGTCGAGACGTCCTGAAGCGCAGCAGACAGTTAATATTGACAATCAAGGTAGATTAAATAAATAAATTCTGCTGGATAAGTTTTGCAAAAATTATTTTCTATTAATACTGGCAGTTGTAGAAAAATGGCCCAACCATCGAAACAGTACTAATACAGTAATTTCTGTGAATCTTGATAATGAGAATTTATTTATTGATTTGTTTATCCTACCTTGAATAATAATATTAATTATTAATTGCTTTTCACCAGGTGTATTAGAGAATTTTCAATTAAAAATTATTGTATAGACTCTAGAACCGTATTTTTTCCCCCAAAACCTTATTGATGCACAAAGATGGTTTTTGTCGTTTGTTGATGGATATCGGAATTTTGTGAATATTCATAGAAGTATATAGTGCAGTGAAAGAAAGTTAAAAAATTATACTTTGAATGTGTAGAGCAATGAACGCTAGTAAGAAAGTGTGAATATTAATGTACCCCTTATACTGTTCGGTACTGTCTATCAATTGGATTATTAATAGAAATTATAGTCACCCGTTCTATTATTAAGCTATTATTATTCGATAGTTTCTTTATAAATAATTTCTGTAATTCTTTTTTTTTACAATATTATAATTTCAATAAAAGAGATTCGATGTAGTGTAGATTGATGTAGCACCGATACAGAATACCGATACATTCACGATTTGTCGAAAGTAATTGGAAATTATTAAAAACAAATAATATATTCATTTTTATATAGTTGTTAAGTAAATTTCAGAGAAACAAGAAAATTTATTCTTATAATATCTCTTGTCCAGTTGAAAGTGTCGCGCTTGACTGTCAGAATCGTCCTTTTACTACTTAAAAATTATTGATCTGTATATAGAACAAATGGAATATAACGAATTGGCACTTTACAATTAAAAATTATTAAAAATAATGAAAATAATCGAATTTTAAATAATCTATTGAACTATTATTAAATATTGAAGTTATTGAAAAATTAACTTACGTACTTTTGAATGGATATCGAGTGAAAAAATACGACGTTATAAGATACTCAAAATTTAATGACTATATCTCAATAAAATAAAATTATATACTTTGACACTGAAAAACAATTATTCGACTATC
Organism: Sycobia sp. Sy_11; assembly: GCA_018907035.1. Classification (NCBI taxonomy): domain Eukaryota; kingdom Metazoa; phylum Arthropoda; class Insecta; order Hymenoptera; family Epichrysomallidae; genus Sycobia; species Sycobia sp. Sy_11. Next base: position 287,103 of record JACCIC010000077.1, read on the forward strand.
TGCATTGAAATATATTTAATATATCACAATTTTAAAAAACATTTTTCAGTCTCATGTGAGTAAATTCAGGAAATTATTAAGTTTTATGAAAAAAACTATTGCTCTAGGTTATCAGATGGAGGATGTTCAATTTGGGAATTATAACAAAATTTAAAAAAATTCTTTTTAATAAAAATCGTAGTATATAAAAGATTGAATCACATTTATTTTATGATTAAATTGTATTTATTGTGCCTAAGATTGAAACAATACGTTTATTTTTCACAATTTCTTTATAATTAAATACTGAAGCTTCACAGGCGTGTATAGTAGGAAAGTGTGTGTATTATTAATAAACTGATAGGAAACTGTATTTTTTTTTCAAAAAATGACAGAATCTTTTTATAACTTTTCTTATTCATAAAAAAAGTGTTGAAAATGATTAAATAGAAAAAAAAATGTACGAGCAGCAACGGTACACCTACTCTTTATGTAAAACAATCAACATGAAGCGCCAGTAAACTTGTCATTTAATAATAACATTAGTAAACCTGCTGGTCTATTCCACATCTATGTATCAAATTAACCTCAATAGTTCGTCAAACACACGGGAAAAAGTAGACGTATCTCAAATATATCTTTACTAATTAATAACCATACGATACACGGCTATTATATAGATTAACCATACGATACACGTCAAAAAAAATCAAGCGCTCACTTAGCAGCCGTCGGCGAGAAGGCCCTCTATTTCATATAAACAAGGTTGACGCCCAAGCCCACTTGCGCGCGTGCGCGAGCTTTCGCGGCTTGCTTTTTCTCGACCTTTTTTCCCTCGAGCTTCCCCGCTTCCGTTCTCCGAATGCCTGGTATAATAGGTCGTCAGACCGCGCGCTAATGGGAGCCAAGAATACTCCTTTCGGCCGATAAGCCATCATCGCCACTGGTTCCACGCTGAAATTCCAGAGCTCGTTTTGTGTGAGTTTGAGGAACACCAACGAAAATATAACAGACCATATATCCTGACGTGCGAGATGCGAGTTCTAAAAGTAACGTGATTTTTTCAATTTCACGGGATGACTTTACTTTACAGTTGACTTCCCGTTTCTTTTTGTTTGGTCGATAAACTTCTCTCCGATGTATGTTAAGAATTTCCAATGCATTAACTGATATTAGCAATAGTTGCTCCATTGTGAGAGGTACGAAATTGTTAGAACTATTTGATATGTTCGGAAATGTTTTGCTATATAAACAAAATGGGTGATAGACTTTTTATTAAGGTTTTTATTGGAAATAGAATTAAGTGCTTTAAAATACTTGAGTTTTGAAATACGTTCAGCTTTCTCTGAATAAAAAAATGTTTACAAGTGGAATAAATTCATCCAAGATGACCATCGATATATTAGTATGTAAAGAACATGAGAGATGAAAACGTTGATGCAATGGAAAAATTATTTTAGAAGATCGTCGCAATCACGATTAGGTTATTGGAATATCGATTGGCTGATACTGTTCAATTATTTTGAACATTTTCCGGGTGATAAGAGTAGCAGCCACGATTGTTCGGAAATGTACATCTGTTGTTTATTCATCATTAGTTGCAAATTTTGTTCAAAGTCAAAAATCGCTACAAAACTCTTTCTTCTTCGAGTTATTCGAACAAAAATAGTCGTACAACACGAAATACGGAAAAAATATGACGAGCGATTGATTCTTAAAGTTCGATTTTTTGTCCAATAATCTTTTGATTTTTGAAGTTCTCCGGTAGCTTCAACGTATCATATTTCAGAGATTATTTCAGCTCCTTTTTGACAAATTCACGGACAACTTTCGTTCATAAGATCTGTTTTTAGTCAACGCGAATCTTCAGCATCCTCTGACTTCCTCTGGCGCACTTCGAAACCACTCTTTAGCACGGGTATAATCGTTGCCGTAAATTTCCTTAATCGTTGAGTGAATTTTGGGAAGAATTGTATCAAATGCAAAAATGGATATTTTCCTCTTTCTTTTATACACCTTTTTCGATCGACATGCCCAATATAAACTCTCATGTTTAGTGCGACATGTCAGGGTCTATATGACCAAATATCATGAAAATTTCACACAATAATACTGAAGGATTCATAATCGAACGAAGAACATTTCAGATATATGGCACTGGTGGGAAGTCAGAAACTTGAGAAATTCGTGTAATTTGGAATGAAAATTACACCTTTTGTTGCAGAACAAAAATGGCAATAATGTCATATTCAATGAAAAATGCTGTATTCTAAATAATTTATTTATGTCGAAGATCTTGATCCTTCGAAGCTTGTTTTACGAGTCCATTTATACGAAGTTGATTTATCGTTATCTATTCTACAGCTTCGCTCAAGTACTGTTGGTCTTATTGATAAGCGCGTAGTATAGAACGGACACGACCTATGTAACGTCTCAAAATTTTCTGTACATCTCTGTGTATTTGTCCCCTGTATATCTCTGTGTATGTGTCTCCCATATATCTGACAGTACAGCCCCACCTGCCGATGCGTTCTACATTCACAGTATTGGCTCTCCGCCGATTTATTTACAGTTTTCCAAATTTTGGAAATTGCTTCTTCGCATTGGGAAACGGAAGAACGATGAAAAGAAAGGTTTTCACCGTGAATCATTTCTTTTATGTTATAAAACAGCAGTTTACAAAAGGCACATGACTGAAACGCAAAGAATCCAAACAATATCTTATTTCAATTATTATTTTATAACGTCTGCACTATAAAACTTTAATAAATTTCATCAGTTTCATGACATACGAGTATGAAAACAAACATAAATCGAAGTTTAAGTGTGTTAAAAAATAGTTATTAAATATAATTAAAAGTCGCATTTACATTTCAGAAACATTATTTTGAATTTATATTTGGACTAAACACACGGTCATATTCCATATCTTTTCATCAGATATTTTTTGCTATTTAGACTTTCTTCTATTATAAATACTCAATTTTTGTGAAATGTCGCCATATTATTACTTAAAAAATTCGTACAAATTATATTTCATTGTTAGACTGAATATTATCTCCTTTTTTGCCAATATCAAGTTTAACAAGATTTTCAATTCTGAAACATGCAACAAAATGGAGGGGGAATACATATTTAACACTTACAGTATAAATACGTCGAACAATAGCGGACTTGCTCGCACATCCGTTAATTGGGTGCATGACTTACACATATATATGTCTATATAAATGTGAGGAAATGGGTTTTCCAGAGCACCGTATCTATGTAATATGTATAACGGCCTCTCTCGGGTTGATCGCGTGCGCGCGAGCGCATCCGCCCGTGATATATATATATATTTATACATACATAATAGGGAAGAATCCGCGCAGTCGTGCGAACGGTGCCGGGGCGACCACGAGAACGAGGTCGCGACGCGGGTATTGGGTGCACATTAGGGGTGTCCGTCGCCGTCTGCTTTTCCAAAGCTTTCATCGGCCGAGGTGTCAAGGGCATCGGACGCGACAATACATCGAGGAAAATCGATTCGATTTAATGATTTGATGCGCAGTAAATGCGAAATGGCGCATGATGATTATAAGAGATCTCGTCGAAGATATCGTTGCGCGGTTACGCGGTTGCGCGCGGCGCGCCTTCAAAGTCTATACACTGTAATATCTATGTGAGAATGTCGAGGCAATATCGTCGAGTTAAAAAGCGTCGCGGGCTCTCGCGTGCGATGTAACTCGATAGCCGTTTTATAGGGATATAAGGTTTCCACAGTTCTAGATCACCGCGGACTTTTTTTCTTCTTTTTTTTTTTTTTTTTTTTTTTTTGAGAATTTTTATGTTTTAATCGATAGCGCGATTAACCTTAATACAAGTTCAGAAGTATTCTTAACTGATAGCAGCTTGTTTCTGTAACTCTGGAAATTATAAGGCGCAAAACGAAAATTTACGGGACACGAAACGTTCTAATGTCAGATCTGCGCTGCCAGATACCGAATATAGGTTTGCGTTATTTTTTAACTAGATTTAATTCTATTCTTTTCGTTCTAATAAAGCATTAAAGAATTTTGGATTTGCTTAATTTAATATTAAAATGGAAAATAATAAACTGAGTGGATTAAATATAAATATCTTTCGCTAAATATTAAATATTTACTTGACGAAATAAAAATGCATTAATATAATTTTTAATAAATACCTATTATTTTCAACAAATTGTTACTTCAAATAAGTTAGTAATTAACTTCATTTAAATTGATTGGTCGTTATAGTCGAATTAAAAGATTGTTGCAACCACAACTGTAACAATAGTAAGTAACTTGTTACGTTGTAACCTTGTAATATAGAAGACTTCTACAACTTGTGTGACATATACCTATAGCAGAAATTAAATATTTAGTCGACTCGTGTCAAATTAGCAATAAAATTATCTTTAACGTAATAAATACAATTATCTGTTGTAAATTTTTTAAGGATTAACGGCATATCAAGAACGATGCTTTATTCCAATCAATTTTATTCGTATATTAAAAACAATATTTCTCAGCCAAAATTTTTGTTAATTATGAAATACTGCAATTTTTTAGTAAATATAATAGAAAAAAAATTGCAGAGGATGCTTTTTTAATCATTTGCATAGTACAAATCGGACAACGTCTCTGCTATGCTGAGCTAAATTTGGCGAACCGTATAATTTACGAAAACTTAGAAGTATTATACATCACCGTTTTAATGTAATATACGACTTAAAATTCTACACATTTGTCTGAAGGCAAAAAATACATGATACAATCCTTTTTTTATTACTTTAGCTGTCTTTCTGCATATGTATACATAATCAGAAAAGTTTTGAATTTGTTATTAAAACAAAACTAAATTGTGTTTGTCAAAAGACTTCAAACGGTGTTTCTTTATACGTTGTATATGCAACAAATATAAACATTTCCTTGCACATTAGAATAAGAATGACTCTATATATATATACCCACAGTACATAACGTCTATTTAATTTTTCTAATATTTATTCACACATGTATGTATTTGCAGACGAGGGAGGAAATGGCGACATTGGTCGAGCAACACGGCGTAAACAGCTTCAAGTTTTTCATGGCCTACCGCGACCTCTTCATGCTGAGGGATCCGGAACTGATCGAGGCCTTCAAGCTCTGCAAGAGCCTCGGCGCCGTAGCCATGGTCCACGCTGAGAACGGCGATCTCGTTTACGAGGTATATTGCGGGTGCGCGTGCGATTGCGTGCGTGCGTGCGCGCGCGTGTATGTTGGTGTTTACGCGCGCCCGCGCGCGCGCGCATGATGCGCCGCTTGTTCTCCTCCCCCTCCTCTCTCTCTCGCTCTCTCTCTCTCTATAAGGGTATGATCATAGCCCATATACAATTGAGCAATTATTCCAGCGCGATGGAATAATTAATTATTAATTCGCCGCTCCGCGCGTAATAAGCGTGGGAGGTTCCGAGTCCTTCTTGTTTCTTCTTTCTTTCTTTCTTTCTTTCTTTTTTTTTTGTACAATAGCTGCCCTGTCTCTCGGAGCGCTGGTTCTCTTTTTCGCTCGATTCTCGCCCTTGCGGCGGCGCCCGCGCGCTCATTCATTCATATATTTTATTCCGAGTCCCGTATTTGCTTTTTGCGCCGGCCGGTGTTTTCGAGCTTCCGTTCGTAAGTTCGTATAGGGGGAGGTAAGGATAAGAGATCAAGTGACATGGATTTATGACTTGGGTAATGATGGGGTGCTTTGCATGTCTATATATATATATATATATATATATATATATATATATTCATACACTTGTGCTGAAAATGGCAAAATGGCAAAAGAACTGTTTCGAGAGCGCGGCGGTGTGCACGCATGCGAGAAACACACACGAGGTTGCGCGTCGTTAGAGATTTCCTCATATATGTATGCATGTATATATATATATATATATATATATATATATATATATATATATATAAGATTGAGTAAGAAAATACAGGGTAACATCGTTTGCGTCGGATATGTCTGTCTTTTTGATAGAGGAAAAAAAATAATATCAAAATAGGAATAAGATGCCGTAGCGAGCGTTTTTTGGTTGTTTGATTCCGCGAAGTTAACATATATAAAATTAATATAGTATGCAAGGATTTTCACAAGTCAAAGCAGCGTATTTCATACAATTTTTTTTATGTAATATATACGAGGTATTAATTTATATTTTATATAATTAATCTAGGAGAATGTTTTTATGTAAAACATTAAAATACTTCAGAGCACTCATAACTATTTTATTTTATTTTCATTTTGTATATAAAAATAATTTGGTTTGCGATTGAAGAGAGACCTTTCCTTATATGTATATAATTAAATGTTTCATAGAGTATATATATATATATATATATATATATATATATATATATATATATCATATATACATACATAAATATATATGTCTTGTTAATTATCTAACAGCATAAGAACGTTTATTAATTAGATCTCATTAAAAGTAAATATATTTTGCGTATTCGGATAAATCTCTTTCTACATACAAATAAATAAAATGACACAATTGACACGAACAATTAGCCAAATGTGTAGCCAACGGGCAAAAACAAAAATTTTAATGGAATTTTGGTACAACTATTATACTCGCCATACTTATATACATATACTGACAATTGTGACAAATGTTTGGCTATAAGCATTAGGTATGCGTAAGCTAAAAATTTGCCTGTCACCGCTCGGTGCGTGAATTATTAAGCTATGAATAATTTTCTTTCGCTCGCGTTACTCCCATTATACCCAAAAACTATATATATATATATATATGTAGTCTGTCGAAAATCAAGTTATAAGATTTCTTATCTGCCCACATAAACAAACGCTGTCTGTTTATTGTATTAAGTACGAAGATTATTAATAATGAAGCGCAACATAGATTGAAAGTAAAAAGAAGGGGGCGTTTTATGAAATACGTTGTAGTCCCTGGGGAATGGGAACGGCCGATCGTTCGGGAATTAATTCGATCGAAACCGTCGGTTGTCCCAACAAAATTGTCCATGGAATATGAAATACATATGAATTGAGAAACTCGTTAAACACGTCATTCTTCTCGTTCTTAACGCGCGATCTTACGCGGTTAAGTTACTTTTCCTAACGAAGAGACGTAGTGGCAGCTTTCAAACTTATACTTATGCATAATTTCATTCTCATATATATATATATATATATATATATATATATATATATATATATATATATATATATTCATATATAATCCAAGTACGCGAACGTCAGTTACAAGTTTGAAAGTAAATCACATCACTGTGACTTGTAATTGAGGTGGTGTAACACTAATAATTATAGGAGAGCACAGGGGGATTTTAAGTAAAGTTAATATCACGATGAATATCCGATACACCTTATTTCATCAAACTGTAAAGAAAAGTCGTTGTCTTTAAATTGAAAAAACAAGTCTTGAAAAAAATGCAGGATCAACTTGGGACAGTCGCGTGTGTTCGTCCAGTGCACATCGCCGCACGCATCGCCGCAATTTTCATAATATACCAAATTCCGGAATTCGATAATAAATTAAAGATATTCGAATTTTCATAGCTAGATTAAATACCAGGTGTAAGTAGGCAATAAATTGTTACGGAAATGCTCAGTCCAATGTCTATGCTTAAAGTCGAAAAAAATGCGTAAGTAGACACCTTGTTCGGGCGAGAAATAAAAAAAAATCTAATAAATTAGGTCTATTTGTTGTGTGTTCTACAATTAAAAAGTTCATTTAACTACCTAAGGCGAAAAATCTATTTATTCGGCATGTGATCGATAGTGTTTATAGTAATTTTCTTGGCGAGGGGGATTAAGAACGTTACACACTGTTACAGAAAGTAACACAGAGGGTCAAAGTTTATTAAAAAAAAACAATAATTCTGTTACACAATGTCTGGAGTATATAACTCTTGATGACCCCTTGAATCATTGCACTAGAGAATAACGTTTGTAGATAAAACTGAAAATTTCATGTTTATTTTCGATTAATAATGACAGGCTAAAATTATTTCAAAATTAAAGAAGCTGTAGATCTATATTGTAAAGGGATTGAATATCCATACACTATAGTTATGCACTGTTAAAAAAAATTGTAAATTCAATATAAAATGTATCTCGAATTTCAGAAACTTGTATATAAAATGCAATATTTGCTTAATAATATCTACATCCGAATCTATATTGATATTATAACCTTTTCCTTTAACAGTGTATCGTTCGATAAGTCTTGCTAAATTTTTAATGTTGTTATCTTTAACGCGAGACAAGAGATTTGCGATAAATTTTTTGCCACGTCCGAAGGAACATTATTTTAGAATTTTAGTTAATTTTTTTGAATTATTGAATAAAAATATTAAAACTATTGTCGGGCAATCCTTTAGCGCATCCTCGATTTGTTTCTTTTCGATAAAATAAATTCATACAGACAATATTTATGCCTGTACACTAATAAATAAAGTTAATAAACTCGGAACTTTGACGTACTTAATTAACTATACCGTTGAACAATATATTTAAATTATAGTTTAGAATTTCCATTGCTTTTCAGACTTGTACGAGAAGTTTTTATTAAATCTCCTTATTTATTAAATCAAACTTTTTTATGGAGGTCTAGATATGTGTTTTCTTTAGTGAAGTTATATATGTATAAGAAACAGTGGGATTATAAATTTAATAACGTGCCTTTCAATCAAATAGCTCGAGGGAATAATATAAATGTATATAGAGATTAAAAGAAATAATTCAAGCTATATTATATATATATATATATATATATATATATATATATATATATATATATATAGTTATTACGCGATATGGCTATATATCCATTATATCCATAGAATAATTATTAGTTAGAGGCCGTAAAATAATTATTAGTTCCTTATACAATCTAGTCTGCATAGTCCAACTAAGTCAGGCTTACATATACAACATCCAAATAAGTAAGTAAAGTTCGAGCGCACGTGCGCGCACACACGCACATGTCCACACGTATAGCTAGATCTTGATGATATCGCGCATAATATATTTATATTTTGAATGCACCGAACCGCGAGTGCATCAGGAAGAAAACAATGCATCAGCAGTGTATGCATATGTATACAGCACACTCCGGATTATAATGCGGCGTTGATGGAGAGAGAGAGAGAGAGAGAGAGAGAGAGAGAGAGAGAGAGAGAATGGGGAGATGTGAGGGGGAGGGAGAAGTAACAAAGGGGTCACTGTACGGCTTTCCCTTTCGTGTGATTGCAGAACACCAAGAGGTTGCTGGCCGCGGGCGTGACAGGGCCCGAAGGCCACGAGATGTCCCGGCCGGAGGAGGTCGAGGCGGAAGCCGTTAACCGAGCTTGCGTCATAGCGAGTCAGGTGAGGAGGAGGCGCGCCAAGAGAGGCGGCCGCGCACTTATTGTTATTATAATAATCGCCCGGCCCCCCCAAGCCGGCACCACACAACACACACACACACACACACACACACACACACACACACACACACACACGTACGTACGTACGTACGTACGTACGTACATACGTACGTATGTATGTATGTATGTATGTATGTGTATTATATACACGCTTCAATTATTTTCTATTTGTATATGTATATCGTGTATATGCTCGCACTCGAACTGCCCTGATGGATATGAATTTATAGCCGCGAACATATATTAAATTTGTATGTATTTACATAAGTAACAAATATAAAGAAAAAGTGCTGGGGGCTATTATCGATCGAAGAATATGACTGTCAAAATGACGACAGAATTTCTCATGATTTCACATAACGATTTCATATACGATTTCGGATAAGATTTCAAATTATTTACGCGACGTACCAACTGTATGCTCTATTTAAGCTAAAATTTCAATGAATGATTGCAACTGATTTTTAAATGATTTCAAGCGATTGCAGATATTTTACTCCTCATACGATATGTTTTCAAAATGAATTGCAATGATTTCGAATGATTTTAAAATGATTCATTGACAACAGTTCGATGAATCTAATGATTTCGTATCATTCTGTACGATTTACGAGTATTATTTCCAGGCCCTAAAGTATTTTGAGTCTATTTAAATCTGCAAATTATCTTAACCGATTTCAAAATGATTTCAAAATAATTCGATAACGAGATAGCAATGGTTTCACAAAGCGAGTAATAAGCCCCTTGCGATGTAAAGCTCGTTTAAATTTGATCCACTGAATATTTTATTAAATTTTTGTCAATATGGATTATCACTTGAGATTCGTTATAATATTTAAATTGCAAATACTCATGAATTACATGGAAAATGTCATCCGGGCAGTCTTTCGAGCGAAAGTGAAATTCACTTTTCCATACCCATCATTTTATACATTTCATTTATAAGTTATTTTCCTTTTCGTTATTTTTCTCTCGTTATTCTTTTCATCATCGCTATTATTGCTGTTATTTTGTTATTATTATTATATATCGTTTTGATATTCAAAAATCCATATTGCATCCCAAAGTGCATGCGCATTTTACGTGTATACGTATTATGTCTGTTGAAGTATGATGTAAATTAGTCGAACGATATACAGTAAGAGGATACGTGCACAAAAAAAAAATATTTTTCTCCTTCCGTCTATCCCTTTCCGTGTCCTGCGATCTTCGAGATATGAATCCATTCTCTCTCCCCTCCCGGCCTCCTTGTCCTCTTCCTTGTCTTCCGACGATATCCACCCGCGCGAAACGCTTCCTTCTCGAAAAAAACCACGCATAAATATATATAGTTTATCGTATTCGTGCGCACGCATATATGCATCAGCTTCTCTCTACATTGCACAATTGTATGTACAATAACGTATTGCGCATCCCAGTGGGATGTGTATATATAATATGCAACAAAAAAGAAAAAAAAGGGCCCAATTCTCGATGAATGAGAAACGACGGGAGAACGAGGTAAGAGAGAAGGGATCAGCGGTCGTCTGATGGTCGGTTCTTTCATGAGAGTACCAGGAGAAATTTGGACCATTGGCTTATAAGCGTTGGTTTATATGTGCACGAGGGACACTGGATGAAAAGAATCGTATACGCGAGAGAGAAGAACGAAAAGGAAGGCAACGATATATATATATATATATATATATATATATATATATATATATATAATTGTGAATACCGCGCGTTCGGTTCGGTCGCCGTCTCATGTGTACTGCGGTTGCGAAGAGCTCATGGCTTTTTTCTTTCCGACGTGATATATTTTTTGTGTTGTTTTGTTTTGTTTTGTTTTGTTTTGTTTTTATTACTTTTATTTTGTCCCTCTTTCCCTATTATTTTCTTTATGAAGCATTATTTATTACAAAACTGTATCTATAATCAAAACGTTTTTTTTTTTTGCGCTCTGCTCGAATTGTATAATTTAAATTTTCGACGTTCCGCGCGGATGGCGGTTTATTAATCAGGCACTAGTATGTACATAAGCGCAGGAAGATTATCGCGAATGAATTCACTCTCGACCTTTATTATCTAATGTATTCTCCAGTATATTATCCTCTTTGAAAATTAAGAGTATATTATAGTACATATAGCGACGACGCTCGCGACATTGTATATATATATTGCGGTATTTTGTTACGCTCGCGTAATGGCGTTAAATTATTGCGATTGTCTATGAAAGTATAATAGCTCGGAAGATATTTTTTTCTCGATCGGCTTAATAGTGCGCGTGTTTCCATTCATAAAGAATTATTGCGGTCTTTTTCCTCTATCTTTTTTTCGCCCTTGAGAACACTCTTTTACGAGTATGAAAGACGTATTTATTCGGAATTCTGTTAGGTACGTTTTTGATTTATAAAAAATCTATATAAGTTGGTTGGAGAATTCGTCACAATGGAATTGCAATTTTGAAACTTTCGTAAAAAGAAAATAAAAATTAAACGTTTTTAACCAATTAAACGTTTTTTAAACCAATACAGAAGTATTGGTAATTAAGTACCAAAGACTACATTCAATATCATCAAAAGCAGAAACTGAATCAACCTCTGAACCTTTTTCACAACAAGAAATTGAAATTGATAATGCAGACTAATCCAAACAAAAGAAAGACACAAATTATCAAAATTCAGTCAAAACCACTTAAGAAGAAAAAAGCCAAAATAACAGAAAGTCAAGTGAATGTGAGCGTATAAGAAATGCTAGCCACAGCAAAAAAAGAATTTGTAAAAATATCGTATATACCTTCAATTCCCATTTACAAAGTCGCCTTCTTTCTTGAAGAAGTACAGGCAAAACGGACATATTTAACTGTGTACAAAAATATACATATGACCCTCTCAAAATTACAGAAACGCTTAAAAGCATATATAATCATATAAAAGAGAAATCTCTCAAAACAGAATTAGGAGAATCATACAGAAAATTCAGGGAATCATACATTCTAATACCGAAAAAAAGACAACATCAGAAGAATCAAACAGAAAAAAAAATCATTCGAATCGATCAAGCTTTAAAATAGAAAACTCATTGAAAATATTGTATTGGAATGCAAGTAGTCTTAATGCACATAAGAAAGAAATTAGCATGATTATAAACCAATTTGATGTCTTTACCTGTGTTATATCCTGGCTCCAATATAATCAAAAAATAAAATTCAGTGGATATAAATGCTTCAGAAAAGACAGAGTTAATACAAGTTTTCTATCTTCACTAAATTCAATAGTACTCAAAAGCATTTATTGAATACCTCGGAACTATGCGACATCAGTGTATAAATTCTTCTTATACAAACTGATAAAAAATTAAAAATACTTATGTCCTCAACGACAACAGTGTAAACTATTAATGCAAAACGATTATACTTATATATTTTAGACTATGCATAGCTGTATGGGCCTAAGTAGGGCCTAGGTAAGCTTAAATAAATTAAAAAAAAGTGGCGACGCAGGCCTTAATAAAATTTTCAAGATTCAATTTAAAATCATACAAGAGTTTTTGGTTGTTTGTTTCTCAAGTGGTTTTTGATACATTAATTAGTCAAGGCTTCAATAATCCAACGATGATTAAAATATGCATAATTAACAATAATTAAAATAAACATCTTACTGACGAGAGAAACAGTAAGATCCTTGTTTTTTTATTATATTAATGACTAATACGGAATCTGAAACGTAAACACAATGTGATTTTCTAATATTCTTTTGGATCGATCAATAAGAGATTCCTTTTTTTCATTATTATACGATGTCGTATCTGTGAACGACTATACAAAGAGCTGTGTTAAGAAAATGACTTTCTTCTTTCATTTTTTCGAAAATCCTTGTTTTCCCAAATTCAAGTGTTTTATCCAACATTTACGATATTTATATAGCTATGTTGCAATCAATAATTATCAAAACTAATGGTTATTGTTTCTGATCGAATGATTTTCTAATGTATAAATATACATTATTTTAATTATGTTATGCGTAAATTGTGCCAAAAATTTTACAACAACGTTCTTTTTTTTTAATTTTCTTAAAGGAAAACATACATTTTTAAGACTCCTACGTAAATAATGAATTATCAGTTCTTTTATTTCAATATTATAATTCTATTTTGACTAATTGTTTAATTACAAATCCATTTAATTAAAATTGATACACAAATTAAATACAAATTATCCATGTATAAAATTATTCTCCATCCATGAACAAAAGGTCCTATGCAAACCTGACCGCAGCTGCTTTAATCGCATTATCCGCACGCGCGCAGAAATACTTGTATTCTACATATATATATATCACTTAAGATACAAAGGATCAAAGCCATAAGCTCGCTCGTCCCGCGACCGACCGATAAGCGTCGCGCCACGCATATACTATACTATATATATATATATATATATATATATATATATATATATATATATATATATAGCTATTAGAAAACCTCGCCTTATATACGTGAATCCGCGCGAAAGGTATCCTGTCCCCTGTACGTCGTCCACGTGATGAGCCGTACCGCGGCCGAGGAGCTCGAGAAGGCCCGTAGGCGGGGCGTCTGCGTCTGGGGCGAGACCCTGGCCGCGGCCCTCGGCACCGACGGCAGCCACTGCGGCCACAAGTGCTGGAGGCACGCGGCGGGCCACGTGCTCAGCCCGCCCCTCAGGTCCGACAAGGAGACGCCCCTGGAGCTGCTCAAGAGGCTCGTTTCGTGAGTAAACCTTTGTATTATTGTTGTTTTTTTTTTTCTTTTTCATTTACAGCTCGACGTGTCGGAGGAATTCATAATCATTGGAGCGACGGGCGTACAGAAGTTGCGAATAATTATGCCAAAGCGATTCTGGAAAATCGGGAGTCTTTGCTTGTTTTTTTTTTTTTTTTTTTTGATTTGTCGTTCGATTGTACATCGTAAAACGCATAGAATTATCGATATGCTCCAGAGTTCAAATATATCAGAGAAAGTACGTTAAACTTATTTTTCGGTTGACTAATGTGATGTAAATCAGATGCAATGTAATCGGTTCCGACTGAAAATATTCAAATGATCACGTGTGTGAATTCAAACAATTGTATATACATTGCGTTCGAATTACGAGACAACACAATTTTGTTGCTTTTCGGATTCTTAAAAAATTCTACAAGAGGCCTTTTCGGTGTGTATGTGGCTATATTTTTTTTTATGCTCGTCAGATTTCAAAATTTGTTCTGACATTAATCGTCAATTCTTGAGAAATGTACACTTGGCATCATTTAAGATAACAATCAAATACGAAAAACACACTGAGAATCCTCATAAGCAACTATAGACAAAAATCTGTTGAATAAATTCTGAAATTGCGTCAAACATAAGTTGTTCTCAAGAATCGATGATTAATTTCTGAAAAAAATAAACACCTTTGACGAGGATAGCAATTTAGCCATTATATGGAAACGTTGTTCGTACGGATATTCAACTAGAAGTAAATAAATTATTTTGACTCATACCTGAGCTCTTATATACAGTTTTTTAAGACAGAAACAAATTGCTTTCTGCATGTTTTAAAATTCTAATTTTTATATATCAATGTTCGGAGGGAAGCCCTCGTCTAATTCAAATTTTCTAATAATTCTAATTCAAGTTCTAATTTTCGTTCCAATTACATCAATTGTATAAATTACATTGAATTTTGTCAAATTTTCTATACTAAAGTTACGCTCAGCTTGGCAACGAACAAATAGGTTTACGGGGCGTGCTTGTCAAAAAAAATCAGATCAACGACATTTTTTTTTTTAAATATCTCGATAAGAATGTATTATTTTGAGAAGAATCGCTGAGGCATTGGTATCCAATTTCTGACGCTTCAGTTGACAGGTAAATTTTAGAATTGTATGTTAGTTTAAGTTAAGTTGTGTTAGGAGTAACTGTATAATATGATAAATTGTGTCACACTTATATTTGTTGTATTTTAAGTTTAAATCTTTAAATGACTTTATAGTATGGATTCAGCTCACTTTATGAATTACGAAACACAGAATTTTTCGATTATTTTTTATTATCTAGAAAATCTTAAGTTTTATTCATTCTACTTCTTTATTGGCTGGATAAATATTGTTTTAAGTTATATAAACTATTTTTTTCCATGTTAAGGAGTTTTAATTAATAATTAATTTAATTAATAACAATTAAATGGACCCCTTAGAACTTGGCTTATATGATATATTTTTTTCATCAAAGAGTTTTAGAGTTATTATGAAAATAGTTCTAGTTCCAATTGAATCATAAATATTTTGGCAAAAAAAACTGTTTTTCTTTTATTTTTTTAAAGTGTAAATAAACATTGTTTTTCGAAAAAAAAAACATAATTATGCAGTAAAGTGTAGTAAATCTTGACTCTATTTGGTATATTCTAGTATGGGTCCGAATAGGAAACGCGAGTAAATTTTGATAAAGTAGACAATTTTCAGATTTGAAATTTTCCATTTCTTTCGCGCGAGCAGATTCTCCGTAAATAACCACCGTTTCATTTCATCTTTAACTTAAAAATTTGAGAGACACTCTCAAGACCGTAAATTTTCAAAAACTGGAGCAAACAAGTGCAATTATTCGTTTTTGATGAAGTGAGACGAACTCATCAGAAAGAAATTAGTTACTGCACGAAAAATGATAAATCTAAATTGATGTATGCGTCTAGATTTGATGTCACGACGATGTATATACGTTTTATAAAAAAAAAAAAAATTACTTTATATATAATAGATTGGCTGATATGCATGCGACTGATTTATTTTAATAAAATGTTTAAAGAATTGCAAATTTCAAAATAACTACAAATGCAATTTTGTGTACAGGTATTAAACAATTATATATTATTAGATTGTTTGTTTGTTGTTTTTTTTTTATTTCTAAAATAGATAATTTAATTTTTATTCATCACAAGTACAATTTGGTAATACGTGCAGCACGCTTTTTAATATTGCGATATAAAATGCCACGGAGTACATCATTAAGTCTCACCCTCTCGAATCAAGAACGTTCGCTTTGAAGTCTACTACGAATTAACATAAGTAAATCCGTGTATTAAGTATTTTGTTAGTTTTTAGCAAAAGAATGAAACGTGGTACGTCCCTACATGGATGTAAAAAAAAACACGTTTCGACGAGGCAGGGTTTTTTCGTGCGTAAAACGCACGTTCGGTGCAACACGAACGAACGTTATACTTGTAATGCAATTGCTTGGAATGAAATTACGAACAAATTTCAGTCCTCCTCGAGGTTATACAATATTTTGGGCCGTCGCAAAGAGCGTTTCAAGCAGACGCGTCAAACGCTGTGCGAATGATTTCATTAACGCTTTGCAGATGTTATTTGCAATGATCGATCGGGGGAGATTTTCCTGAATTTCGCACTATCAAGCCGTTTGACAAATCTGCTCGAAACTTTACCCGACAGTGTAAGGTATAGATATGAATACAGGTTGTGCCATGTAATAAAATTTGCCACCGCTCAATGCCCAGATTTATGGGTAATTATTTGAAACAACGGTATTGTGTTTACTCGATCGGCAAAATTTGATCTCGGCAGCTTTTTAATTTTCTCCCGGGAATATATATCTCATTGCTAATGGGGCATGCCCACGTGAAAATTAATACCGTGGTTTTATATTATTTTCTTTAAATCAATCGCATTGTAATGCAGCCATTATGCAAGATTTAGTTCCCATTTAAAGGATCCCATTAAACAACAAACGAAACTGTCGGATACGTTCGTCTCGGTCAGGCCCAAGAATTTCATGGGAAAGTTCTGATTTTTCTTTTTCCTTGGCGATAATCAAAGTTCGATTGGCTCTAACGATTTGCTTTAAAAGCTGTCCTAAAGTCATCGCGTCGCAGTCCTATAAGTATTATCCAAACACCTGCCCCACCGTCGATACAGGGAATTCATAATTACGCCCTTACGGTCGCACCGTCGTCTACGCCACTCAGGACCTCGAAAATTGCACTTTTTTCTGTCTTATATATCGATAATAATTGATCTGAGAACCAACTCGGGCATCCTATAGATGTACAGTCGACGCTGATTTTCGAATTTCTCTTCCGTCCCTCGTATTTCCGTGGAAACGATCACTTTCGTTTAACGATAGTTCCAGAACGAGCCTCGATCGCTGCTATATTAAATAATAAAAAAAATAAATAAATAAATAAATAAAAAATCACTCAATAACGTCCAAGTTTTATATATTCGGTTTTTGAAAAAAAATATTTCCCAAATCCCTATATATATTTAGGATCATTTAAAAAGTCCTAGAATATTCTATATCTTTGAGAGATATCAAGTGCTCCATGTAAAGATTCAAACTTAAGGACTTTTCCTTAAATTTCATTGAATTTCCTCAAGTTTTTCGATATCGCCATTTCTGGCAAACATTCTCATAAAGCTCGCCGCGCGTATTTTTTAAATATGGCCTATAGGCGTGGAATCCGCGCATCGCCTCGTGATCTAAATGCACGCTGGCACCGGGGTGGGCAGTCGCAGCGCGCGGAAAGAGACTTGCGAGCAACTTTTTTCCCCGCTCGTGCGTGCGTGCGTGGATACAGATATATATATATATATATATATATATATATATATATATATATGTAAGTCCTCACGCACCCCTCTCCCCCTCCTCACCCCTACGAAAAGGACCGAGATTCAAACACACGCGGTCGCCACGCGCGAGCGCTCGCAAAAAAAGCGGATGAAAATCTTACACGAGCACTGATACACACTTTCCTCCGTGTGTATTTGCCGATGGAAACGCGTTTATGCATTATAACTTCGTGTATTTTCTCTTGGTGCGCATTATATATAGCTAGTTAGATTGAGAGAGAGAGAGAGAGAGAGAGAGAGAGAGAGAGAGAGAGAGAGAGAGAGAGAGAGAGAGAGAGACGCTGCAGCACGGCGCGGCTGTCAGCCATTAATGGTAATCCGATCGATTTCTCGATCGACTGCTTTAAGAAACAGCTGGTATAAATACCTGTTGGTATATCACTTGTACTTGATGCTGTTCGAGAGTCAACGCGCGAGAGGCGCGTGCGCTTTCCCGCGTGAACCTCGCCTCTTGCATGCATATATATATATATATATATATATATATATATATATATATATATATACATGTTTGTGCGAGGGCGTGAAAAGACACGTTCCTTGATATTATTATCTTTAGAATTTTATATTTAACGATATACGATCAACGTTTTAAGCTTAATATTTCAACTCTCTCTCTCTCTCTCTCTCTCTCTCTCTCTCTCGCTGCTCTGCCTCTCTCACACACGCACACACGCGCGCACACCTTTATGATGAGCTTAAATGGAGCTTCGTACCATATACTCGTGTATATGTGTATATATATATATATATATATATATATATATATATATATATATATATATGCTACTTTCGAGTTTTGACAGTTTAGTTACGCGAAGTTGCCTTTCTGAGCATTGGCAAATGTACATCGAAACCCAGGCCTCTTTTTGGAAATGTCCCGTCGTTTCGATTAACGATCGCACGTGTATATATATATATAAAATCGCACTCACGGTCTTTACATGGTAGTTATATACCTGTATTTTCACTCGTTGCTGCAGGATTTCTAAATCAAGGTATCGGGAGTTTTTTCTTCTTCAGGAAGTCGAAGTGTGGCCGGCAATACGTTTTTCCATGGAACGGTTTTAATTAACCTAACGGGAAAAATCGGTTTACTTAAACGTCGAGGAAATTTTGAAATCGCGCGCGTGTCTTTATTCAGTGATGGAGAATGTTTTTTTCTCTGTCGAAGATTCAAACAGCATTCAAACGGTTTTTTGCGAAACGGCCGATTGAGGAGACGAAAAGTTTTCGAGAATCTGTATATATAATCTTCGAAACAATTACGATTTTCATAGGGATAATCTAATCGATGTCTTCGCGACTGCAAATCGTAGCCGGATTGATTTAAGGATTTTTGATCTTTTCGGCCGATTGTTCCCCATGAATCGTAACTTTGTTTTCTAATAAACGTAAAGAATATTTGCACAATTTACAAACCATCTGTCATATATAATAAACTAAAGAATTCTCTATTCCCTACAGTGAAAAATTTTATGTTGTCAAGGCTTTGTATTAAGTTACCATTAAAAGGTCCAATCTGGACTCGTGGACAAAGTTAAGCAAATTTTTTAGATTTTTTAGATTAGAACATTTATTTCGCGTTTATGACTATAGCCAATATTCTTGTAATATATCATAAACGTTAGACATAATATAATAATACGATATGACATATCATAAATGAATATTTTAAAACATTGACAATATAAGACCAAATTTATTTGATAAAAAACTATTATAATTCGTACACGAGTCCGAATTTTATACTTGTCAACAAAGGGTCGCCAGCACACGCACACACACACACGCGCGCGCGCGCCAGTTGCAATTATATTTACATACAAGTTTTTCAAAGATAAATTCAACGCTTATATATAGTTTATAAGGCCCCCGTCAACATTCACCTATCAATTACGGTTAATCCCTATATGTTTATGGTACCGCAAATGGTCAAAATTGACTATTTCGACGATCTGTAGTCGTATGATATATTTAGCTATTATCATTTTCTTTAAGTTCATATATATATTAGAGAAGAGACTGCATGACTATCGACTACTGTATAAAGTAAGTAAGCACGCAAAACGCATGACGTACATTAAGCGCGACGTGCGAGCGAAAAATTCGCCGGATCATGATAATTGCATTTTCGTGGCTCTATGTCGATTTGATTTATTTAGCGTATATATTAATAAGTCGAGGCACCCCGAGTGCTCGGAGAGGGGGGTTGGGGATTGATCTTGTCATATTTATAGACTGTATGTATGTTATTTCGTTTTACCAGCACGAATTTGTTATCGTTTCATTCTCTTGTTTGGTGAAATTAAATCTTGCATCCTGCACTTTATGTATATATAAATAATTCACAAATTCTTATTCGTTTATTGTCTTAATGTACGTAAAATGGTCTTGTTCGGATTCTGTTGGAAGCTTAGATATTTGTAACAATAAGGATAAAAATGTATAAATATTAGAACACATTTTCAACCGCTTGAATAAACTCAAATATTTTCTTTTCGATTTTACTCATTTATCACTTTTTCTATTTTTCGTATCGTTACTCATTGATATATGATTTCTCATCTATCATTACATTTATTCCAAGCTACTACCGTATTATTTCTTTCAGTTATCATGTAATTCCTGGACATAATTCTATACATAATGGTTCATGCTGGGTATTTCAAAAATATGGATTTATACTAAAAATGTTCATCAAAAAATTATTATCAAAAAGCATATTTGTCGGATTCCTATGAAGGATTTCAGTAGTGATTTGACTTTGATCTTCAAATCCGCATTTAAAGCTCTATTTAATTGTTTATTCGTGTTATTTCAATAGGAAGATGTACATTTTTTTTATTCAGATTATAAAAAAGGGGGAGAGGTTTTACGTTGCAATATATATATAAAAGAGATGTACACCATATACTTAAGATTAAACTTTCAAGATTTTACGTGCAACGAATATATATATATATATATATATATATATATATATATATATATATATATATATATATATTGATTCCGCGATATTCCACCGAATGAAATTAGTCTATTACAATTATGCAATATGCACGCAAAAGCTTAAAAGTTCCCATAACTTCAAGTATCATCATAAATTCCACTACGGTAATAATTTTCTTACAGCTCATTTACATAACTTCTCCCTCGTTCGGTATTCGAGTGCCCGTGTTTTCGAAACGCCCTGTGTACATTTTCATAATTAATTCTATTGCTTACATTTTATACACACCATTACCTTCATATACCTTACATCCTAATGCGGACGTGAAGAGAAACAGAGAGAGAGAAAGAGAAAGAGAAAGAGAACTCAAGTTACACAAGTGCGTCCTTAGCCAATCGCGGAAGACGCGTCCCTATTTTCATTATATTATTCTTATTCTTACATTATTTTTGTTGTTGTTATTATTATTATTATTATTATTATTATTATTATTATTATTATTATTATTATTATTATTATTATGCGGGTTCGTTTCCGCGGCAGGTCTCGGGCTAACGACCGGGGAAAATTTATGCACGACCTCAACTTTCTTCAGGCCTCATTGCGTCGTCGTCGTCGTCGTCGTCGTCGTCAGAATTTAATTTGATGGTCGATGGAACGTCGTGACGGAGTGATTTGGCTCTACTTCCTCTCTATGTCTACTCGGTCGTGTCGAGGTTTTCAGTCGGTTTACAACCGCGCGCTCGGCAATACGGACATACGTACCATTTCACGCGGAATAACGTGTATATAAGGCGATCCGATATGCGCGTCACCTCCTAATACGATCAAGGAACGAGGGAAAATTTTCCGAAAGTTCCTTCACTTCCGTTTGTGTCTTTGTTTTTCATGTGTACATCTTATACGGAGATGTTAATGGAACAATAGCGCCGCGGTATATAACGGGAAACTCTCGTCGCGGAGTCACACTCCCGCGATATACGTCCCTATAATAAAGAAGAGTGTCTGTATATGTATGTATGTATGTATGTATATACACCCGTTGTCGTATTGCCATGCTGAATAATTCATTCATATTATAAATTAGACGATGAGCATTATAAGCGTATGGGAGATAACGAAAATGATAAAACTCTATGTGTGTACGTGTTTGGAAAAGTAAAGCTGTCGGTAATGAGTAACGGTTTTGTTTTTTGTTATCATCGTTGAAGGATCTAAAACGGCTTCAAAAAAAAATGTTCTGTTCTATCGTCGAGTATAGCTAAAACGTGTTCGAATTTGACATACATATATACCGATGTAACTTACCGATGTACGTGGTAGTTTTGACAAAAAAAGAATAACGTGATTATTACAAAGTTCCACTAATAAGTTACTTTAATCGTGAACGATCGTTAAGTTGAGAATCGGTGTCGATCTCGACACTCAACCGATCTTTTAATTATCGTATCCTCTGAAGTGGCCATTACTTAATTAGTGAAGCTGGATGGATGGGTTATTTTCTGCATTAATTGTAGAATTAGTTGGAATCCAAAGTGGAATCGCTCAATCGTGGCGAATTTACAGCTCGATTTATAATTAAAAGATCGGATTTCTTCTAAAGATTCAAGAAGAATCGATTAAATATTTTATCGGCTAATGAATTATAAAGAAATTAAATTTAAGAGAATTTCATTCGTTTAATTATTTGGTGAACAGGTTCTTTCGTTTTTTTTTGTTTGTGCCATTTTTGCTTTATTTTTGTGCAGGTACATTGATCACTACTATTTAATTACCATTCTGCACTAATATAAAAATTAATAAACGCTTTCAAAACGTGAGATTTTTTTGTTTCGACTTTTTACATGTATATTAATCAATTAAGTGTTTTATTGTTTTATGACGTTGAAATTGTGCGATAAAATTCCGAAAATAACCATTCATATCAATGTCAATAATATACTAAAAAATGTTTAAAAGAAGAAGAATAATTTACTACTAATGATACTACAGAAGTAGACTATTTAGACGTTCAAATTTATCGGTGATTTACATAAGATTGGCTACTATCGTCATTTACGTTTCCCGATCCCTTAGAAAAATCAAAAGATTTCAATGTTTTGAACACAATAATCGTACGCAATTTTTTGAGAGGGATCAAACTTGTTAAAAATATTGGCTAGAAGTTTTATGCAAACCATTTATTATGCGCATTAAATTTAACTCATACAATCAGAGCAATGGATTGTTTGCAGTAATATGATATTCGTTATATGTGCAATACGCAAAGTACAAACTCTTGATAGAAATCAATTCAGATCATGCGAGGTTCGATTGCCTTAAATTCCACACAATAACGGTCGAATATTAAAAGAATCCGACCCATGACTCGTCATCTCTCTTACCTCCCCCCCCCCTCTCTCTGTCTCTCTCGTTCCCTTCACACCACAGGCACACAGGCGCGCACAAATTCAAACGCTCTAATCTTAAACGCGGCACCCGGCCTATCTCTATCCGCCCCTTTGTATACTTGCACAGCTGAACTGCCCCCTGTACGTGGCGGCGGTGATGAGCAAGTCGGCCGGTGCCGCGATCCAAGAGCACCGTAGCGAGGGCGCGGTCGTGTTCGGCGAGCCGACCGCCGCGAGCCTCGGCATCGACGGCTCCGGCCAGTACGGCCGGGACGCCGCGAGGGCCCGGCGCTTCGTCACCAGCCCGCCGCTGAGGCCGGACCGGGCGACGCCGGCCTTCCTTATCGAGCAGCTCGCCGAGTAAGTATATATATATCAAGACGATAACAGACATTTATATATAGGCGAACGCCCAGTTGCGTTGAAGATATAATTAGCTGAGGGATGTGGTGCGCGCGACGATGCGAAACTGGGCCTTTCGCTCGGACGAAGGGGTGCGCGACGGTTCGACGGATTTGCCGGGCGTTCGTCCATTCGGGATTATTGTTGCGTTGTACGCATACGCTGTCGTTTAACGAGACGCGTTAAATATGTCGATCGATGGTTAAGGCTGCGACATTTTGTGGAAAATTGATATGGATGAGTAACGAACGCAAGAGGATCGTTTATATAGGATCGCGTTATTTAACGATGGATAAATTTATAGACAAGTCTAGTAGGCCAGAAATATGAAGATTTAATCATAGAATTCAGCAGTGCGATGGAGCACGGCGCCTACTCGTGCTAAACCTGTTACTTTAACAATGAGATATCACGACATTTCGATGATTAATTCGATCCAGATTGAGCGAAATAATTCTGATCGCCTTCAGAATGAGCTTTTCCAAGATATGGTATGTAAAGAAGGTGCTTACTTATACAATTAGTATCTCCGTTTCACTAATTTGGATAAGGGATTTTCTATGAACCAATTAAAAGAATACCACATTACTTTTATATTCATAAATATTGTAATGATCCTGAAAACTAAAAAGATAGTCAATTTTAATTTTCGAATGAGACGTTGAAATACAGTATGGAGCAAGATGTTCAAATCAATAAGATTCCAATTAAAGGCAATACGTTAATAAATGATTTACATCGACGGCTGGTTATGACATTTTTCATTTGAAATTGATTTAGAAAATTACCATGAATGACCGAAATTTGGAACTCTGATTTTCATGAAATTTATTCCCCTTGGTTCTTGATATCGAAACGGATCATTCATCGAGTAGTTAATTTTAATGGGCAAAATTTCCTTATAACTGTATGCTGTTATATTAGCATTTGTATCCTAATATCGTCCAATAGAAATATATTTAAAAACTGAAACAAACTAGAAAGAAAAAAAGAATGTTGGGTAAAAATTTTAAGTTTACTCTGTAAGTAATGTTACTGTGCACCTATTTATTAAATAATTTTTTCTGTAAAAATAAAATGTATCTATAATTGAGAAAATTTTAAGCGTTAAAATAAGTTACCATTGAAATCATGGATTATCAAGAATTCAGGTTAATAAATTACGTTAAGCTTTGTGAGGGAAAGGTAGAACACTCTTCTTGTTAGCTGAAATTGTATATCAAATATAGTTATATTTACATGTAAAATAATGTAATTTATTTATTCATACAACAAGCTGAGTCCTTAAAATTATTTAAGTGATACGTGTATAAAGCTTTAGGTCATGATAAAGCTGTATGGAGGACGGATAGATGAATGTGAAAATTTTCTAGTTCGAGGAATTTTTGAAATAGAAAACTACTTATGGTAGTGAATTCGAATATGGAATAAAACGTCAAGTAAAAAAGTGCTGTTACAAAGTTATTTACTCAAATATATACTTTCTGAATTATTTATTAGTAAACTAAGTTTGATTCAATGTACAAGTATTATTGTACGGGTTGCCTGTCTATATGAAATGTGTCTAAGATCAGCCAAATGTCAGTTGTCCATAATTGCATAAACCATAAAAAAAATCTCGGATTTATGGAGATATGTTCATTGAAAATTTTGTTCGTTAGGAAATATTATTCTTTCTTGGTATATCTATCACAGAAACATAGCAATTATTATGAAAGTCCCTCCGGATATATAGTATGCCCAATTTAATCAGAGGGAAAGTACTAGTTATAAGTAAGAAAGAAAGTAGATCAAAGAAATGATGTCTGCCAGCTATCAAATGTCGTTGAATTCCCTTATAATTTAAGTAATTACTATAGAGATATTTTAATTTTGTAGAAAATGAATTGTTTCGACTCAGAAGATGCGATTATTGTCTAAATTTAATTCAAATGTAAACGATGGAGATTTAATTTACACGCATTTGTAAAATATTAAAATGTGACCGCTATATGAATCTTCACTGAAACTCAGTAGTTTCTTACGGTTTCCTGCGAGCATTACTGTTTGATTGTTAAGGTAGCATTTTCTTAATTAGCAGGCCAGTCGATCTGCTGTAGATATATATATATATATATATATATATATATATATATATATATATATATATTTATATTTTAAGAATACATTTTCTCTCGACGAACGAAAACGTCCTCACGGATCGAATATTAATTTTACAAAAGAACTCTAATCAAATATATAACACCGCGGCGTTTTCATGAATACCGTGTATACGTGTGTGTATGTATATATATATATATATATATATATATATATATATATATATATATATATATGTTCACATTGCGAGCAGAGAGCGAATATCTGTCGTATGAAGTGAAGAAAAATACCAATAGGCATCAGCATGTTGCTGCGCTGCACGCATTCAGCGCGCTAATTATCATAGTTCGGCGATTACAATTCCTATTATACAGGGTGTCTCAAATATGACTGTTTACACTAGCGGATCGGCAATCGGCAAGGGAAGTTGTTTACGAAGGTTCTGTGGATATTGGACGGTTGCAAATAGTTTTTGCATTACGAGTCAATGATCGACGGCTAATTTGCCTATGAGTAATCTAAAGAAGAATGGGAAGCACCTGTTCAAATTTTGATGTTTGTTCGAAGATAACTTTGCTAATACACAGACGACGACATGCTCGCGCTTTTTATACTTAAGAAATTTCGATCTGAGATAGCGATATCTATATTTCTAAACAACCAGCGATCATTTCCTGGATCTATTCCATTCATTATTCTTCAGATTATCCTTGAAGTCTCCCCGCCCATCTTTTCAATTTCCATGCCCCTCGATCGAGAGCCAAATTGTCGTTTGCCCATTGGCCAAATGAGCATTGGCAACCTAGCGCAAAGACTACTCGCAACTTTTCCAAATGGAAACAACCGCCTCGTATACGAGTTCCCCTGCTTATGAACCGAGACTCAACTGTGAACAATCATATTTGGAGCACCCTATATATTACACGCATTCGCTAACCATATTTTTCATTTCCTTTTTTTCTTTCTGCTTCTTTACATCCATCTTTGGCTCACCGCTGCGCGGTACTCGGGTATATATATATATATATATATATATATATATATATATATATATATATACGCATCCGCGCTGCGCATCGATCGATTATGCATCCGGCGCACGATAGCAGTGCCGATGAGCACACCGCCATAAAAGTTCAGGCCCATCGCACTTTGCGGACATAGCCGCGCGCGCACGTGATGATACGGCCTCGCAATCAACAATTCATCACCTTCTTCCTGCCCCTTGACGCCACCCACCCCTTTCCTTATTTTCCCATATATATATATATATATATATATATATATATATATATATATATACATACAGAAAGCGAGAGAAGGGTACGTCAGATCCGAGTTAGTTGTGCGTAAACCGCAAAAGTTGCGCCCGCGGAATTCGCTCTTCTTTCTTCGCAGGTGCCGCTGTATGTCTTTGTTTTGTAGTGTTGCTATATATATATATATATATATATATATATATATATATACCCTCAACTTTTTTCCCTCTTCCCGTCTGCCGCGCCGACGATCCCGCAGAGCGAGCGCAACTCTGGCGAGAATTCCGGAATGCGCGCGACTTTTCACTTTAATAGAAAACAAAATCTCGTTTCTGCACGCGCTGGAGATCTTGAGTATTCGCTCGCTCGCATCGGGGCGTATATAAGAGGAGCGGTATATCGAGTTTGGCGAGGAGAAAACCGTCCGTTAAATATATATATATATATATATATATATATATATATATATATATATATATATATATATATATATAATTTCTTGGTTTGTAAAGGGAAAATTGGACTTTTTTACGCGATCGGTTGAGGGAGGGGGAAAGGGGTTATAATCTAATAACTATTCGCTCTGCTAAATTTACGGGCTTCTAGTATAGTGGGATGCTGAGTTTATGATTTTATTATCCGATCGTCTATTTTATATATATATAATGATGCGAAAGTTTATACGGTAGAGACTTTTACTGATGATCCTCAATTTGTTTGTTGATCTACTTCTTTCAAAGGTATACCACTATTATCCATTTTATATAAACGCGCGGATTCGAGAAATGAGAGTCATCACAGAAAATATAATAACATTACAGTTTACTTGTATACAATAATTACCAAAATCTGTTTTCAGATTTCGAAGTCTTGTATTATGCAAATAAAATATTCGTCAACCAAATCCTTGATGATATTCATTCTGTATGTTTTCAACAGTTTATAATCAAATTTTATTATCACTTCTCCATAGCGTAATTAATAATGCGATTGAATAATATATAATTATGTTAATAGTTTATACAATTAAGAACATTTATGTTTCATATATAAGTATAACAGATTTAATTCGAGCAAAAATTTTTGTAAATAAAGAAAAATTTCTTTAATGATTTTTTTTAATACACGTTTATGAGAACTGAGAAAATATTTATAAGGTGATTTTAAAGATATAATACAAAATTTTATAATGTATATCTACAGTCATTAATTACAAAATTCAGCCGATTAACTTTAGAATAATATTCATTGCAAATACACACCTATATTCATAAGACACAGTAGATTACAAAAAAGGCGAGTGTGGCGATCACTCACGTGCACACGTTGCGTATATTATTTTTCTAAATGTCTGCGCAAACCCTGACAATTATTTGGTATGAATTTTGTCTTATTTAATTATTATTTTAGAATGTAAAGCCTCTTGTTGAAGTATTCAGAAGGAGTGTTAAAAAAGACGAAAGAAAAATGTATAGGACACAAAAGACGGGTCCGAGCCCCTGGTAGGGGCGTAGCCCCCCACTCAAAAAAAATTTTGAAACAATTCAAATGAAATGAAGTAATTAAATATTCTGTACAAAATTACATCTGAAAATGATGTTCTGAAGAAAACAATTTCAAAATAGAATAATGAAAGATGATCTGTGAAGAAAGTAAGCATAGAATAATTGAAAAATGAATAATTATATTTACAATACCAATTACAATTATCGGTATCTGTATCAGTACTTGCAATCATTTTTATAGCCTTCTATTGTAAACTATTAAGTAATCGTGACTTTATTTTAGATGTTAAAAAAAGTTCTATAAGGATTTATAATACAACTTATCCTCCTGTTTTATACAGCGTTATCTTTTAACCATATTCATGCACATCATTCAAATCTCGAAATCATTATTAATATATGGTTTTTCAACTCTATAGGTATAAAATAATGTTCGAAGTGAGTCTGAAATTTTTGTGAAAATTTGTACTACTTCGGTATGTCATCTTTATATCGTCCACGGAAGGATGTTTAATGTTTTGTACGTACACGTAGTGTGCACAGTATATTACTCCGCACCCTCTAAACAGACATGGAAAGTCAGGTTGTGCGCATTTACTTAAAAAAAAAAGCATATTATTTTATACAAAACAAAGAAAGTTTTATTATCGATAAAGTACATAGATAAAAATTTTACAATCAAAAGTCTATAGGTTCTTTGCTAAGGTAGTTCTAAACAAACTGTACAAATATGCCAACCTCCAAGCATATATGCATGTACATTAAATATACCGATTGAGTCTTTTTCATCGTTGTATACTTAAGACAAAAAAAAAAAAAATCTAATAATCGTCTTTCTTTCTCGCCCCCCCCCCCCGATCCCTCCGCCGCCGCCCTCTAACGACCGACTCGCCGTCGACAGTAACGGGCTCCAGGTGACCGGCAGCGACAACTGCACCTTCAACGCCGAGCAGAAGGCCCTCGGCAAGGACGACTTCTCCAAGATACCGAACGGCGTTAACGGCGTCGAGGACCGCATGTCCGTCGTCTGGGAGAAGGGCGTGCAGTCCGGCATCATGGATCTCACCCGCTTCGTAGCCGTCACGAGCACCAACGCGGCCCGCATCTTCAATCTCTATCCGCGCAAGGGCGTGGTGGCGGTCGGCTCCGACGCAGATCTCGTCGTCTGGGACCCGAACAGGAAGCGCATCATCTCGGCAGAGACCCATCATCAGGCGGTGGACTTCAATATTTTCGAGGTACGGCCTGTAATTCTCTCTCTCTCTCTCTCTCTCTCTCTCTCTCTCTCTCTCTCTCTCTGTATCTACACGTGTATAATGTATTCCATTTGCATGGTGCAATTGGAAATAAAAGTAAAAAAAAAAATTTTTAATAAATTCCATTGCACATTCGTTTCAATTATATACAAATGTAGATAAAATTTCATGATTTCTTCGGGACAGGAAAACATTTCATTAAATTCGTTCACGTATAATTATTATACGGGCTAAATTATTTTGTTTTATATAAAAACATCTATAACATAAGTAATAGAATTTTTAAGATTTTTTTTTTATTTGTCCCATTCCATCCTATCGGATGAACAAGGCAAATAATGTGTAAAAATAAGCTGGATGTTTTTGTTATTAGTTCCCACAAACTTTTTGTTACACAAAATATTTTTCTAGAGAGTCGGTATCGGTTTTTAAGAAATGATTACTGAATTTTTTTTATAAATTTTTACGAATTCTACTCGACACTTTTTGAGTTTTTTGGCCTCGAAATTCCAGACGTTTGATGGATAAAAATTATCCAAGGCCAGATTGCTTTTGACAGATTTTTCCAATGAACAGTTTAAAATAATTTTAATATGAGAAAGGTAGCTGAACGAAATTCAAAAACAAAACAAACAAAATAATATATAAGATTCTGAACATTCGATCGATTTTTGATCGGACGAAAAATAATCAGGTGTATCTGGAACATAAAAGGAATCATTATTTAGAAAAAAAAAATCATACATTAATTTATTTGCTTATATATATATATATATATATATATATATATATATATATATATATATATATTAATTCGTTTAATTTTATAAAATATTTTATTATGTAATAATAACGTCTTTAATCAAATCGAATATCAAATGAATCATTAAAATTTTTGTACAGTCTTTGCAAATTTACTTCCGAAAAAACATTATTTATTAATTATGACATTAAATTAATTCAATAATAATTTAATTAAAATTTAATTATTCATTAATTTCGTGTCTATAAAAATAAGAAAATTTATAGTCTATCGAAAGCTTGAGGAAAATAATATCCAGGACTCGTAATACTTTATCTATATTTTAAATCAAGGGACTTATTAAACTATGAATAATGTTTGAAACAGATGATGTACAATAAATTGTTGAGCTATAATAAAGCTGTAGAGTAAATCAGCGAAGAATATAAATACAGGCATGAAATTGCATTTTTTTTTCACCCGCTAGTCTCGCTTAATGAAACGAGCTTTTTGACTTGTAAACGGGCCTCTTTAATAATAATATTATACTTTCATTGAAGTCCGCGCTGCCTTTTAGCGTGAATCGTGTTTATTGGTAATTTGACAGTCAAATTATTTACATTTTTTAACATTAAAAATTCACGCTTTCATACGTAATTAAAGACGTAAAGACGTAATTACGTGAATATCATCAATTGTAGAATTAAAATATGTAAATTGCAAAAATAAAAAAAGAAAAACAGTGGGGTAAAATAATTCATTCCCTATACATATTATTATACATACTCTATAATCTTTACTGGCCTTTAAACATAGTATCGAATTTGCTTAATGCAGCCGATTACACCTATCTGAGCGTATAATAAACCACCTGCGCAGATTACAAAATGCACGAATTATCAACTAAATTGCAGTTATTTTATCGTATTGGATGTCTGTCTAACCGACGATGTTTATAACTGCATTGCGGTAAATTCAACGGCGGCATTACGGTCCGCTAGGCATTTTATGAGGGGCTTGCATTTTAAAATTGAGAATGTTTTTATTATGGAATACTGGAATTTAATGCGCGTGTACGCGCTTGTTCGTCGTCTTGTTTTTTATCTAATAAAAAAAAAGAAAATATTCGAAAAGTCAGTACCTAACTTTGACTCCTGTTTTTTTTAATATTGACTTGAACTGGACAATATATTTTTGTCGTACTTAGTTTGATAATTAATGTAAAATACTAAGTAATGATTTTATATGAAATTACAGCTTGTTGCTAATACTTTGAAATATGCATATATATGTAAAATCATTGGCTTGCCTCATTAGTTTTGACTAAAGATTTTTATAAATAAAAAGAGTAATAAAAAGACCATGGAGCTGCCATAGTTTTCAACGTATTTTGATCATCTGAATATGAATGTTGAGGATAAAATATTTAGCAAATGGCTTCAGAACAAAACTGTTCATTCGAATCGAATTATGATTTAAATTTTCTATGGATGAGCTTGAGTTTATAAAATCTAAAAAAAAAGTTTATTAGATGCCCAGACGTTGCACTGTTAATTATCATAAATTAGATAATTATCAAGCTCTCCGTCTTCGCTCATCAGTTTCATTCTAGAAATAATTTTCATTCATTAAGCAGTCTCGTTGTTACAGATTCTTGAACAATTAATTATTAATTTGTTAATCACAATTGTACGTTTAAAAAATATCCGCATTGGAGCCCGCTTTATGAAAAGACAGCGAAACCTTTTTATTTTCGAAACCAAACGATTCTACATGTGGAGGATTTTGTAGGCGGGCTCTGCGCCGCTCTTGCACTGAGAAAAAAATATCTGCTATCAAGTAAATATTTTCTTGAGAAAGCATCTTCTTAAATCAAGGAAGTATTTACTTAATGCAAGAAGTATTCACTTGAATCAAATCACGTACTCTTAAATCTAGTGAATGTTTTCTTAATTTAAGAAAATGATTTACTTGGTACAAAACAAGTAAATATTTACTTGATGTCGGAAAATATTTTTTTCAGTGCCTATACCGGTCGAGTGAAAAATGCTCTGTTGTTTCACAGATTATATGGCGGCGTTAATAAATATTGCAAATGTCAGTTAACAACGTCCATGTATCATTGTCGAGAATCTTTAAAAACGTTCTCATTTTCAAATCGGTTAATGAAGTTCCTTGAAACTAGGCAGTAATTTATAGAATGAGCGTCGTAATTAAAGGACGCGGTTAACCAAAAACTTTGCGACAATTTTGAATGTTAATACATATATAATATTTGTAAAATCAGAGCACTTTCTACTCAATCGGTATAGAAGGGCAGTCGGTGGCCCCTTGAATTCAGTGCGATCTGTATACGTATGCCAGTATATTTATTAACAATAAGAGGGAAGAACAAATGCATAATAGAGCGATGAAGTGACTTGACACACGTTATTACGCACCCGCAGGGCATGGAGATCCACGGCGTGCCGGAGTACGTAGTCGTGGGCGGCCGCGTCTGCGTCGACGACTGCGACCTGAAGGCCGTACACGGCTTCGGGAAGTACGTCGAGACCCCGGTTTATCCGGCCTACGTCTACGAGGCGCTCGAGGACCGCGAGAGGGCGCCCCGCGGGGTGCCGCGCAGCGACGCCGAGGCCCGTAAATTCGCGGAGGACGACGCGGCGTTGACCAGGGCGCGGGAGGCAGCCCGCGCTGCGAAGGCCGAGGCCGCGGCCGCGGCGGCGGCCGCTGCGATGGCCAATCATCAGTACACGAACGGCAACGGCCACGGCAATCACGTGAACGAGAGGCCGAGCAGCATCAGCTGCACGCCGACCCTGCCGAATTCGGCGGTGGCCACGCCCTCCATCAAGGGCCCGAGGCTCGAGGGGCAGAGGAACCTCCAGGACTCGACCTTCTCCATAAGCGGTATATGATAATACTGAGTATTTTGATTTCTTTGTTTTGTTTTGTTTTTTTTTTTGTTTTTTTTTTTTTTTTATTTTAATCCCAAGAATTACGAAAATATAGATGATTTTTTTTTACACAACTTCGCTAAAACTATTTGAATTATTGGGGTATGAATCCCGTATATGAATCTGTATAGTTATTGCATCCAACCAGGGATAATCATAGATCCAGTCAATTATATTTAATTCTTCTCCGTCGCAATATTCGCATAAATTTAAATCTCTTAATAATTATATATATATATATTTTTTTTTCTTTTTTTTATTACAATATTTATTACCTATATTTTCTCAGGTGAAAAAGGATAATTTATTAAAGATGAATTCTGAATACATTGTCTTTTATCAATAAATATAAAGAGAATTTCCGTAAGCTCTTTTCCGCTCTTTTCTCAAAATTATATCTTTCTATGTTAGAATAAATTAAAACTGCACTTATGTAATTTATGCAATAGTCCATTTTGCACCATGAGCGTAAAGTGTGATTTTACGCCCTAGTGTAATCGTCGCGCACTAAACCGACGAAGCCGATTCTAGCGCGTCGTTGATTACACACGAGCGTAAAATCTTACCCCCAGGGTGCATATACTACTTTATTGCCCAGGGCGTATATAATTCATATTTAATGACTAATTTTTAGGGTGTAAAATAGTACCTAATAATTGACAACGACAATCTTACGTCTTAATTTGACGTTAATTATTACTGGGAGTAAAATGCATTGAAAATATTTTATAAATTAAGTTATAGTTTATAAACAAAATATACTTTATTTATTTCATATAAATATATCAATGAAAACATTAATAATTATATGGCAAAATAAAAAGATGATAACAACAACAGTAATAATAATAACAACAACAACAACAACAACAATAACAACAATAATATTATAATTTCGTTCACGTTGCAGAGGACTCCAAAGAAACAGCGCGATCCTGCATTCGCGTCAACAATCCACCGGGCGGACGCAGTGCCGGCGGCTTCTGGTAAAGGAATTACGTTGAAATTTTCAGGGAAATAGAAAATCAAAAGGGAAGACGAGAAATAGACGAAAAGAAGAAAAAGAAGAAAAAAGCAAGAGCATTGTAGCTTTCTAGCCGAGGGATGGAGAATTAGCACACGTTACCCCGCCGCTCTATTTTTTTTGCGTCGAAGGGGCCGGTCTACTTCGAGGCACGTGGATGACGAGAATTTATATTTGAAGCCAATGAGTTGACAAATTCGATATTCTATTCTGATGGTTGAATCGGACATCGATTACTATATTGCTATTAATGTAAAATTTACGTTATTTACTGTTTGACGGAAGTGCTTTCTCTGGCAAAAGCGGTCTGAAATCGTTCTTTTCTTGGCAATATATTTGTTATAATATACATATATGTTTTCTCCTTTCGTTGTATATTTAATAGTTTCTTTTTGCGTTCTCCATATATATATGTATATATATGTGTGTGTACATATATATGGATAATTATATAAACAAATCTCATTTTGTGAGATTTTCTATTATTAAAATTTAAAAATTTATTGAATGTGAATCTATTATAGATTTGTAAAATTTATTTTATTTTTAAAGTAAGTTATCTTTCATTGTACCTAATACATGAAAATCATCAATCGCACATAATACAGATAAAGACATTATGAAAAATTTAGGAAAAAATTTTTAAATTATACATATATAGATGTATTTGCTTTTTCGGTTCATTCAATAAACTGCCAATAAATTGACTTTATCTCTTTAATCATTGATATCAAAGACATTGATTAAAACTATCGTAAATAAAAAAAAAAGCATTAACATTGTGCAGCTGTCTTATATATGTTATACATTTAGTAAATGGTATTTAGTGGATTATTATCGTTAAAGCGCGAATGCAATTGTAATGATTGTTATATAAAATGCTAAACGTTACCAATGAATAACAGAAAAAATGGAAGAAACCAGTAATGAACAAACTAACTGAATTTGTCTTATTAAGTTGCGTGGATGATATCGACTGATTTATATATTGTAATAGAGCATGCAAGTTATATATTAAATGAATATCTAAGAAAAAATTTTAATAAAAATATGTCATCATTATAAAATAACCAAAAGCAGCAGACACGTCACTTTTTTTATATAAGCATAATCTATAATGACCTGACTGAAAATCCACGTCTAAAAGGAAAGTTTTTGTACTACAAATTTTGTATGCCAATTCTTGTATATCCAACATCAATCCAGTACATTATGATGTTATATCGTTTATTTAAACGCCAAAAAGCACCTGCCTTGTGATAACTATATATTAATGTGAAAATTATTGAAAAATTCATATTTCAAAATTTGATAAATAAATTCAAAATATTGAATTTGCTTGTTGAAAATAAATTAGAATCTTATAAGATTCAGCTTTTATCTACAAAGAAAACTTTGAATATTTGATGAAACACGCTTTTTAAAGAGATATTATTATAATTATTATTATTATTATTAATATTATTAGAGTGAATGTCTGTTATGATGTATCTGAATCCGTATAATAAATGATAAATAATATATTTGATTTTTTATTTTTTTTTTCACACCAATCCTAACTTTTCAGCATTTAAAATTTTGATTTGTCATTTGACATCTCGAATATTGATATAAACAATTTTACATATTTTTTACCTCTTTGGAGCATTGATTTTTATTTTTTCATCTATGCATTTTAGCCATAACTGTATCGAAATAAATATTTAAAAAATTATAATATCTTTTAATATTTCAATTATATAAATTTAAAAACTTAACAAAACTAATTTGGATGAACCTATTAATTTAATATAAATTTAAACTTGCATAAAATTCAGATTTTTTTACTTTATACAAAATTCTGTCTATAAATTAAAATCTTGTATTTTGTAATAACATACAGCATTTTTAGAATTTCAAAAATTTTACATATAAATGAATAGAAAAATTAATCACAATTTAAAATAAAGATAGCTATGCATAACCATTTCAAAAACAGATTTATGATTATCTTCTTATTGAAAGCAGGAGTTTTGTCCAAACTTTGCAAGACTAATCTTTAGCAATTTTTCATCTTGACCTTTCTTGCTGCCTTCTTTTTGTATGGTATAATTTAAAAATTATTATTTGTAATCTCTATTATCAGAGATTCTATGATATGTATTTATAATCTAAAAATAATAATAAAATCATAATTTGAATGAAACACTTATTATACATCCAATAAGTATACGATGCCATTTTACCCGATTTTATCGATGGACCGACAAGTGATTTATTATGTCGCCGCCATGCGGTCGCCGCCAAAACTACAACTCAACACAGCGAAAATATAGTACACCAAATAATACATACATTTGTAAGTATAGTTGTGTATAAAATGTGGGCAAGAGAGTATTGTTTGAAATCCTAATCAAGTATTTCGCACAGCACAAATGTATATAAGGCAAATTGGCCGGTTCTTAGATATTATTATAAGAATATAAATTGTAATTTTATTTATAGAAGTTCTAACTTAGTTTTGCACGTTTTGCATACGTTATCTTGAACTGTACTGCATAACTATATATATATACATATACACATATATAATACTGGTGTTTTTGGAGTTCGCAAATTGCAACGCAACGGCTGAACCGCTTCAATTGCATATTGGCGTGGTCACATAACCTCGTATATGGATAGCGACGACAGGTCATGTCAAAATTTTTGTGATGTCGTTGTTAAAGGTTAGTTTGTTCAAATTAACTAAAAAGTTATATACAATAGATTATTATTTTGATTGGCTTCAAAAAACAATATCGGTCTTTCCGCGGTCACAACAATTGAAGTTATTCTAATTTAGACATTTTGTGAAAACTATGTAATTCAATTTCTTTATGAATACAATGTAAAAATATTTATCGTTCTGAATTTTTTCATTTTCAATCGTTTTATAACTAATAATTTCATTTCTAATAACGAACAATATCAAAGCATCGTATAATAAATTAATAATATAAAATCCATGTCTTCTTAAACAATTATTGTTAATGATAACGAAATATTAATACCAGTATAAACAAAAAGGAAAAAATCCGTCTAACCTCTGTTAAACTAGTTTTAAAATAAAATTTTTAAAAGAATTTTCAATTTTATGATATTTAAAATATTTAAAGATAGTATACAATTTAAATAGCAATAATTAATACTTTTTTTATTTAGTTTTATTTTTAATTAAATTAAAAATATCAATGATGATGTGAGTGGAATAATTGAAATAAAATTTATTAATTACTGTTTAAAATTAAATATACTATATTTTATTTGTATTTCGAAAACTACGATAAAAAGTTTATATATGTTTATTTTTTATGTACAGACTCAATTTAAATTTGAGGTAGCATGGCCATGTATGCATCCAATTATTTTAAAACTCTTGAAGCAAGAGCCAGTTACACAGGCAGAATGGCAGACAGTTTTTTCTGCAGTTCACGAAGCAACTCTAGACGAAAAAGGACCAGCAAAACTGCGGGATGCTTTAAAAGAAGTCATTGTAGATTTTATCAAACAAGCTCAACAGGTATTTTTAATATTTTAAATTGTAGTTAAAAGTATATTTAATCCATTTTCAATACCAATTTAAAAGATTTTTTACTATATGTAATTAATTAAATTTTTTAAAAAATTATTTATTAGTTGGAGATTGTTTTAAATTAAATAATTTTTACTATAATTATTTATAATTTTTTTCATTTCAGAGAGTTATGGCTCATCAAGAAGAACAAGCTTTATTGAAAGCTTATATTGCAGAGTGGAGAAAATTCTTTACTCAGTGTAATTATTTGCCTACACCATTTAGAAGACTAGAAGCATCATTACGTGAAAAAATAAGTATTAGCATACCAAAAAAAAACCAACCTGATGAAAGTATTGTGAGAAAGGTTAGTTAGAAATATTTCTTGTAGATTTATTTAATTAATAATATTAGAAAAATATAATTTGAAACATTTTTATTACAATTTCATTATTGCAAGTATCGTTCTATACTTTGAAGAAAAATAATTTTATATATTAATTAATCTAAAATTATATTTTAATAGCTAATGCTAGATAGTTGGAATCAAAGTATATTTAATGATATTAAACAAAGACTTCAAGATTCAGCCATGAGACTTGTACGAGCAGAAAGAAATGGTGAAGTTTTCGATTCACAACTTGTTATAGGTGTTAGAGAATCATATGGTAAATAATTGCAAAAATCATTTAAAAAAGAATAAAAAAATTCTTTATTATACTTTTAATTTTATAATATACAAAAATTTATGTAAAGTATATTTATATTAA
This sequence comes from Sycobia sp. Sy_11, assembly GCA_018907035.1. NCBI lineage: Eukaryota > Metazoa > Arthropoda > Insecta > Hymenoptera > Epichrysomallidae > Sycobia > Sycobia sp. Sy_11. The sequence goes on from JACCIC010000077.1 coordinate 326,093, forward strand.
ATAACTTTTTTATTTTGCAGTAAATCTTTGTTCGAACCCCACTGATAAATTAGAAATTTATAGGGATAATTTTGAAGCTGATTATATTGAAGCAACAGAAGCTTTTTATTGGATTAAAGCTCCTCAACAGCTTTCAATGTATGGTGTTGAAAAGTACATGAAATATGCAGAGATAAAATTAAAAGAAGAAGAATTACGTGCACAAAAGTATCTCGAACCTAATAGTGCTAGTGTACAACTGTTAATGGAGAGATGTGTTAAAGTACTAGTCGCTAATTTTAAAACTGCTATACTTGCAGAATGTCCAAGGATGATCCAGCAACATGAAACAGAGAGTAAATATTTTATTTTTATTTGTATTATAAATACATTCACAACATAAAGCATAGTTCTTTTTGTAATTTTTCTTTTTACCCGTGCAAATACAATAATTATTCTCATTATGATGAACTCATCAGGTGGCTTAGGGGGAATGCTAAATTCCACTTATAATAATTGCTTTTATAATTGTTATTTACTTGATATTTATTTAGCTCATAAAAATAAATAAAATCTCATTTTGTTATATATTTGTTCTGATGGTTTTGTTCTTATTTAAAGTTTTATTGCGGAAAGTTATTTGTAAATGGTCTATGCTGAGATTATTCATTGCTGAGTATATGAATGATGTCCAAGATAGGACAATTTTAATACTAAAATTATTCTCTGTATACGTTTTTACTGCTTAACACATTTTTTTTGATTTTCAAATCTACTTACATTTTTTAAAATTGTACAAGATCAAATTAAACTTTGAAAGAATTTTGAATTTTTCTTTTATAAATTTTTAACTTTCTTGAAATTAATCTCTGTAATTGATATCGATTGAAATTATTAATGTCTTTTATGCAATAGTTTATTATACTAATTGAGTGTTTTTTTCATAGAATTACGACTGATGTTAAAATTAATGGACCGAGTACCGGACGGGGTAACGCCGATGCTGGTTTACTTAGAAAAACATATAACGACGGCCGGCTTGGACGACATGATGGCTGCTGTCGACATAATTACTCAAGACTCAGAAAAGTACGTGGAACGTTTGCTGGATTTGTTCCGGCGATTTTCGACGCTGGTGAAGGAGGCTTTCGACGATGATCCTCGCTTCCTCACGGCGCGTGACAAAGCATACAAGCTCGTCGTCAACGATTCCTCTGTCTTCAAGCTCGATCTGCCAATGAGACAGGGCGGCGCCCAGGTTGCTCCTCCGGTCGTGGGCACGATTGCGAGCCTCGGTGCATTAGCCAACAGTAAAATAGTTAATAATAGCAATGGGCAGCCGGAGTCCAAATGTCCTGAACTTCTAGCTAACTACTGTGATATGTTGTTAAGAAAGACGCCACTCAGCAAGAAGCTAACGTCCGACGAAATAGAAAGCAAGTTAAGGGATGTGGTATGTATTATACAAAACACAGTTTTTATTTGACAAAAAAGCCATTTAGTTTGGCTGTTACCTAAGCCAGTTACCTAAAGGAAGCTTAATTTAGAATACTATAATTTCTACTAATAATGAAACAATTGTAAATATATTTTATACATGATATCTTCATTATTTATATTGAGAGATTTATAAAAAATATTGAATACGATAATTGAGAATGGAACAATCTCTTTTTCTTTATTTATATACATTTAAAGTAGTTTTATATTAATCAACTATTAATAATGAAACAAACAAACATAATGAAATAAATACATCCATTTTTACTATTTTTCTATTACAGTTACTAGTATTGAAATACGTTCAAAATAAAGATGTTTTTATGCGCTATCATAAAGCACATCTTACACGACGTCTTATCCTAGATACATCTGCTGATTCTGAAAAAGAGGAAAATATGGTTGAATGGTTGCGAGAGGTTGGAATGCCAGCAGATTATGTTAATAAATTAGCTAGAATGTTCCAAGACATAAAAGTTTCACAAGATTTAAATCAACAGTTTAAAGAGCAGTGTCGAGCTACTATTGCTGATAGTATTAATATTAAGGTAATTAGAACTATTTTTGCTTTCATTAAAATAGTTCTATTATATTCCAAATATATCAACTTTGACATTCAAATAACTTTTTTGTAAGTACTGTAAATGTTAATTAAAAATTTTCTACTTGATAAATAATAGAGAATTTATGCTTAAAAATGTTATAAAATAAATAATCTTTTTTATTTAATATATAGTACTTTAATTGTTTTATATAATTTGGTTGGATGAATTATGTTAATTTTTTACAATATAATTTTGAAACAATAATATACAAATTTAATCAAACAGTTGAAGACATATTAATTTATTTTTCTAGATATTAAATGCAGGTGCATGGGCAAGAGGTAGTGAACGTGTTACAGTTAGTTTACCACTTCAATTGGAAGATTACATACCTGAAGTTGAAGAGTTTTACAAGAAAAAGCACAGTGGTCGTAAGCTTCAATGGTATCATCATATGTCAAATGGAACGGTAAATACTTTATAAAAATCATAATAAATTTAAAATTAAAATTAAAATAACTTTTAACATTTTCACGCTTCATATTTGTATTAAATCAATAAATTTTTTAGATAACATTTTCAAATCAAGTAGGCAGATTCGATGTGGATGTAACGACATTTCAAATGGCTGTGCTATTTGCTTGGAATCAGAGACCCTTTGAAAAAATTTCATACGAGAATCTCAGACTTGCGACAGAGCTACCAGATCCAGAACTAAGGCGGACACTCTGGTCACTTTGTGCTTTTCCCAAAATTAAACGACAGTTAATTATTGCAGATCCTCCGTCGCATAATCCTAAAGACTTTTCAGAGGCAACAAAGTTTTGGGTGAATCAAGAATTTGCAATAATGTAATTATTATTATTTTTTAATATTCAATATTACTTACTTTTTTTAAATATAAATTATTTATCGTTTTTTACATTTATTTTTATTAAAATATTTACGAGACATTTTTATTGAGTTTTTTATTAAGTAGTAATTTTTTAATTAATTATTAATATATGTACTCTTTTAGAAAAAATGGTAAATTACAAAAAAGGGGAAAAATTAATTTGGTAGGCCGTTTGCAGTTATCGACAGAACGTAGTAAAGAGGAGGATAATCAGTCGATTGTTCAACTTAGGATATTACGTGTACAAGTATGTGAAACTGAATACTTTTAAATGAATTATTTTTTTATATTCTGTGATTTAATAATAAAATTTACGTTTACTTATTTACAGGAAGCAATTATAAAGATTCTAAAAATGCGGAAAAAAATTACTAATAGTCAGCTACAAACAGAATTAGTTGATATACTTAAAAATATGTTTTTACCGAGTAAAAAAATGATAAAGGAGCAAATTGAGTGGCTTATTGAACATAAATATATTCGAAGGCATGATAACGACATTAATACATTTGTTTACATGGCATAACGATAATTATGCATCACTATTGCTCAAGTTAGCTCTTGACTAATATTATATTTTTATAATAACTTGAGTTATGTTTTTAATGCCTCGAGTGAAAAATGTGGTACATTTCCATGTTATGTGTTAAGTGAAATCATACTTGCAATGTTAACCTGCTATTGCAGTTAAAATTGATGATAGTGATCATCTTGATTATCGGCGAGAAAGAAACTATCGTCTTTGGTCACTTTAAAATTTATACCCAAGAAATAAAATAAAACTCCTAATGAATTGTACATGCATTTGTAAGGTAGTAGTTATACTTTTGAATAATTTTAGGTTAAATAAAATATTAAATAAGTTTTTAAAATATTTTTTATCGATTTATTTACAATTGAAATTTTAAAGTGACCGGCCAAAATTTAATTTCAAACTTATAAATATTCTTTTCTTATGTAACATACGTTTAAGACCCGTTGAAAAAATTATGTATAGACTACGAAATTATTATATCATAGTTATTGCATGTAATCAACAGGCAATAAAATAGGTGATCTTAAAAGCATGCAAAATTTAATAGCTCATGAGTTAGTTCATTCTTCTTATAATATTTATATTTCTTTGGCATTTACAAAATTTCATTTTATATAAGTTATATTTTAAGACAAATAAGAAGTATAGATATCCTTGCTGTAATTGTAACTAGTTTTTATTTTATTTGCAAGAGTAGCATACTAAATATGAATGTTTCGCCATTAACGGATAGTTCCTACATGTTGAACATTTGTTATAGGAATATCTATTGCACTGTTCAGAATATGCAATTATGCGGCTTTTAAATAAATTAAAGCTAAGACAACTTTATAATTATTTTATAGTGCTTTCACACGCGCAAAATAGATCAAATAGTACAAATACTTTACAAAACATTAAGTCTAAAAAAATGTATTGTAATATAGGAATGTGAAACCTCTATATTTTTCTCCTTACAAGTATGAACCTAAACATCTAAAAACATTTTTTCTTTTATTTGATTAACAAATCTTTGGATTTTATTTGCATACTTATAGTGATAACAATGAATTATAAAATGAGAACGAGAGTTACTAATTTTAATGACGAATCATATTTTTATCCACCTTAATAGATTTATTTCTTATATTTTGCTTAATTTCTACTCATAAAAGTAACTTATTACTTTTAATATCTATTAACAGTATTATATATTAACGTTATTTGATTATTTTGATTGTCTAAAGTTATACATAATTTTTTCTACGGAATTAAAAATTTGTTTATGTTTTGAAACTGACGAATGTAATTATTGATATTGAAGAAAGCACTGCGTTGAATGCGGCAGCTTATGAATACACCGATCGCAAGATCTTTTATGTAAATGATAATAACATGGCCTAAGAAGTTCAATTATTTTTATTTGAATTTAAAATTTAAAGACGCAATTCAGAAATATTTTACGATACACTGTGTATGGCAATATTTATTCATGCTCTAATTTTTATATTATTTTTTATGTTTGTTCAGAAGTAAATTTTTCTAAATATTTGAAATCTGACGATTGCTTTGACAGTGTATAAGAAGAATCAAGTAAAAAGATCAAATTAATATTTGAGTTCTTTTATTTTATTTTGTAATAAATTTTATTAGAGTAATCTTTGATTTTTTTTTTAATCCAACTGTACTTAGCTTTTCAAGCCCGTAATAGTATTATCAACGATCAAAAACTATACCGCTAGAGACTGTGTGTTTGAATACTTGGAACATGAATTTACCTGCCATTTATCTTACTCAATGAAGTAAATAATTTGTATAAAGCCTTTGTAATATTTAAGTGATGAGAATATTTGGAGTATAATTTGAAAAATTTAATTGAAAATTTAATTACAGCATCAAATTTTTTTAACCATTCCCTTCTCTAACTAAATAATATTAAAATTTATTTTTTATTTAATGAATTTCACTTTAATTGATTTATATGCTTTGTGAATCAATTATTATTTTTTATGGCTTTACTAGAATTTTCTTGTTACAAGCTTAAAATTCATTTTACTTACTCTTAGAAATTTATTAATTGATTTATTAACTTGACAATAAACTTAAATTTTTCACTTTGCAAATGTCTATTGTATTTTACAATATCCATCTCAGCAAATGAACTATGAATAAATTCCGATTTTTTAAGTATTGTTAATAATAATCGAAGCTTAATAATATAAAATTATTATTTTAAGTTTTTTATTTTATTATTCAGACAATAATTTAATGTTAGATTAGCATATAAAATTTAGATGGTCTTAAAAAATTTTTTTTCAATTTTTACTAATTTTGATATAATTAAGGAATTGATAATCCAAAATTGATAATACAAAATTTCAATTATATATTTTAAATTATTCAATGAAAAATTGTCTTTCAAAAATCCAGACAATGTCGTAAATTAGTAAATAATTATGATAAATTAATTCATTCCCTAACAGCCTTGTATTATTATTTTTCTAATTATTTCAAATTTTTTATTTTTTTGAAAAATACATTTATTGTACTGAAAACACATATATTATTGAGTTCGTCATTTTCGTCTATCTATAAAATATTCATTATTACTAAAATTTGTTTAAAAAAAAAAAAACTTGTTATAAATAAGTTTATTTTTAATTTTGGAAAGTCTTTTTTTTATACGAACACTCAATATTATCTCAAAGAAATAGAACTTTTATTGTCATTTAAATATTTTTATTAACACGAAAGTTTACATTTACTTTGACAACAATCGCATCGACTTTCCACGAATGAAAAAAAGAACACATTTGGCATAGAGACTGTAGAATAAATAATCTCCTTCCATAGGTAACTTATAATTATGTTGTTTTCCAGTGGGATAGGGTGGTTCAAGATAGAAAGGAAAAAAACAATCAGTAAACAATTTATGGTTTTCTTTATTTACATTATTTCCATCAGAACTGACACAGTATTTCTTTTACTTATGTAATTTTTTATCAACAGGACGATATTCTTTTGCAGGTGTTAAACCGTTTCATAAGATTTCGTTCTCCCCCCCCCCCTTCTTTTCATTTTGTAAGTACTTGTAGCTCAGACTTCTCTGTGCAGCCGACCTATTTCGCTGCACCCTGATATAAGTAAAATAATAGTTAAAGCTTTAATTCAGCCGCTCTTATATCTTCTTTTACATTTTTTTCTTTATACATTATATATTTCTCGCACAATATATACGTTTACTTATAAGTATACATACGTATGTACACATATTCACAGGTAATAAAGAAATACATTCATACCGCAGATTTTGGTGTCCTAACGTGTATTCTATTTTCTTTTGTTTTGTTTTTTTTTTTTTTTGCGTTTACTTTTAGTTCTTATACATAACTAATATAACTTCGAGATTTACATATTTTATCTGTTCAAATTTTGTTTATATAGAACGATACTACGGAAAGAAGTCATATCACACGTTATTTTTCGAGCCATTTATCGCTTATAACATCCTAAAATATAATTAAATTACATTTAGAATAATTAATTTTTCAACGTTTTCTTTAGTTTTAATCTTTAATTTTTTTCTGAACAAAGTCATGTAAACTGTTTTTTTTTTTTTTTTTTTTTTTTGACAATCATAATTTTTTCATAGTTAAGCGCAGTTGCTTGTCGCATCACAAACAGGTTTGTTATTATTGTTATTAATAATAATATTATTATTATTGTTATTAATGTTATTATATTAATCACTACGTCTTTTATTGTATAATGATTAATGTAATCGTTGAATTATATAATTTTTTTTTTTTTTTTTTGGTAATATTTTGAAATTTTCGACGCAACGCAATCAGGATTCGAATGCTCGGACGTCTATAGCACAGCCAAGCCCTCGCTTAAATTCGGGCCCGAATTCCAATAATTATCAGCAGCGAGTGCAACAAAATCAATCGCCGGAATTCGGCGATCGAGACTGACAAAAAAATGTTTTCCTCCCATTCCACCGACAAGATGAACGAAAACGGGGGTAGTAAACTTCCGTCAAGAATGATTCGCTGGACGTTGGCTCGCTCTATAAAAATGTGCAATCGGAAAAATCGCCCGTTCAATCGCGGTTCGCAGAAGAGTGACGAGAAGCCGTGCGTGAACATATGTGTTTCGTATAAAATTATAAAATACCAATGTCCCAATAATTCTAGATAGGTAGTGTCATTTTTGTAAATTGTTCGGAGCAAAAGAAGAATAGGAAAAAAAGAGGTTCAGTCTAATTTTTGTTTTTTTTTTTTTTTTTTGTTTTGCATCGAGTACAATTTACGTTTCTTTATCGCTCCTTCGTTCTCTTATTACTCGTCGATCGAAGCGCGATTAAAGCGGGCGAAGAAATAACAATTTTTCACTGCGCTCGCTCCATTTGTCGAGGCGCGCCGAGGATTCGCGCATAATTATAAGCAAGGCGCATTTTTGCTCAGTCGTTACAGAAATGAGAATAGATCGACGCGGGGGATTTGACGTTGCCGAGCTCGCGATTCGCGAAAACAAAGCAGACGAAAGGGGTGTGGTCTGGCAAAGATTGCGCGAGCGCGATTAAATTCGAACTCCGCAGAGTGGATACGAGGAGGAAAACCGAGGATAGAATTAATGGGGCGGGGGGGAAGACGAGAATTTCAGTCTATTCTGTTCGTATAAAGCGAAGATAATCGAGCCGATAACGAGTTTATTCGGGGTCGTTTTTTTATAGGTCGTATTTTTTGCACCCCCCCCCCTCGGTCCTAGTAAAGAAATCGTTAATATACAAAAAATGCTGCTTTCGAGTGAACTTAACGTCGATATTGCTGATTATCGAAATTTCATTCTTATTTATACAGCAACCAAAAAAAAAAAAAAAACAACCCCAACTTCTAAAGGTACAATTATAACATGAGTAATATGTTATTACTCTTTATAATTTTACGGGACCGGCTGAATAATCATTCGATAAGGTATATGGAACTGAATATCTCAAACGAGCTTTCCTACGAAGATGTAATCTATGATTTCGCGTTCAAAAAATCGAGGAATAAAGCTTTAAAGCTTTCTTCACTGTAATTGGTTTTTTTTGTTTTTGGTTTTTGTTTGACTTCATTACCTACACTTAATGAAACTGTTACTGTAATTAATTATACTTAATTAAAGTTAAATATTAAGACCCAGATTACGATGTAAATGTCTGCCCTTCTTTTTATAATCAAAATTCTCTCTTTTATGTAAACACGTAAACAAATATACGTAAGCCTTCCCCCCCCCCTCCCGGAAATGTTGACCTCGAGCCCCGCCATCGCCAAAGACGACCCCGAATTCATTGAATAGTATCGCGACGATTAGTGCAAATGTAAATAACGGAAAGACAAGGGCGAGCGGCTTCGCGTCTGCGTCAAAAGGAGCGCCCGAAAAGTTTAAAATGTTCGGAGAGAAGAAAAAGAAAAAAAAAAAAAGCGTGAAATGCCACTTTATGGTAATCCAGCAACCACCGCGTAAAAATGTCAGGATGAGCAAAAAATAGTATCAGCAATATTCGTTGTCCGATTCTTTTTGTCGCCCCTATCCGTTCGACTGCTGTGTATATACGCGCGTATACACAAACGTGGCTGCAGAAATTCGAACACGTCAAGAATGCGCATCCGTCGATATGTTAACATTTATGTACGGTTAAGCGGACATTAATTATTATCGTTAGGCAAATTTATTCTCATTTCATTGGAACGACGAAGGTTTTGGAAACTCCCATTTATTACGGCGATATTGTTACGTAGGACAAAAAAAAACAAACAAACAAACAAACAAATGTTACAGTAATTGCCAAAAAGTAAAAGTAACGGGCTATTGGGACATAGTTTGGATGGACACACACGCACACACACACACACTCTGAAATACAGACTAACGTCTCTTTTCGTTGCTTAAATGTTCGAGAAAAGTCCCTCTATAGGATCTACACGTTACATTTAACGATTTCTTTTTCTGCACATTGTATATCTTGCCTGTATTGCCTGATTTTTTTTCTTCGCTCGAACGGAAGCTTATTTTTTTTTTATTTTTATTATTTTTTTTTTTTATTTTCAATATATTCAATCGGGTTTCATTGTCAGTATTGTTACGGTATCGTGTATGCCCATACGATGCGGAAAGATTTGATTCTGTTCGGAATACGATTTATACACACATTATAAGTTTTCTACTGAAGCAGAAAACGCTCTATGATATATTTTGAATTTTGTATAATAGAATATTCGTTATATTATAATTTTTTGTTTGTTTTATTTTTTTGTCATTTTTCTTATTATTTATATCAAAAATTCCGATCAATTTATATACGCTAGTATCTTAAAATTTTTGTCTGTACTTTTTTTTTTTTTTTTTTAATACATAGGTTGACTGTATAAAACTAATTATTATTTGATTACGAACATAATCGGTCGTGTTTGTGTGGGAGAGCGCAGCGCCGGGACGACACACATCTTCATTGTCCCTTTTGATTACATTATATCAGACTGCCGAAATGACGCGGGAGAAGCACGAGGAGCTCGGAAAGTGTCGACGATGCTCGCTCTTAAAAAACTTGCCGCTTTCAATTCCTAAGTAAACGCGTGCCGCTACAATGTCGCGTTTCGTCTATTTGCTTTTTTTTTTTTTTTTTTTAATTGTTATTTTGTATCAGGCAGGCATTTGCTATGCATTTTGAATTCAAAGAATGAAAGGATCGGTAAATAAATTGCGCGTTTGAGGAAAAAAAGAGGTGCGATGCTAGGTATATATGTATAAGCGCTTTATTTTTACTATATATATATATATATATATATATATATATATATATATATAGTTTTTATAAAGATACACGTGCATCGCTTTCCAAATTCTTCATTGAATAAATTATGTATGCGTTATTATGATTTGTAATGGCGTTTAATTTTACTCAGTTTATCGTTTTTTCTATACACTATACAGCTGATTTTCAAAGGGGATAAAAGTTGAATTCAAAAATTCGAGAGAAAACGCCATTATAATATACATATAACGAATCATCGTCAATTTCTTCCTTTCATTTGTTTTGTTTTGTTTTGGTTTTTTTTTTTAAGTACAAAAATATCTAGAAATTATATAACATCCCATGGCGAATATGCAGGTCAGTATATGGAAAAATTATGTACATAAATTATTTTATACAAGCATTTTTAACAGCAGACACAGCCATACACGCACACACCTATATATATGTGTATATATATATATATCAGCGCACACCTATTTTGTAATTTATTGAAGGGACCCTGTGTGTATACCGAGATTTAAAAAGGAAACGTTTTATGTGCATCGAGATAGAAGTGTATATATATATATATATATATATATATATATATATATATATATATATATATAGGTGTCGTTTTAAGATTTTAACGAGTTCTTTTTTCTCTCCTTTATTTTTTGTTTTTGCTCTCTTTGGAGCTTTTACGAAAGCGAATAATCTAGCGAAAAACATAGCGCTCAATTGAATAATAACAGCACCCGACATTCTAATCCCTTCGCTTCTTTAATCTAGGAATATTACGTTTGTTGGCGATTTGTTTAAAAAAAAAAAAAGAAGCGCTTTTTATGATCTTGTCCGGATCTCATTCAACGTATTACATATAATAAAGGAATTCCTTCTCCTTCTTCACGAAATAACACGAAATTTCGCAACACAAAAAAAAAAACAAAAAAAAAAAAAAAAAACGTCAGAACGTTTTCAATCACAGTCCTCGGCGCATCGGCGGTCTCGAGTTTTTAAAGCTATAATTATCCCCTTGCCTATATTCGTGCTTCGTTAAAAGCGATCGTGAAAGTGCCCCCTGCTCGCGGACGCGCGAGCTTGACGGTGCTCTGAAGTTTGCGGGTCCGCTGGACTTTGTGGCGCAACGGATTGTTTGCAAAACTTTGCATCGATTATTTCATGAATATATATATATTTTTATTTTAAGTGGGCGATTAACATAAAAAGTTTAGTACTGGATTTGCTGTTTTCTTTTTGTTTTGTTTTTTTTATTTATTTTTTTTTTTTTGCAACATCGGGTGTCCAACTCCAATCCGATGGTTCTGTCACGTGCTTTGGTATTGTACGTCTAAAAGTTATTCATACGTTTGAGGCCTGCTTGGAGCGCCTGTAGTCTTAGCTCGAGTTATAATAAGATCGGGCGTTCTTAGATGTTGGAAAGTTAAAGATCGTGTATGCACTGATTATCAGAGGCGGGCAAAACCATTCTATATATATATATATATATATATATATATATATATATATATATATATATATATGCAGAAAGTATCATTAACATTAGCAAAATTGTTGAAGTTTTGACTGGTTTTGGTTAGAAACAACGTAAAACAATTTAATGAATTCCATAAAATTAAAAGAGAAAATGCGTTAAAGCTAGATTTCTTAAAGGAACCATTATGTATCTTTTCAAATGATCGAAACAGTAATGAATTGTGACAAATTACACTGTTTTTTTTTCTTTATGGATTCTTATTATTCTTACGTATTATTCGCCCGTTCAATTGTGAAATTAAATTCGCATTTTCAATTCAATTTAGAAATTTAGAAAATTAAATATTATCTGTGAATTATCACCGGTGAAGGTAGCAGTTCTTTTTGTATTACTGAAAATTATTTCTGCAGCAGCAGTTCTTTTTCACACTTCATGCTAGTCTGCAGTTTTTGACTTGCGTGTTATTTTTCTCATGCAAGTACGGTAACGACATCTGGTTACTTGAAAATTCTAAAAAACTGAGAGATTACAAAGTGAAGCATAAGAAGTATTTTAGTTCAGACTGTAAAAAAAAATCATCGTAGAGTTCTGTACACCATCGAAATGGTTTTACAGGGGGAGATTGATTTGAAGTTTTCTTTGTACGTCTGAACCTGAAACTGCCAAAATTTATTTTGTGATATTGAAATGGTAAACAATTATAAAAAGTGGGCCAAGATAATAAAAATTAAATTGGCGTAAATAACAGTTATTTACGGCTGTAATGACAGTTATGTTTCGAAACAAAATACATGTATAACAAGTATTAAGAGAAATAAATCTATTGAAAAAAATGATTTTTTTTTATATCTTTTTTTGTTGTATTATGTGTTTAATTAAAATATAATGAAAACAATTATATTACATTTATTCTGTTATTTAATATGCTACAGTATCATAAAATATAGTATAACATTTACATAAATATTTTAATTATAAACATCTTCTAATAATAAGAAATAAAAAAATAGTTTAGCCTGTATACACTCTCTACTATTTTTACGCCAGTAATAGCCGTTTTTGCTTTAATTTAGCGGCGCCCTCATAGATGTAGGGGACGTTTTCTTTGCAAATAGGAATAGAAGATTGTTTGAGAAACTTACATTTTTACCTGAGTGCTATTACATTTCAATATCATAGCCTTGTTACTTATATAGCTCTCTAAATGTAGACATTAGATGGCGACTACTTTACTCGATAACGCAAATACCAAAGTCACGTGAACTGATCATGGTAGTTCCCACCAAAACTTGTTATAAATTTTAGCCTTTGAAATTTATATGAAAACCGAGTCCTGATAAAAGCTAATAAAGGCAAAATAAAAAGAATAAAGACTTTCTAAATTTTATCGCAATAGATATGCCACTTTTCTTTGTACACTCTAATTCTGCTGCATGACCAGCGATGCAAACTTCAGATTGTCGCAAACTCGCCTGTGTACACCTGCGCAACGTCGGTCGTACATAACAACCGACACGAGCGTCGAGCGCGGGCAACCATTGATCGTATAATATGTAATGATGAATACCATTTTAACGCTATAGGAGACTTCTTCCGATGACTTTTCTTGTCGCGTGAACGCGGAAATGGTTATTATTATATATACGAAAATAGATACAGCGCTGCACTGGACAATAAAACGACACGGGCCTTCATCGTCAACGTGCGCCCGGTAATCTTAAAAGATACACACACCCACTTTTCATCCTATAACTTATTCTTCTTAATGTACCGATAAATGGGCTGGCGCTTCTTCGTCCTTTGGATGGATCCTTTTTAATATGCGTGTACAAATGATTCCTTATATTTATTTAGAGTGGATTGTAAAGAATGATCATATACATTTAGATACATTTTACTTCTTTTTTTTTTTTTTATTTCGTATAGATTTCCGACGAATCTCGAGCAAATTCTAGCTTTCTCCTCAATTTTTACGATTTATTAATTCATTAATGATGAAAAGTATAAAAATTTGCCTTATTTTTGGTAAAATTAACAAAAATTTTAAATGTTTATGACACATAAAATATATATCTATACGTACCAGTTTCATTCTAATTCTCAGCTATTTAAAATATGTATTTCTTACTATAAACTGTAAGCAGAATTATCATTTACTCCAATTAATTTTCAAGATATTAACTTGTAATATGAAAAAATTTGCAAAATAACAAAAATCTAAGTAATACTTTTGACCGACTATGCCTGTAGTCCGTGCAGGAATTAAAAAACACATCTCGCGTCAAAGAAATGTCCGTGTATAACTTAATACACAGGATAATTGAGTATTTTTTTCTACTTTACATATTGAGCAAAAGCTGCGAATATAATGTTGACCTTATAAGTTGAAAAGTTGAAGATCTATTTCACTTAGTAAAAGTTTTTTTACAGTTGTTACAGATTCTACGCAATTCTTATCATGAAAGTAATAATTTTCCAATTATTTAAGATAATCGCGACACCAAAAGTTACTCTTAAAATTTGAGAATGTTGACAAAAAAAATATTATATGGATTTTTTAAAAAATTTTGAAAAAATTGAAAAAGGAAACAATGCTGGACTGTCTCAACGAATTTGAAGGCAAAGAGTTGGCTGAAGAAATACTGTCTACTTTTACAATTCGTAAATACGATTTGTTAGGAAGTTTTTATCGAGGAATATAATTTGATTATTTATTTTGTATGTCGACAACCAAGAATACACGATTTTTTCAGGAAGTTTTCTTGAGGATATGTATATCTTGAATTGTTGTATACATGAATTGAAAGTATAGATAAAGATCTAACGTTTCTCGATAAAGATCGGACCTGGATTAACACCTCAGGCCTAGAACTTCTATATTCCATTCCCGAGGCAATTAGTCATTACATTTTGCAGACATTAGAAACGATTTATAAAAATCAGGCAAATAGTTCTATATGTTAGGAAGAGCGATTCTTGCTTGTCAAATCTGAGAAAGAAATCGCTCGCAGAAATTTTCAGTTTGCAGATAAAATCTTGTCCTATCCTTCTGAATATAACGTAGTATTGTTGGGGGTTCCCAAAAATAAATTCTATCCTCGGTGGGACAGTGGACAGCCATCTTTGACCCACTCGGCACGTGGAATCCAAATACAACGTCTAAAGGATTACGCGTAGAACCCAACGTGGGGCAGAAATGAAAAGCGGAGTACATTAAAATCAGAGCCCAATAAGAGCTCCTAAAATGAAATAATTTAATAAAAACATTAAATAATAGAGAACTAAAGTCAGCTTAAGTGTTATTATTACTTTTTAAGCTACAATTCCGTTACATAGATTAGTATGATAAGGAGGTGCGAAAACTAAACTTAGGCAAAAAAATAGATAAAATCAAGATATTCGATTTGTAATATGTTCATAACTCAACGCTATGGAATTAATGATTTAAGGACTAATGTGAAAAATGTTCGTAAGGTAATATGCTCTATTCAAACTTACACAAAAACTAATTTTTGCCAGCAAAGCCGAGTGTATCACGAAACTGCGCGACAGATTAATTTAGGAGAACTTTATTCCAGATATGCAATTGAATAAGCATAACATTTTGGACAATGCCGATCAGATCATCTCTTACGGACATACGGTAAATGCTTTTATGAGGATATATCTAAGTCATTCTGCAGAATGAGAAGTTGGAGGAGTGAAACGAAGTGGAGTATTTTGGATCGCATCCTCGGGCACATTAAAAGCAAATTACAACAAAAGTTCCCAAATTTAATTAATCTGAGAAAATCTTAAATAAAAGAGAATTAAGGAAAGCTTAAATGTTATTGCTATTTAAGCTACAATTCTGTTACATAAGTTAGTATGATTAGGAGGTGCGAAAATTGTACTTAGACAAAAAATGGATCAAATTCACGTATTCGATTTGCAATGTTTCTAACTCAGGGTTTAGAGTCAATGATTTACGGACTCACGTGAATAATGTTCATAACATAATACGCTCTATTCAAACATATACAAAACAGACCTCATGCCAATTAATCCAAGTATAACATGACATCGCGTGACCGATTAATTTAGGAGAACTCCATTTCAGGTATGCAATTGATTAAATGTAACATTTTTAACACACAGATGATGTTTAATGGTCAAACGGTGGACGATTTTTATGAGGATATAACGGAGCCATCGAGAATAACTATCGAAATGGAAAGTTACAAGAAAAAACCGAAACGGAGTATTCTTCACCGTACCCTTGGGCACGTCAAGCGTATACAGGATGCTGCCCCGCAACACATGGATGTTAAATAACTTAAAGCATTTTTTTCAGGGAAGAACAATCATCCCATCCATGAGTATAGGTAACTCCATATTAGCGATATAGATATCACTAAATGCAATGACCAAGATATGCTAATGAATTAATATTATTTTTTAGAGCAGTTTTATATTTGAGGAATATCTCTAAAAACATTAACTAAAAAAGAATTAAGGACAGCTTAAATGTTATTATTACGTTTAAGATGTAGTTGCGTTACATAAGTTAGTATGATTAGGATGTACGAAAAATGAACTTAGACAAAAAAATAGATAAAATAAAGAGATTCGATTTGCAATATGTTCATAACTCAACGTTATGTAGTCAATGATTTAAAGACTGATCTGAAAAATGTTCATAAGATAATATGCTTTATTCAAACTTTTACAAAAACTAATTTGAGCCAGCAAACCCGAGCGTATCATGAAACTATGCGACCGATTAATTTAGGAGAACTTCATTCCAGATATGTAATTGAATAAGCATTACACTTTGGCCAGTGCCGATCATATCATTTCTGACGGACATACGGTGGACGCTTTTTAAGGATATAGTTGAGCCATCGAAAACAATTGTCGAAATGGGAAGTTACAGGGAAAAACCGAAACACAGTATTCTTCACCGCACCCTTGGGCACCTGTCCATTAGGCGGTGGGCACATCAGGCGCATACAGGACGCGATCGAAGTTAACGAATTCAATGCATATTTTCAGGGATGAACAATCATCTTTGAGTATAGATAACTCCATATTAGCGATATGGATATGACTAAATAACATGTGTTAAGGAATTTATATTTCATTTTTAAAGCAAGCTTATAAGTGAGGAATATCTTTAAAAATATTAAATAACAGAGAATGAAGGACAACTTAAACTTTATCATTACTTTGTAAGCTGTAATTTCGTTAGATAAGGTAATATGATTACGAGGTGCAAAAACTGAATGAAGTCATTAAGAAATAAATTATAATCATTAAGAAATAAAGGATGTTTTCTTAAAACATTTGGGAAAATGTACCTATAGAAATTTAGGAAAGACTTCTGCAAGTAAAAATGCTTTGAAGTAAAGCTAATACTAGAAGGAACCAAGATGGATAATTTAGTCCAAAAATGGATAGAATTAAGTACAACTTAAGTTTTATTCTTACTTTTTTAAGCTGCAATTTCGTTATATAAGGTTAGTATTCAAAGAAAGTACTAAACATACCCCTTTCAAAGTAGTATTTGGGCGTTTAGCGATAGCACCATCGAGCAAAACATTAAGAGAAATAAGTCCCGACCGGGGAGCTTGAAGGCGGGCTGGACACCGCGAGTTCTGCCAAGGGAGTCCGTGGAACGGGGATCACGAGGGTGGGCCCGTGGGACGGCGGATACTGATCTCCGCCCAAAAATCCTGCCTTTCGGAGGCGCTCGTTATCACCAGCGTGCTCCGAACACTCCTCTCCGGCAGCCCTAGATCCCACGTCCAAAGATCCTCCGCAGCGAGTTCGAGATGAACCTCCCGGTTGCGATGACCCCGTGAGTTGCGTTTGGCGCGCTGTCGCTCATTTCGCCTTCTAGGCTTACGACGAGGCCGTTCGTCAAAAGTTGCTGGGCAGGGGTTGCTGTTCTTCATACTTCCATCCTGGTCGGGTGAAGAGTGAAGTCGTCTTGCCAGTAGGTCTCCGGAGACCTGGGGCATAACTCTTATTCGGATATACTGGTATCATGCCTGTAACTCTCTCCTTCCTTGCACGGTGCGCGGAGCGGAGGTGCGCTGCTCTCTCTCTCTCTCTCTCTCTCTCTCTCTCTCTCTCTTTTGTCTGTGGCCTTAGGAGGTTTGAGGGATATTAACAAGGCGCTAGACTTGATGTAAAATGAGGTCTATTTTCGCCGTATGTGGGTCATTCGAGATCTCGGGAGGTCTGGATCTCCCTTCCTCCCTCTCCTTTCTGACTGTTCCTTCCGCATTCCCTTTCTTTTATTTCTTCTGCGCATGCGACTCCCGTGGCACCGTTGGTGGTCGCAAGCGCCGATTGGTCCAGAGTCGCCGCGGCGAAGAAAGGGGATTACGGTAACTTTACGCATACGGCGTAAACGCGTGCAAGACTCTGAAAGGGCTTATGCATTATCATATAGCAACGTATTTCGTACATATATCACGAATCGCAATTAAAGAAAGAAAAAATAAACAGGTATTTGCTCTTCTCAGATGAAAATGTTCTGAACTACAATAATTTTCTTATTAACCATTCTCGTAGGTCTAGGAACCATAGAATGTCATTGCGGATCAAGAATAATGAATGACCCCAGGTTACCACTATTAGCAGCGCTCTTCCTGCCTACCATATGGGACTCATTTTCACAGACTTCATTATTAAGCCCATCACCACCACTCTCCATCATTGAAGAAACTATTATAATTCCAGACGAAATGGACGGGAGAAGAAAAAATTACTTGTATGAAGAGTTGTTTGTTCTGGATTTTTGGCAGACATGGTTTTAGAAAACTAGGCTTTAGATAGACATCTAGGTGTACAAAATCAATTGCGAGCGAAAATCTAAGGCATAAGAAGCAATTTCGTTTCCGTAGTCGTAGGACTTATATTGATATTCATGAAAAGTAATGATATTTCTTTTCTTAATGATAAGCGGCTCTTCGGAATAAGGCTCATCTTCGGGATAGTCTGCCAAACTCTAGTGTATGCATGCTTAATGACATGATGCATACTGTAAAAGATGGGGATTGAGTGTAGACGTCTGTTAAGTCAAATGCAAGTCAGTGCCAAATAACAAAATTCAGAGTGAACCTGAAGAATGTTACAGAAGAGAAAATAAAAAATGTATCGCTGCTAATAATGTCGAAGAAGGTGAAGTATAAATCATTATATTGGGCAAGGTGCGATAGCTGACTATGCCGAAAAAGTATGTGCAAGACCAAAGGCTGCTTGGAGCAATACATTTGATAGGCCATTAATTTAGCATCATTAAAAAATATTTACAATAGCTGATATATCTGCCCTACGAACGATGAATGCTTCTTGGATCAACCCTGATGTCGTCTTCGTACACATAACTTTCTCGGTTGATGCTATTCTGTGCTCTATGTGGATACCTTCTGGTACGCACAATCTGGCTCGGTTACATAAGGATAGCAAGAGGTTAGTAAAGAGCTACATCGCCTCTAAGCTTCCAGACATTTAGAACCTTGCTGACCTGGTCAATGCAAGGAAATTTGTTATACAAGACAGCAGAAGGTACCAGATCGAGGCCTTGTATCTGTGCAAAAATAAGGATATTTCATTCAGAGAAGAAAGGTTGCGAAGAGCCCACATATTATAAGACAGAATCCAAAATTACGTGGATTATAGCCCAGACTTTGACAATTACAGTAACTTACATTTTTTAGAAAGTTATCGATAACGGATAGAAGATATTTTTAAAGAATAAACAAATTAATAACATAATATAATAATATAATAATCTTCAATTCGGTATTTATAAATAAGATAAAATTGTGAATAGTAAAATTTAAACTACTTCAACAAATCAAAAACATTTTATAATACGCGGCTTAAGAAAGTAACTTTTGAGTATCTTGAAAGCATAGACTTGCTTAATGAACCAGAAGTAGAAAACGCGTTAGGTCAATTTCTATTCATCCTGAATCTTATCTATCAGTATATTGTGCAACAAGTTTGTGAAGTAATCTTTTTTTCATGAACGCTACCATAGCCAGAGAAGAGTACCGAGCCGCGTACTCCATATTTTTATCGACTGAGCGTGAATTAAAAAGGTTTTTTATGAAATGAATATTTCTTGCTGGAAAAAAGTATGGAACTTCGACATAGATTGTGTACTGGACGATTGAACTAGCCTGGACTTTATGCATAGTATATCAAACAGTAATATACAATGGAATTATCAACAATAAAATTATCAATATAATACCAAAAAAAAGTTAAGAAATTAAATTCAACTCTACGGCTTCAGAACAAAAACGACTATAAAATTTATATAATATTTTTAAAATGTTGGCATTGTATTATATACAGAAACGTTTTTAAGATTACATTGCATAAAAAGTTATTAATGTTATTATAATGTATTATATATAAAAGTATTAATTATTCTGACCAAAATTGGTAGAGGCTGTTAAGGCCAAGTATTTTCACTTGAGCTAGAAACGATGCTTCAAAGGTAAATTTCAAATTACAATGTTTTCTATTTTTATTTACATCGATACAAAAGTTCAAGTGAATTCGTCAAATGGTGTGAAAATAGGAACATTTAAAAAATTTTATTTATAATTCTTGGTTATAAAATTTATAAAATGGTCTTATACCCATACCATTCGACCAATTTCATTGGAAAATCATAGATATCTATAAACAATTAACTAAAATTCTAAATAAATTAATACTTATATATATCATTCAAAAGACATAGAATATTCTGGCCAAATGGTAAATATCCACAAGAAAACAAAAATAAGGCTAAATTTATCTACGAAGTTTTAAAAATTTTAACGAATAATATAGCTTAAATTTTTGTTTTAAATAAAAAATTTCAGAACAATATGTAAACAAATCGATCAATCTGAACATATTGTAATATTTACACGAATAACAAATAATGTTCAAGTAAAGAAAATTAATACTTTTACTATTTTAAATGATAAAATAATAAAGTATCCCAACATTTCCTTTCTCTCTTTTTCTAATATTGAACAAATATTTGCTTAAATTACTCGAGATTCAGGATTTTTCATTTCGCGATTCATACTATGTACACGCAGATCAAACTAATAGTCATCGGGACAGCGAGTATGTGGTATACGACCACCGCTCTTTATAGAATTCGTCGCATTCTCGCAAACGTGAACAACAATTCCCGGCTGATTTGTTCCACCTGGATGTAGTTCGTGACTTTCACCTACAAATTTAATAAAAACAAAAAAAAAATCCTTATATCAAATGAACTTTATAATACAAAGTTGAAAATACTTAGTCAGTAACACAAATGTCTGTACTCGTATAATTTTGCTAGCAAATCAGGTTTTTTAAAATATCCTAACCACGCAGAGCATCTTAAAGTACCAATCTATTTCTGTCGAATGCCGTTGAATTTGATCAAATAAATTTATTTATATATTTATTTTTAAAATGTTCTTATACAATTCTGTCTCCCTATATTAAACGGCATCAGAGACTGATATAATAACTGCTAATAGTTAATTCGCACTCTTCTGACTTCGTAGGGATGGTAGGATAATACCAATAATACAGCCACCGTGCTCACTTGGCTCTTTATTGAGGGGGGGGGGGGCATCGAACCTTATTTCGAATTAACGAAGTATCAGTTACTCATTTATACACCTATTCGGTAAGAAATACTCAGTTTTAAAGATTTTTATACGGATAAATATTAAATTATTGCATATTTTAGTGAATTATCCCATTTATTTAAGTCTATTGGATATTACTGTAACGTTTAAGATATATTCATCAGACTGAAAGAAAAGAAGAACGTTTTTAGAATTTTTAAAAAGGTTTCGATTTCCACATAGTTTGACAAATTTATTTTACAACGTGGAAGAGTGGTAAATACAGGACATGATTAATTCAAATTTAGAGCGATTAAATTAGTTAGTTGTGTAATATTATTCAAAACAGAGAGTATTTTTTGATTGGTCATTAAAAATTCACTCATCCCTTTACAGACAAATTCTAAAAAATAAAATTTTATTCTTTGCAAATGCAAATTAGTCCGAAAATGTATGGATTATAGGTCATATCATTTGATAGGCAAGTGAAATCTATAACAGTAACATATGAGTTTATTATAGCCCTTACGGAATCATGAACGGCGCATATTACAAAAGAGACATAGGACTTGTGTAATAAATAGTAACATTTCACATTATAAGAAATATATACAGTTACTATACAAATATTAATATAAATTATTGGAAGCACAATTTTACAAACGTTATTTTCTGCTTTAGTGAAATAAGAAATATTCACGA
This sequence comes from Sycobia sp. Sy_11, assembly GCA_018907035.1. Lineage (NCBI taxonomy): Eukaryota > Metazoa > Arthropoda > Insecta > Hymenoptera > Epichrysomallidae > Sycobia > Sycobia sp. Sy_11. Next base: position 348,133 of record JACCIC010000077.1, read on the forward strand.
GGACTATCAACTCTTATCAAGTTTAGTTGTCGAATATGAATTATTTTAATTGATTCAATTTGAATAACATTCAAATCAATTTCCCAAATATTAAAGAAAAAAACTTTAAAGTAATTATTTCTACATTGTTTTTAAATAGGTATTTGATAAATTAATGTAAAAAATATATTTTTTACACTTATAACTTATGAATCTGAATTATTTTGATTGATTCAATTCGAATAACATTCAAATCAATTTTCCAAATATTAAAGAAAAAAACTTTAAAGTAATTATTTCTACATTGTTTTTAAATAAGTATTTGATAAATTAATGTAAAAAATATATTTTTTACACTTATAACTTATTATATAAAATATTTTTTTTATTTCTTCATATTATTTTGGCGTTTACAATCATTTTTCGTAAACTAGAAGCACGAAAAGCATTTATTTTATAGTATTCATTTTCTCATAATTTTAATATTCTGAATCTATTGATATTTACATATACACCCACATACATGCCTCGACACTCAGCAGCTAGAATCAGGGTCTGTATTATCTCTGTCATTACAATAACTCACTTTTTTTAAGTTGTCTGAAGAATCAGAAATAGATCAATATAGAAATATCAAATACGATATTTTGTGATCCTACATAACCTCAAATATATCGAAAAATATACGTTATATGTTAAAATGTAAAGCAAATGTAGAAACACCAAAAAAATTAACGTAGATGCAGAAGAGTGGCTGATACGTTCCCCTTAGGACTTTGCAGGCTTTTTTCATCTTTGCAGAGATAAAAACCCTTATTATCTCTGATCTTTGTCATTTTTGTTCCCAGTACGTGACTGCGACTTTAAGAGTAAAAGATTCCATACTCATTTTTATTCCTTTTTTTATTTGCTTCCAGTACAACATATGAGAAATATAGAACAGTTGAACGCCTTTAAATTTAAAGAGAGAAAACTAGTTGATAAGGCACATCTTTTTCCACCTTTGCCTGTCCCTAGTCTTTCCTGGTCTTCCCGCTCCTTACTATTTAGTATTACAATAGTACTAACAAAATTTATTTTATGTATTACAAGAATGGAAGAGAGCTGCCTTAAATGATTAATAGCCTTTTCTCTTTTTCTCTTTCATTTTTGGAGACATATCTTTCTATATAGCTATAATCAGCTATAATGTGCTGTACTCCTATATCTATGGTTTTAAACGTGTTTCAAACATCTATTGCTCTTGAAAAATGTATAGCTCCTATGTCTATCGAAAGATGTTAGCAATTTTAGGTTACGATATTTTAAAAACCTGATGTGATAGAAAATTTCTAAGGGCAAATTCTGTACATCAAAATACTTGGAAAAGACAATAGCTTTCTTATGATGAAAAAAATTACCCATTATTGGTGTACCTATGTAATAAAACTTTAATGTTCGTTAAGTATTTGTTTACTGAACAGGATTTCACATAATAAAACAAAATATTATTTTTAATTGATTTTAATAATTAACATACTATAATAGTTTTAATTTATTTGTGAAAATCTGATTATAAGCAAAAAAATTATTAGTAATTAAAATAATATCAACTAACCTGGAGTTAAATTAGCTATTGCAGCAAGTAAATCATGATTTACTAAAGGTTCATTTTCTTCGCGTGGCTCCCAACCTAAAGGTGGAGATGCTGGTGGAGATATTAGGAACTGTTTATGAGGTGCAGGAGGATGCAAATGTTGGTCTTCAATATCTATAAGAAAACCATTTGATTATATTTGAAATAGACTATGAGATTTTAACTATCATCATAGATAATAATTACCAATAGGTGTTACAGGCTGTGCAAAATAACAATTAATATCAGTTTCTCCAAAATGTGTTTGGTGCAGTTTTATCCTTGCCTGAGCAGCTGCATTTGGTGTACTATAATTAACTCTCATTCTTCTAAAAGATCTGAAGTACTGAAATGTGGCATCTTCTCCAAATTGTTTAAATAATTTTTCGATGTCCGACTATGATACATAGTTATGAATTATTTATGTTCACTTTGTTTGTACTTTATTTTTAAATTTTTTAAATATTTAATTTGTGATTTTCTATGATGTTTATACAACTATATATATATATATATATATAAAGAATTACCTTCAGTTCGTCTGATTTAAAGACTCTGGGATCTACATTTGTTACAATCACAGACATTGGTAAGTCTTCATCATGAATTAAATCTTCTAAAGTTCTTGAAGATATATCTTCACGATTCCTATCTTTTGTACAGTTTAATTCTAGTTGTTCAAAGTTAGGATGAAGATTTGGTAAACCATCAACTTCGTTGATAATAATGTTTCCGGATTCTTCCGACTCTTCATCTTCTCCAATACTTTTCCTTCTTTTCTCATCCATCTTTATAAATTTGTTTTTTTGAGTTTTTAATAACTAGTTTATATACCTGCTGATAGAAAAATAGAATCAATTTATACCTGTTGCATTTGTTCAATTTTTTTCAATTTACTACAAAAGCAATTAAAATACAATCACTATTTGTAACGCATACGTTCATGAATGACAATCATTAAATGTTATAAGTGACTAGTATTATAATATTTAATGAATTAGTATTAGATTGGAATGGAAATTAATCTCTTGTGGAATGTAATAGCTCTGAAAGTAATGACAAAAAATACTAGTAAACAAATAGTTGAATTTAAGCAAATTTAAGTTGCTAAAATTCTGATAACTTTTTAAGAAAATCAACAAACACATCTGTACATAACATGTATACTTTTATTAGTGTATTCACTATCAATCTTAAATTAAATACAAGCATATTATTTTTATTATATACACTTGTTTATTGGTTGCATTCCAATAATATCAGATAATACACTTACTCTATGTGTTGGAAGTGTGTTTCCTGATTCTCTATGGGTAAGAGTTTGATGTGTGAATACTGAATACAGTACAAGGACAAAGGTCTCAGACGACCCCAATATTCCTTCTCGTTGTTATTGGAAGTGCGAGGACGACACTTCGGGCTTCAGAGTATCTTCGCCCAGAAGTAATGCCACAGCATCAGCTCGGTATTCCATGTGAATCAAAAAACTTATATATATACATATTATATATACATATTATATATGCATATATATATATATATATATATATATATATATATATATATATATATATATATAAGCCCCTATCGTGTTCTATATACGCACGCACAAAATTTGCGCCAATAATGCTCTCCCGCGCAGTTCTCTATATTCAACAACCTCTCGCACTTCTATTACATAGAAACTTAAAAGAAAAGGGTCTCCTCGATTGCTTCACATCACTGCGCGCGGGGCACGCATATAGTCCGGGATCCAGTCCAATCAACAGATAAGATCACTGTTTATGACATACATTCGTCGATGTTTGTTTTTCAGCTCGCGACGTGTACACCGTACTCTATTCGTGAAACGAGAAATTGTAATTTATAAAAAGTATACATGTTAGAATTAACGTATTATATTTCCATATATATTAAATTAATTCGACTCCGATGTCTCGGCCTCGGTCGCATTTTCGTTTCGACTTTCGTTTCGGTGATGTGCGGAAGGCGTTAAGCGGGCACATTTTTCTGCGCAGTGTGCACCGGATACAGGAACTTTTTTGTTTTTTTTGCGTTCCCATGACGCATCTGTCGACTGTGTACATATAATCTGATTTAATTATAAAATATGATGAAGCTCGTAATTTTTTGGAAACATATCTAAGATAATAATATATTATGATACTTATAATAGAAAGATATAACATAAAATTAAAAAATACAAATTTTAAGCTGATGCGGAGTGCCGAGGATTTTACTTGTATTTTGTATTCAAAAATTTTTATTTAGTTCAATATATATAAAATGACTGCAATATTAATAAAATAATAATAATATCAAATAATAATATCAAATAAAGATTTATATTGACAAAACTTAGAAAAAAAATATTTTAAATGTCTATGCATATTATAGTATAATAATTTAGTATTGAACACTAATATTTTAAAAAAATAAAATTTAACTATATATAAAACAATTACGATTTCAAGACAATAATAAATATTATAATTTCTGTTTATTAGTTTATATATATATATATATATATATATATATATATATATATATATATATATATAACCGAAATTAAAATAAATTTTGAACAATAGTAACAGAATATATAAGATTTCACTGCATATATTATCTCATATCACATGTTTGAATATATTATAATTTATTTAAACTTAAATCAAGTGATTCGATGAAAAATTTTCTATGTAAAAATATTTATTCATTTTACATTTTTGTTTTAATATTTTTTGTTGTATTATTTTAATAAAATAATACAAAAATTATTAAATTTTTATAATAATTTAATAAATAATAAAATATCTGATCTGGTTATATATATTATAAACATCAAACTAATTCATAAAATTGATCCCAAGAGTAAAGATCATCAAGAGTTAATAAATAAATAATTAATAACTAATAAAGAATTAAATTTATAAATCAAATAAGATAAACGTCTTTTGATTTGATTTCCGACGTGAATCAAGAAGTTGGCATAAATCAAGTAAAGTATATTGTGAAAACAAGGTTTGATCTGGTATGATCAGGTGTAATCAGGTGTAATGTGTGACTGCAACTGCAATCTGCAATATGCTGCAAGCTGCAAGAGCCCAAAAGCAGTCTAACCAGATTTAACAATGTGATATAGCCTTAATTTATGGCGATTAAACATTAAAGTCTGTTCGCACGTGTTAACGTTGCTATATATATAATCACTATAGTATAGATTAATGTATCATACATATGCCTTTTTTGTCAGAGTAGCAACAGCAGCGGCGAACTATAACAGAAAATTTAAAAAACATTTCGGGTCTAGCCTACCTTTCTTGCAGTGCAATCGAGTTCAAGAAAATATTTTCGATATTCTGATCGCATTTAACGTCGTTTAATTAAAAAAAAAATTTTTAAATAAAAAATCATCCTAATAAACAGACATATTAACGAAGAGGTTATTAATACAGTGTGCCGACCACCAGCCGCGACGTGTGAACTGTTAACATATATGCATTATTATATTTATATGATGCACAAATAAGGACCTTTTGGATCAAGTTCAAAATTTAGTAAGAAGTGCATAAATTTTGCTTCCCAGTGTCTACCAATAAATATATTATACAGAAATAGAAATGTATAGTTTTGGTGCAATGTGTAAATATTGAATAGTTTTTGCACATCTTTGTACTGATAAAAACCAATAGTAAAAAATTAATTTTGTTTTTTTTTTTTTTTAATTATAGAGATAGAAAAAATAACCAAAATACGAAAGATAAATAAACCCACGCGCGCTCAGCTGTGCTACGTCTGTTGTCGGTATCACTTGTTCAAAACAATACGACACAGTTGATATGTATATATAGATCTTGATAAAGAAGCAAAGGCAAGAAATATTTTAAAAAGCGCCTTTAATAAATTAAAATTCAATATACTAAGTTTGTATATGAACGGTCGATTAAACTTCGAATAACGGACAATAATTATATATAAGTCGCGCCAGGGGGGGAAAAAGCGAATGGACGGGAAAAAATCCCGAGGATGGCGATGCGAGTATCCGTGCGACGATGAAGAGGCTGGCGCGCAGAGTACGGAGGGCCATCAGCAACGCTGGCGCTGCTGCGGCAGCAGCAGCAGCTGCTCATCATCGGCGCGGCAGCTGCGCCGCGCATCAGCAATATCAGCATCAGCAGCAGCAGCAGCAGCAGCAAGAGCAGCAAATAGTCGAAGTGGTGGACGACGAGGTGGTGGACGAGCAGGAGCAGCAAAACATGTCGAGCTCTACGATGGAGGGCTCGCTAAGCAAGTGGACGAACGTCGTAAATGGTTGGCAGTATCGTTGGTTCGTCCTGGATGACAATGCGGGACTACTGTCTTATTATACGGTTAGTTTATTTTTGCATCATAATATTAGGAGTGGGAGAAAGAGAGACCGAGAGAGAGAAAGAGAGAGGGAGAGAAAGAGAAAGAGAGAGGTGCTCGGTTGCAGGTTATAATTTCTTTTTTCTTCCTTTGAATATTTATTTAATAGCTGCTTTCAAGATGGTTAAATGAAACGTATTTTTTCACGTTCTTTCAACAATTTTATGTCTTTTACAGTCTACTATATATCATGTAATATTGATAAACAAAACAATACTCTTAATAGCAGACTAAGTGATAAGAAATCGAAAATGAGTCAAGTGATAGACTTGTTTGGCTTCTAGTACCATAATTCGATTAAGACTGTGCTTAATTAAAGGCATATGAAATATTCAATATGCATTTGTTTTGTTTCCTTTCGTAATTTCGATTATTTAAGTGAGAAATGACTTAGGAAATCTGAAATAAGAAACTAGGTTAGGAATGCAAGTGGCAGATTTTGAGGTAATCAAAACATTAATGACATTTTTTTTCTTTTTTATTTAAATTTAAACCAATATTTTTAAATCGTGGATATAATTAATAGCGTTTATCAGTCATTTTTTATGACAATAATATTGAAGTGATCCTGTCAAACTTGCCAGAGTGAACAATGACAAAATGTTATCTTTTTTCAATTACAAAGTTTAACATAGATTTGTTATAGTAAATTTTCTTTTAGATAAAGTTTAGCATATTTACAAATAGAAACTCCTTTAATACACTCTAAAGTAAAACAAATAATTACCTTTCAATAAATATGATTATTATATGTTTATTTATTAAAATGAGATTAAGTTTTGTAAGATATTAAACGGCAGTATGAAAGTAAAATATTTATAAATGTAAAAGTTTATTAATAATTATATTAAAAATAATAACATTTTAATATTGATTTAAATATTGTTGTAAACTACTGCTGAATTTTCTGAAGTTAAAATAATTAGTTGAGAATTATAGCTAACATTCAGTTAATACAAAACTAAGACAAAATTATTTATGTATAAAGTACTTATTTTAGACAAATTTTTATATACAAATCTTAAATTGTTTATAATATTTATTTTAACGCTTCAAGCTTATTTCAATTTTAAATGTTGCTTACTCTGAATGAATATTGTATTACTTTCAAGAAAAATATTTACTATCTATTCTATTATTATGATTAAAGTTATAGAAAATATGTACATAATTCATCCATAGTTAATTCGCAACAAAAATACTATTTTATAACTATAATTGAGCTTAAAATAATATAATGATATTAGCTGGTGACATAATCTTTCACGAGCTGATTAAGATTTTGAAGTCTAATCAACCAAAATTTTGATTTGTTAGAAGATAGGTAAGTAATATTAAAACGTATGTTTATCATTTGTGTTCCAAAAATTAAAGCATATTAGAAAGTTTTTTAAATGGATTTGTTAATTTCTATCTTGTCTTAGTTTTTTCTTTTGATTTGTAATTTTTTCTATAAAAGTTGTAAAAAAGAACGCAATTAATAATAAGATTAATGATCATCACTATAGCTCCCCATCTCGGCACTTCACAGCTTGGCATAACACCTTGAATTGCATATAGAATTAGCATGAAAAATTGAGCCTGAAAGAAAATAACAATAGAAATAATGAGTAAAAATGAATAAAAAATATATTATTTAGTAGTTACTAGTTCTTATCCATCCGATATAAGTTATACTCAATAAAGAAATTTACATAATTTATATTGCAGTGAAACTTACAGGTATACATGAATGGAAACCTTTCAAAATGTGTATTTCAAAGAACTTACTTTTTTCTAACTTCTTTATATTAGAAAATATTAATGTAAGCAAATGAAAATGTACCTTTGTATAATTAAAGCAATACAATTTTGAAATTAGAGGAATTACTTGCATATTAAAAAATAATTGTAAAATTTAGTTCAAGCTTTCAAGATCACATTTAAAAATAATTTAAACATTTTTTAAATTAATTTATTTATAATCACTTTCATTTTAAATATAAATAAAAACTAAAATAAAAGAAGTTAACAAAAAAATGATTTCGAAATTTTTAAAAAAAATATTTTAATAAATGAAACAATCATACTAAAAAATCGAATTGTGTGACAATCAATAAAAATTAAACAAATAAGTAAGAAAAATATTCAAAAGAAATATTTTAATATTAATTCACAAATTGTTTCTTGAAATTGGTACTATACAGTGTTTTGGTTCGAATATTAATAACAATTTTTCAATAATTAAAAAAAAAATTATCTGAAGACACTGAATTGGACCTAATTCAATATTAATGACAACTTGGATTCTTCAGCGAAAAGTATTCTACAATGTCGGTTAAGGAAGGGTTTTTTATTTTTATATTAATATATAGTATTTCTATTACGTTTTTCTTTCATGTCTGTTAGTGCGATTGCATTTTTTAATAGAATTTTGTTTCATAAAAATTTTCCAATTGTTTTTTTTGTTTTCAGTAGTATTTTTTTTAAATATATCATAATCTGAATTTAAGTGAACTAACTAAATAACTTTCGAAGATTCATTTCGAAAATAATTAATTGATTGTGTAAAATCTCAGTTTTAACGTTTTACATATTGTTTAGAAAAAAAACAGATGAAAAATTAGTTTTTATATTTATATTTATACTGTAAGAAATTAAAAAAATAAAATTATTTTATTTGTAATAATATATATATTTTTAAATCAATTTTTATTAAATTCGGTTATATTTGAACCGATCGAGTACAGAACTCTTTTGATTTTTTATCATATTTTATAGCGAAATAAAAGCATTAACTTAACTTTGCAAAGCTTAAAATGTAATACTGAATTGAAAACTCTTGTACGAGCAACGATGACGCCAGTTCATTACAGTACAGTCGGTCTATTTCAGCTATTTCGATATAAGTCATATGACCATTATGTCAGTAAATAACCAATCGCGTAAAAACACTTACAAATAAGTCCGAATACCTCAAGATATGGCAGCGCGTTTACATTCTAAATCAAGCTTTATTAACCTCTATTACTTTGTAACCGGTGTTTTTGTAGCACAATGGTATTATATTGACATAATGTTCGTCATACTTATATTGAAATAGACCAACTTTTTTGCGGTGCAACCAAATTATCGTTTTTGAGATTTTGAGCCAATTTTCATAAGTAATAATTAATTCCAGAATTCATGTATTTAATTGATTTAGTATATTTAGGCGTAACTTATTCGACGACAGCATTAAATAAATTTAATTTGCCTAATGCCAGTTCCTCATTGGGCGCAAAAGTAAAAAAAAAAATACATATTTACGCCTTGTATTTATTTCAAATTTTATTTTGTATTGTAATGAAACCCAATCTTCTCACAGGTAATACAATAACAATTATTTAAACTCCCATATTTATAACATTAATATGATTCTAAATATCATTCTCATAAAACTTTATTAAATTTTATTTTCCATTGCATTGAATTTACTTACCATCTGCATTAATGTAATATATTTCTTGAAAGGGTTAATTATCGCCTGAATTCTTGGTCCTTGGGCACTAAGGAAGTAATAGGTATACATAATGACGTGTATAAAGGCATTAAGGGTAATTACGAAGGTTGACACGCCACCGGGATGATATCTCAGGGCTATCCCAGATATGTATACAGTTGACACATGATGATAAAGATGAAGGAATGAAATCTGTCGCTCTTTTTTCCTTAAAACAAAGATGACTGTTTCGCAGAGATCAATTATCTTCAGTACTAGCGTGAAGTAGTAGACGTAAACCATCTGCATTAAGAATAAAAAATTTATTATAGAACTAAATCAATAAATTCTTACAATATCAATGATTATTAATTGGATAGCGTGATAAAGCTTATTATTTGCTTGTAAATTATTTTACAATAGTTTCTAAAACGATCAAAGCGAGACACTATGTTCAGTAAATATTCTATTATTAAAACAATTATTTATTAATTGAATAAAGTTTTATTAAGCATATAGGTTAAAATTGGTTGTTGCATTATACAATATATTAATTTATTAAATTATATTTATATAATTTCATTATTTTCGAAATTAATTTTTCTAAACGATAATAATACAATACAATTATTATTATTTTTTTTTAATATAAAAATCGAAATCGTTCGATCATTTGAAACATTTCCTATAGCTATTTTCCGTATAAAATCGAGGCACAATGCTAATCAGATAAAAATGGTTTAAAATTATTTCCTGATAGTTTGTAGCCAAGGATTATCGAATCGTCCAAAAATAAGATTTCTTATCACCATAACAATATTAGTTATTTCAGGATAAGCTCTTATAAAAAAAATTATATTTTTTTATCAGCATTTGGGTAAATAAATGAAACCACTCGAATATTCTACTAGTTACAGACAAAATAAAATCAATGATTCTTATTTAATATTTATTTTAGATTCAATCAGAATGAATTAATTTATTTTCTAAGTATTTCATTTGACAAAAGCATATGGATTTTACAATATTTATAATTTTTTTATTTTCCCGTGTTCTTTTTGGGACAGTAATCGATGCACACCTGTGAATGTTTTTCAAACTTGCTGATTAGTACATTAGCTTATTCACTGTCATTTTTATAAAAATTGCAACAAGTTTTTTTATCTTTACTAAAATAATAGCGGAAATAATTCATGAACAAAATTTTATACCATTTATTATATCACCAAATATATATATATTTTTAGTTCGAAATTCAAAAATTTTTCTTCCTATCTTTTCTTATCAATCTGTGAATTTTAAGTTTAAATACATACATCACTTGCAATATTTTTCTCGATTTTCCTATATCATTTGTACGACTTCAACATAATCTCGCATTAAAGCATAGATTTTTAAACATTATTTCAATTATTTGCCTGATAATTCGCAAATGAAATAATATCAATGAGTTCGTTAAATTCTTTATAAAAAAACGCTGTTTAATTTCATTTCGAACTGACAGTTTAACAAATTTTGAGAAGTCACCTTAACAAAAATTAGTTTCTTACAAAAAGGTTTTTCATCTTCATTCGAATAATTTTTTACTTCCATCATATTTCAGAAAGTGAAGAAGCGAGCTTAATAAATTATATGAGTGAATAAAATTTTAATACGCAATTACCGCTAGTCTAATAGAGTTAGTTTTAAATTGTTTCTCATTAGTCCAGACCAAAATATTATCACAACACATTATTGTACAATTTTAATTATTCAATATGGAAATTGCTTGAAAATCTAATCCCGATTTGAACAGTCGTCACACGAATCGGATAAAATGAGTTTCAATAATTCACTAAATAAGCAAACTTTTACGTTAATTTTATTATTAAATTATAAACGATTATTTTAAAACAAAATTAAAAAAAAAGTTCATTTCGTCTATTTGGGTTAAAAAAAGGTACAGATTTGTAGTTTTTTTTTGGAAATTTTTGTCAAAGATTTCTAATGTAAATATTTACAAAAACTTAATCGACAAAAGAATGTGTTTTACGATTACATATACGTGTGTACGTATACATATAAAAGTTATTAAAAGCCGAGTGTTATTCACCTTTTATAGTATATTTATCTAACGTATAATCTTTTGCTTCATCTCGGAGCTGCATTTTTTTTTTTAATTTCGTTCTATCATTAACTTGAATACATGGATCGGTCAACATTGTTTTTAAACAAGAGGGATTTCGTATACACAATTAACATCAACGTCGTATAATACACCCAATAAAATTTATCACGAGCATCGATCAATTTGTTTTAACATTGTTTAACTGTTCGTAAATTTCAGATGAATGCAAAACTTTATATTTTGGGATTCATTTTAATTCATCAAATTTAAAAGTTGCTGGTAAATTAAACCTGCTTCAAGTTCAGAAAGGTTACTGAGAACGTAAAAAAAGCTGACATTATATAAATGCGGAGTTGAGTCTTGCGTTTACAATTATCAGCTATTCTATATTTCTTATAAATATTTTCTTATATTCGTTTTATTTAAAATTAGATGCATTCGTTACATAAACTATTTAACTTAATAAAAAATACAGAACATAAATATTTGAATGATTAAAAACTTTTGTTGTTGTTGTTGGAAATTTATTGTATATTTTATAGATTTTGTAATAACAATTCTATGTTCTATAATCATGTTACTGTTTAAATATATCGAGAAATTTAAATTCAATTTGTAACCCATATTATCATTATTAAATTGTTGAATTTGTTAAAAAATAAGAAAAATTCGCGATGAAGGACTATTATTAATTTATAACAATATATGGTATTCTAAAACTGTAAAATCGAATAAATAATAATAATTATCGATTCATTCGATTATTTATATTATTTATTAGTATTTATAGAATATTTAATAATGTCTTAATAGTAACACTATCAATGCTAATAATTGAATCTCTTTAATTTTTGAAAAAAATCTAACCTAATGTTTTTGTACATTTTTATAAGCATTACTTCGCATATGCACCACAACCGAATTTAGTTTTGCTTAACTACAGTTTGAAAGAGTGTTTTTTTTCCGAAATTCTGCTCCAGTCAACGATTTGTTACAAAATAAATTTTTGCAGGACTATACCGACGACTTTGACCGATTAGAAGAAAAACGATAAGCCAGGGAAAAAAACAGCTATACTTACCGACATAGGATTTCCAACCGTTGACTTGTCGAGGGGTATGCATTTCAATCCGAAATCAGTGAACAGCCCGAACTTTATGCTAAAGAACACCAGCAGAAAGTTGGAGATAATTTGAAATACGTTATAGAACTTAACGAAAGTCTTCAAGCTGTACGGCGCCCTGTTTTTCATATATCTCGGGCCCCATATTAAGACAATGTAGAGATACGCGAGGACTAGTGCATAAAAATTCCAGTCATACTTTACTATGATCCAGTCTTTTGTACGATCGTCTGAAATTTGAACAATTCACCCTTATATAGTCATATATAATATTATAACGATAAATTGATTTCGACATTGGCTTTTCTGACTCGCGTTCTGTCATATTTTTAGCGTTGGGAAATGTCAAGTAGCTCGCTTTTAATCTACATAATTCTTTAACTTTCTTTGAATAAACTTTGAATAAACTTTGAATAAACTTTGAATTTCTTCCTTGTAATTAATTTATTTAATGTATATAAACAAACTGGGAAAAAAGTACTCGAGGGTTCACGTAAATGAAGATTTTATTAATTATAATGCTTGCATGCCTGGCAGGCAACACTAAAGATTTTATTTGGTCAAACGATGATGTGTGTGCATGTGTGTGTGTGTGTGCGCGTGTGTGCCTGTGTGCGTGCGCGGGCGTTTGTGTAGTTACAAAAATCGGTTAATTTTTATCACGCGGTACAATACGCTATCTGTATTATCCTAAATTTTATAACTATTTCTTGATTTTTTGCACATCGGTTATCTAAAACTCAAAGAATCCATTGATCGCGTACAGCCGAATGACGCAAATTTTGCAATGGGAAATTCTTTACAGTACAAATATTAATGAAAGTGAAACGCGTGACATAAATTTGACTAAATTCAAAGGGCATTTATAGATAGTCGATTCTTGGCTCTGCCGATCTAAACAGATATTGCTATACTGTTCAAGTATGCGTGTATATATATATATATATATATATATATATATATATATATATATATATATATATATATAATTATCTGTGTACTCCAATAAACAGTCCTGTGTCATTACCCCATTCGGTGCTCTTCCAACTGTCGTAGATGTATGTGAAGAGATCCATATTATGAAAGGGCGATATTAAAACAGATTACTTAATGAATGATTAAGTTAAACAATTAATCGAAATATCAACAAATAGTAACTATTAGGATCTACGAGAGGAAAGCGCGGACTTCCGTGTTGTAAGAATTCTTGCGATTCGTAAGACGCACACGAGACGCGTATAATGAACCACCGAAGCGACTTGAATTCTTCTATATATTACCCGCACGGCCCGATGTTTAAAAACTGACTGACCGATCAAAGCTTAACAAATTTTATTTCTTTAAATTAAGAAAGAGTGAATGAGAGAGTGAAAAATAAAGAGAGGGGGGTAGAGACAGAGGGAGAGAGAGAGAGAGAGAGAGAGAGAGAGAGAGAGAGAGAGAGAGAGAGCGAGAGAGCTAAGGAGAGGGAGGTAGCCAGAAAGTCAGAAAATCTAACTGCAATGTCATCGGCCGGCAATGAGCGCCTGCACGCATCAGGATTACCTCATAATATACGCGAGCACGTGGAAATGAGGAGAGTTCGTAATTACATCGTCATCAGACACCATAAACAAATTTTTCCTTTATTTTCTTCTTCTTCTTCTTCATTTTTTTATTCTAGTGCCAGATCAACAGAAGACGCGATTTACATATAGTAAAATATTGTCCTGATATCGTAAAAGTTTCGTCAAATAAAGCATTGTCCTGGTCATGGTTATTATTTTTTGATCATGACGAGAAAATATTGGCTTGAATTTTGCAAATATTTTAATGAATGATACGCTATTCATTACCAGACAATTACAATCGAATGTCATGAAATAATGAAAAATTATCAAAAAGTAAATACAATGCACAGCGAAGCTCTTATTGATTCATAACTTAAAACAAGCATCTGCGATTTGACAATCTGATGCTTCCGTTCGGAAAAATTTATTCAGAAGGAAACGATGCAATTCGCCTGCTTTCAAAAACATGAAAGATGGTAAAAAATGAACTTATGACTGAATTTTTGCCTTGTCCTTATATAAGTAACGAACTTCTTACTTTTATATTAAGGAAAACGCAACTTTTCATATATATTTTTTATATAGATATTTTCTGTCTCCGGTCTTGGTATTCTTTTTGCATTACGATACCAAGGCTGAACTTGCATATCCGTGAAGCCCTGCCATGTAATTCGTGTAATTAGAACAATATTGGATTCTGAATTATACTTGTCCCTATAGAGAATTAATTTATTTATGCTCCTTGAATATTGATATAAATTAGAAAGATATTGTAGAGCATTATGAAACCCTTCAAGTAATATAGTTGTCTGTTCTTCATATATCTCGGTCCACATATCAAGACAAAGTAGAAATACCCGAAGATTAGTATAGAAAAGTTCCAGTCGTACATGATTGTAATCCAGTCTTTTGCACGACAGTCTGAAATTTTAATCATCAACTTTTAGATCCATATAATGATTTAATGTAGAAATCTATTATTTCTGAGCTTACTGTCTATTATATTAAATAATAAATACTTTGGTTTCGGGAACTGTCGTAACATAATTGTTCAAAACGAGGTTTGAAAAAAGGTGCATGAAACTATAACCATTATAGTTATGATTGTATGATGAAAAATTCGTATATTAATTGGATAATAGTATACCTTAAATTAATATGAACAAAGAAATTGAAAACAAATTCTTCATAAGCTTAAAAAAGGTTTGTTAACGAAATCTTTGAAATTTAATATATTTTTTATATTTTTCCTTCCCATTTATCGTTATACACCTAATTCAATACATTTCGATCAACTCCATATAATTTTATATGAGGACTCCACATTTCTCTAACCTAACTTTTCAAATTTCACAAGGCTTCAGTATTCTAATTGTATTATGATTGTAATTATATATGCATGTATGTATGTATGGTGTGAGAGAAACTATTAAAACGATAGCTATAGAGGTC
This sequence comes from Sycobia sp. Sy_11, assembly GCA_018907035.1. Classification (NCBI taxonomy): domain Eukaryota; kingdom Metazoa; phylum Arthropoda; class Insecta; order Hymenoptera; family Epichrysomallidae; genus Sycobia; species Sycobia sp. Sy_11. Next base: position 363,826 of record JACCIC010000077.1, read on the forward strand.
AAAGGTAGTCACGTAATGGTAGCAATGGCGTTAACCTTGAAAATTTTTCAAGAGGCCATTTGGAAAACCAAGTGATTTTTTGAAATAGCAACTGAAGAAGAAGGCAATAACTAAAAGATTATAATTTCATAATACAGGTGCACTTGAAAATTTTTACATACAATTTATCTTATACTTTTTCAAAATCTGGAGTCGAAAATAGAGTCTCTATTGAAAATAAATTTTCAAGATCAAAATCACTGATACCATTACGTAATCTCCGTAGTCTTTTACAATATTTTGACTTGAAATTTTTTTCATTCAATCTAATTCTGCAAAATTATTTGGAGGCGATAGATTAAAATGGGACTTCCGGCATATCCGTTACATCATTAACCAATATAATTGCTCTCTATATTTGCCGCCGAAACAAAAGTTATTTTAATAAATTTTAAATGAAATTTGAATTTACTTTTTTATTTACGCTTAGATTAGATACTCAAGCTTCTATTAAGTATAGAAATGGATATGAAGCTATAAGAATTTCAAAATTCTGAATATATATATATAGGAAATTACACCTCATTTATATTAGAAATTGCGCTGTATATTGAATTTAAATGAATTAAATTCAGCGTTGGATTATATTAAACTTTACGAAAGATGTACACACGAAATATAAAACACTTTCAATTCATCGCAATATAAATGTAGTATTAGAGACCTGACGTAAAACAGATGAAACGAAAAGAAAATGATTTTCTAATAGATTCCAATAAAATGTTAGAAAATACATTAGAGTTAAATCTTAAATAATTTATTTCAGTGATTATTCAATATTCAAATTACTTGAAGAATAAACCTTCATTTTAATCGATGTCACATGCTATGGTGATGCGATGCTAAGCAAGGTATATATATATATATATATATATATATATATATATATATATATATATATATATGGTGTTAATATCAAAAGAATTTATCATCTCTGTACTGACTTGAAAATGTATTATCTCCATTATAGTATTTGAAATGATTTCTAGAATATTTCATAATTTAGTCTTAAGTAACGATAAGTTTACAATTTATTATTTATTTGTTAACCAAACGAATTGACAAAAGTAATCTTTATTCTAGATTCGAAAAATATTACAAAAAATTAATTTGCATATATAATAAAAAGAAGCTGTTTTATCTTAAAGTGTTGTTCAAAAAAAATTCCCTATTTGCTTATTTTTATATCTAGAAATTTTTCTACATTTGTCTATTAAATTTGATGTTTCTATACGAAACTTGATAAAATGATTTTTGAATTTATTTTTTCCGCTCTAAAATATTCAAATTGTGTGGCACTTGTTAAAGATATCCAGAAACAATGAAGTGTTTAAGCAGACAGTGTGACTATTGCTTTTTTGATTTTTGCACAGGTGTGTATTTAAAATTCTTCTCTTTCATTGTATTCAAATGGCAAGAATTTCAGAATAGAAACTTCTTCGACCATGTTCAGTTCAGGATATAGATATTGATGAAGTGATGCGTGACATAATGTTCATTAAATATATAAACAATGGTTTGGATCTAGTTTCAGGCAACTTTATTTCGACTTTTAAATAATCTTACTACCGACATATAACATAGACGCATAAAATATTTTTGTACACGATAGTAGGAAGCTAAATATTTCATGATTTCTTTCTTTTTTTATTTATTTTTACAGAATCGACATTTTCTCAATCATGTCAGTCAGCAGAAAAAAATTTTTATACACGGTTCTAACATCAGATTTCATTAAGATATAAAAGAGATTTGATCTTGTTACTTTTTAATGATATTTTCATGTATAAGATAGGTAGGATTTTAAGTTAAATCCAATTTCTCTCGTTCAAAGCATTTTTTTTTTAAATAATTATTACTAGTGGATTTTCCTCTTCTTAACGAGCTTACGAGCTATAAATATTGACTGCTCAAATCTATATCGATAAATATCTTAATTTTTACCCATTTCAATGTTTTTCTAAGTTTCATAAATGTCTGCAAGTCCATCTATTATTACAGACAATGTCAAATAAATGAATGAATAAATAAATAAATACACTAAGGAGTCAGCCATACGATGCGGTAATCGACTTTCATTTGCAACCTGCACTTGCACATTCCAATGCTTGACAATTAACTAACCGATGGACGTTCAAAAACTTTGTTTTTCTAATTTTAGAAAGAGAGCGTGAGAGACTCCAATAAATTTGCGTAATTGTAATGCCATCGGCGCAAAGAACGCGCGCGTCATTATAGCTCCGAAATGCGTATCTGAAAACAAAGTTCTCTTTATTGACATTCGACAATATACGATGAGTTTGAAATTCGTAACGTTCACAGTGAACGAAAAAATTTTCACACCGTAATTTTGCAATTTCAGAAATGTTCAATCTCAATTTATCAAATTTAAGCCCTTCTGATTTTTTCGCATTTTGTTTCTATTGCAACGCAATAAAATGCTCCATCAAACGGCCTTGCAGAATTTATTATTACTTTTAATTAAATTATTTACTTATTTACTTTTAATTAAACATATTGGCATTTTACTTACTACAACAAACGAAACGAAATGTGCAAAAAATCCACGGGATTATTCCCTTCAAATTCGCGAGACTGGTGAAAAATTAACGTATTACTCTCGATCACAATGCGATGGCATAGCATACGAATAGTCACATTATTTTAGTTATTAAATAGTTAAATTTTTTTAGATTATGTTTGGATTACATGGAAAGTATTTATATATACTAAAAAAAAATTTTTTAAAAGTTTGGTTTTAATAATTTTGGTGCCGCTGAGACGTCTAGTGTTTTGTGTTATTTATTGATTTTTATCTTGACTTCCGTTGTTCTTGTCTGAAAGTACTCCATTACATATGAGCATTACTGTAGAGATTTCAATTACTTCTTAAATAAAAATTTATTTAAAAAATTGACCGGATTCTATAATCAAATTCAATCAAATAATCATTATAGCCTTGCTATAATCAAAATGTACAAAGTTTTCATATTCCAGTCAATGGTAATTTTTTATTTTAATTTTATTTGTCACCTATAAGATTATCAAATTTAAAAAATGTTTTTAAAAGTTTATTGAAATACTAATTATTATATATTGCTGTATGTATTACTGATTCGCATTTATTACTGGATTGGCCTCGCCTTTAAGTTTGTTAAGCTTAAATTTTATTCCCACAGTTCTGTATTAATTTTCTATAGTAACGAAAACCAACCGTAAATAAAACTGTTTTTATATTAAAAGCGCATTAAAGATTCATTCAGTTTTTTGTTTACTTAAATGTAAGAGCATTTTATCATTTAAATCAACAGAAATAACTGTTCTTTATTATATTTGATTTATTTTATTTCCAAATCGTGCATAAAAATTTCGGCGTAATTATCACGTATACCCTATATAGTACAAAGGTTGTTGAACAAGACTGGAGAAAACTAAAAGAAATAATTTTTTAACCATTTTTTAAAATTATTTAACATAATCTTCTTGAAATTTATATACTCATTGTGAATGCTTCCGCAATGTCTTTATTAAAAAATAAGACTTTGGAAACATCTCAAAATATGAATTTTTTTCAGCGATCAAGTCTTCAATCAACACGAACCATTGTCCGAAAAGCTATTTTTTAAGATTAGAACAAAAAAAATGTTTCTAGGAGTCACATTAAGTAAATACGATAGATTTTAATGGGTAAAAACACCGCAGAAGCCCAGCAATAGTTTGAAAAACTTTACTCCGACTCCTCTCCATCCAAACCAACGATTTGTCGGTGGTATGTTGAGTTTCAACGTGGTCGTACAGACACAAACGATGCTGAACATTCGGGTAGACCATTGGAAGCCATTACACCGGAAAATATGAGTGAAATGTTAAAAATCGTAACAAATATCGCAAAATGAAGGTTCGTGAGATTGCAGAAATGACACAGATAAAGTTGTTTTCGTTGTTAGTCTTCGGATTTATTGAACGACGTGTTTTATATATATATATTATATTTGTATAAATGCAATTTCCTCTCGTCATATTAAAATTAATGTATTGCATAGCAACATAGAGTTCCTTGTGGAGTTACTCATGTACCAAGAGATCGAGGGAAGTGCGGCGTAATCATATGAGCATACTTTGGAGTTTTTTGAGACGGTGAAAATTGAACCGATTCTTTCTTTTGAATCTGCAGAGCTTGGTTTGAAGAGAAATTTTACAATTGTAGAAGAATAGTTTAAACGCTACAAAAGTATCGAGTACTTTGTCTCTGGTAGCTAGAATGTATTTCAGCTAAATAAGTTTGTTGTCAATATCGACTCTAAGGTATTTAGCGAAGCTGTTCCAAGAGAATCTGGTGACGCTGAGACATCATTTAGTTAGTATTTTTTGCCATTTGAAACAATGTAAGGTGGTTGATTTGAACTCATTGACGGTAAGTTTTCGATGATGTATACGAGGACAGGATGGATGATGGGAAGTGATTTATTGTTGATGATGTAACGCCGATTTGCTTAGAAGATTAGATCAATGATACGCAATCGGGATATAGAGCTATCAGGATGGGATCTTGATTGGGAATGTCTGCACCATATAAGTTAAATAATGATGGGGAGAGCGCGTATCCTGGAGTGTCTCTAGCTTTCATAAATTTGTAGGACACAGGGCTTTCTTAAAGCGAAACTGCAAGAATCTTTCAAAAAGATATGATGTTATGATTCCAATTAGACAGGGGGGAATTCAAGTTGTTGAAGTTTGTAGAGGAGAGCTGACGTCTGAGGGTGTATAGTTTAATACGTAAGTGGGAGAGTCGAGCAGTTTTTATCATCCTTTCCTTGTACGATTTTTTGTCTGACTTATTGAAAGAATACTTTCAGAGAGACTTCTGTTTTCCGGCGATGCGTGTGTTGAGAATGTCGAGGTATCTATGAAAATAGCGAATTATCAAAATGAAGGAGTCGAAAGCAGTCTCAATATTTTGGGATCTTTTAAGTTTATAGGGAGAAAAGAATAAACTTCAACTTTCTATTGTAGTAAATGCTAATTTGTTTGGGTCTGCTTTACTTTTATGAAATTGTGAAAGTGTTGATTTTCTAATAGAACAAGGAGATGATCGGAGCTTATGGTGTGGTACACTCGCGATGTGTAAGTCGTTATCATTATATCTGACCTATGGTTGGAATTAACTTGCAAATAGGTGGGCTAATACATAGCTTTGATAGTAAGCGAAAGATAGAGTGCAATATAGAAAAGAGACACGCTTGAATTATTGATATTACAGTTCCAAGAACGGTGCGTGGTATTCAAATTACGAGCTATGATCGCGAAACCTAGACACAAAGGATTGAGGCGACGTTGACGCGATTTAAGCTGTGAAAGGGAGGGGATACACAGAAAATATTTTCAATACGCCGTTGTCGCAAGATAACTCAATACCCGAAGATTCAATCGGTGATAGAAAGGATTTTAATATTATATGACGGATGTTTCTCTGAAGAGCAGTTGTAACTTCGTTGCTGGTAAAGTTAGACCTGACATATCTGTCAATACTGAAATTGAGCAAATAAATTTTTTGAGATCGTTTTGAGAAGGTTTCTTTAAGTGAGACATAGAATGCCAGTCCCGTTTGTCAGTCCGTCATGCTATTTATACAGCGAGGCAGAGTTGCTTTATCTTTCCGCCGCTGACTAATCGATGACAGATAGTTTCGTTAGTTACTATATTAATTTAGAAGTACTTAATAATATGTACCACGAGTATTTTTTTGGGGCCTAGGCCGATTGCCCCCCTCTCTCTCTCTCTCTCTCTCTCTCTAATATGTTGGAGATTTCCCAACATTTGTCCAGAGACGTCTAGTATTCATACACATATAATCCATTGTTTTGACTGTTCCTTTGACTCTGAAATGATGACTGTAGTTAGATCTGCACCTACTAGTTGATGTCGAAAATCTTGCAGAACAGGACGAACGACGTAGACTCAGATCTGATCGCTAACGTGGCACTCGCCGAGCTCAAATGTTATTTCATCCACAATGTTTCATGTATAATTGATGTGGATGTATCCACCAATAAATTTGCGTCTAGTAATTCATCTTCCACCACTCAGAGTTAGAAAGTAATGAGTAAACATTGTATTCCGTCTCTTCCAACACAGTATTACTTTTTACTCCGTAATAGAGAGGAATTTTCATTATCCATTAGTCTGTAGTTCAAAATAGAGAGAACTTTTATTATAAAGTACTTTTTGATTTATAATGGAAAGTAATTTTATTACATATTATGTTTTTAAAAGAAAAAAAAAATTTGAAATTAATGTGATTAAATAAAATGTTTTTTTTTTATTATTATTTAACATCGCTCTATTTATGCTCCCAGATACTAGTACTAATAAACTACGAAGGTTTACGATGTGTTTTTAATCAAAGCATATGTAAATTATTACAGCGGTGATTGTCCCAATCAGCCAACTTCGCTCTAGTGATCGAGTTATCGTAGGTCATAATTTCTCCAATTTCTGAGATCAGATGAATAGGGTGGAATACGATGACCACGAAAAATTAATAAATAATTAGGTATCCATTTCAGAATATTTTTAGAAGGAAAGTAAATAAAACTTAAATAAAATATAATCAATATATTAATTAATAAAAATAATTGTTCTTGTTTTATTTTCAAGATATATATTTATCGATTCATACAAAATTGTATTTTTATTTGCTAAAAGAAACTCATTTCATGGAGAAGTTTACATTTAGGTAGTTTAGTATTTGACCAATATATTTACACTATTTTAATGGAAAAGAGGTATATATCTTGACACTTTTATTTTTATTTAAAATTGATGCATATAGAATAATCTTTTGAATTAATTTTATATTTATCGCTGTTTAATTTTTTGATTTAATTTATAATTTTGTCTATAAAAGTTGTAAAATAAAGCAAAATTAATAAGAAGATTAACGATCATAGTTACGGCTGTCCACTTTGGCATATCACAGCTTGGTTCAAGACATCGTAACGAATAAGCTATCAATACAAGTAATTGAATCTGCGAATAAAAATAAAAATAGATTGAGTGTATAATATTTAAAAATTATATGTACTTATTCAAGTTATTCATGTAATACTTTGCGTATTTATAATATTTATTAAAATTTTTTTTTAGAAAATTTTTTAATCTAATATAATTTTTTTCGCGTGCATGAAGAATGTTTGTAGTTCAAATGGGATAATTGTCAAATTGAAAATTTATAGTGTGTTTAATTGAATATGACAAATTCGTTACCATTTGCACCGTTGTAATATATTTCTTGAGAGGTTTGATAATAGTCTGAAACCTTGGTCCTTGGCTACTAAGAAAGTAATATGTGTACATAATAACGTGTACAGTTGAATTGAGAACAGGTGGGAAGGTAGCCACACCACCAGGATAATATCTCGCATAGATTTTACTCATGTATACTGTTGACATATGATGATACAGATGAAGAAACGAAATTTGTCGATTCTTTTTTCTTAGAACGAATACTACTGTTTCGCTCAGATCGATTATCTTCAGTATCAGTATCCAATAGAAGACATGCGCCAGCTGAATTAAGAATTACAAATTTAAATTTAATATAATCCGAATGAATGAATTACAATATGAATAATTATTAGTTCATTAACGCGACCAATATTAATATTTTCATACATATTGTTTTACAATGGCGAATAAAAAAAGTTCGATAAGAAGTCCAAGAATATCAATCTTTTAAAATTATTCTGTTCAGTATCTCATGAATTCTCATAATAGTATAGTCTTTCATTATATTTTTTATTTTCTCGGATAATTTCTTAATTTTGTGTTTAGATTTTGTCACCTGTCTTAGATTTAAGATGTAAGGGAATCATTCATCTACAGATACCATCTGTCGCAGTAAAAATCGGTTAAAAGTATTAACTAAATTGTTCTAATATCTATGAATTCTTTCTATCAAGGTAACTCGCTTTTAGAATATTTAAAAAATTTATTGCGATTTTCGTATCTTACATTCATAGCTGATCTTTAATTAAATTATAATTATTAATTTCGTAGTAGAAGCTTGTTTACACAATACTTCCTGTCGAAATACGTGAGTAAAGATCATTGCCTTTTCTCTCAATATATTCCTACCCAGTGGAAAAAATAAAAAATGTTCAGAAGATACCGAAGGTGATGGGAGCGTCAGATTAACCTGAAGAGAAATAAGGCTGATATTAACTAAAATCACACTATAGAATACTAATCCCAAAGTTGGATATAATCATTCAAATGAGCTGACCTAGTTTAATAGTTTAACCTGATTAGTTTAACTTAATTTGCCACAAAATGCAGGTCGCCACTTAGTGGCCGCTGGTAGAAATAACTGCTAAAAGCGTTACTGTGCATGCGCACGGTACTACTTTATTTAATTACTACATACACGATCTGCGGAACCAATGCTGAACTCACTTTATTATCCCCGCCAAATTATAATACGTCACTTATAATATAGGCGCGCAAAATTTGATTGATGAAAGTACAATTATTTTGAATATACAACTTAGCTTATGTCACTAAGAGAATATAGTAAATAATATAGAAATTCTATAACTAATGTAGAATATCATATCATATCATCATATCACATCTAATCATATCATACTTCATATATATCATACCATATCATACTTCATATCATATCATATATCATATCATATCATACTAATTTATAAAGATAAAGCGTGTTTTTGTTTGTATGCGATAACCGAAAAAACTACTGAACCGATTGTTCTGAAATTTGATATATAGATACTATATTATCTTGGGAAGGACATAGGCTATGTTTTTTCTTGAAAATCATTTTACTTTTAACAATAAATTAAGTTAACAGTTTCAGTGGTCAATTTCACCAGTGGCCATTCACTAGGTGGCGTCTTGAATCACGAACATCAACTCAATGTAGTCCGCTTAAACTATTAATACCAGGCCAGCTCAAGTGAATGTTCATATCCAACTTTGGGATTTGTATGCTAAAGAAGGTGTGTCGTTAGTCGGTATTACCTTTTTTGTTCTTCAGATTAATCTGACACTACTCTCACACCTTATGGATATCTTTTGATTTTTGTAAATTTTATTTTCTCTTACGTGAGAAAATCTCTCTCTCTCTCTCTCTCTCTCTCTCTCTCTCTCTCTCTCTCTCTCTCTGTCTTTTTTCTCCTTCTCTTATAAAATGGTTCTATATGCCAAATCATACTGAATATAATTTGTGACGACAATTATATTTTTGTTTTTATCCATTATATTAACTTCAGAATTGTGACAAGAGACTGTTTTTTTTTTGTTTGAACAAAAGAAAGGATTGCAAAATACGGTTCTTTTACCAACAACCTCGAAACTATATATATAATATATCGTCACTTCTGCATAAAAAGGAAATATCCATCGTCTACTTAAAAAATATGCTATTCGCGATACCATTTTGCTTGAATTTCAGTTGGTTGATTACAATATCCCGTTGCCTCAAAACGATTTCTATATGCAGTTGTGTGTTTGTATGATAGAATGCGATGTTCAGATGTCTCTGGGCGATTTCTACGGGGAATATTGTATTTAGTTGATAGAAAACGACGTCCAGATACGAAGAAAGCAACTTCTATGGGAAGATTTATGTTGAGATGGAACACTTTCCGAACGACTTCTACGGGGAGTATCGTGTTTAGTCGTTAGGAAGCCATGCTGCTAGCTTTCTCGGGACGACTTCTACTGGGACTATCGTGTTTAGTTCGTAGGAAACGATGTTTAGGTATGTCGGGACAACTTCTATGGGGAGTTTCGTGTTCGGATGATAGAATGCAATTTCCAAGTGTTTTGGAACGACTTCTACGGGGAATTTCGTGTTCGGACGGTAGAAGATGATGTCCAGGTATGACGGGACGAGTTCTACGGGGAGTTTCGTGCTTAGTTGATAGGAAACGAAGTTCAGGTACATCTTCCCTAGAGTATTTTGTTGAGATCAGCAAAGAGCCAGTAGTCGCTGGAAAATCAAATCGCAACTCGTTTAATTATGCCATGGTTTTCTTGGACTTGTTGCATACTGCATTGTCTGGGTGAAAAAGGATTTTTTCTTCTTCATCTGCGATCGTTTTACTGCGATCTCCTCGTTCAAACGTACCAACAAGTCAATATAATAATCACTGTTGATCTATTTATCTTTTTCCAGGTAGTCCATGAAAATCAGGCCATGTGTATCACAAAAAACAGACGCCATGATTTGCCACAGACTGCTGCGTTTTTAGATGCTTTGGGCGGCTTCGACCAGCCATGCGCCACTCAGATGATTGCCGATTCGCCTTCGGAGTGAAATGATGTATCCATGTTTCATCCATGGTCACGTATCGACGCAGGAAATCCTTTTTATTGCCAGTAAATAGCGAGAAACAGCTCTCTGAAACGTTGACTCATTGCTGTTTTTGTTCCGCTGAAAGCAATCGCGGCACCCACTTGGAAGAAACCTTTTTCATGCTCAATTTTTCATGATGTCTTGTAAATACGCTTCTACATGATACCTGTGTCATTTATGCAATCTTTTTCAACTTGCAATCACTTTGCGATATTTCATTACGCATTTTAACACTTCACTCACATTTTTCGGTATAACGGCTTCCAATGGCCTATCCAAATGTTCTGCATCGTTTATGTCCATGGGACCACGTTTAAACTCAAAATACCACCTACAAATTGTTGGTTTGGATGGAGAGGAGTCCGGGAATGTTTTTCAAGCTATTGCTGGGCTTCTACGATATTTTTACCCATTAAAAAATAATGTTTTATGAACACGCGAAACTCGCTTTTTTCTACTTTGTAAAAAAATTTCAAAATGACTTTACTCTAACCTCGATAACTCTGCTGTTTATAGTTTGATCGACGTCAAATTTTTACATGTTTCATGTAAATGTACGTACTACAGGGAATCGTGGCCAGTTGGGTACTACTAGTACTATCTCTGGGTTAGTCTCGGGACTTATTGAACAACGTGTTATATATATGTATATATATATATATATATATATATAAATATATCATGACAAAGTGTATGATAATGTAACTGCATTTCGATTTTGTTTAGCATGTTGTGCTTGCAATTTGCTGATAATACCTCCTTCGCCGCCAAGTGGTCAATTTGCGTTTGTATTAAATAGGTTAAAGATTTACACCGATATATGTGCATGCATATATTATACTACATACTATATATGCATTTACTTATAAGCCTATAAGCCTGTTACAAGTTTATTAGTGTGTCTATGTGCATGCAGCCATACACTTACTTCTATCAGTATGCATAATATTAATGTAAACTTGCTTTGGAATATATTAATTATAAAATGATAGAAAAATGATCAATGCACGCTAGTTTATTATTAACTTTTTTTTATTATACCAACATTTCGGCTTTCGTAGAAAGCTCTTTTCTAAACCTTAACACAAATCTAAGCTACCTTTACTGAAATATATTTTTTTTTCTTTTTTATTTTATAGAAATTATAAAACAACAAAAACAAAAAGAGTCTAATTCACAATTTAGATATAAAATATGAAGAATGGTCTAGCAGTCGTGTGTCATTTAATAATTGAACTGTTCAAATATTACTATTGACAAATATTATTATAGACTTTTTCTAATTAGAACATTATATGCAATTTGTATAATAAAAATAGTAATACACTTACAGACATAGGATTTCCAACCGTTGACTTATCGAGGGGAATGCACTTCCATCCGAAATCAGTGAATAGTCCGAACTTTATGCTAAAGTACACTATAAGAAAGTTGTAGATAATTTGAAATACGTTGTAAAATTTTATGAAAGTCTTCAAGCTATACGGCACCCTGCTTTTCATAAATCTCGGGCCCCATATTAAGATAAAGTATAGATACACGGAGAATAGTGCATAAAAGTTCCAGTCATTATTAATTGGAATCCAGTCTTTTGTGCGAGCATCTGTAATTTCAAAAATGCGCCTTTAGCGTTATATTATATATATATATATATATATATATATATATATATATATATTAAGAAATGGATTTATTCATACATAATTTAATTTAATGAAAACAAAACATTATACAATAATCAACACCTTAAAAATTAAACAATTAAATTTCATAAAGCAAAAATTTCATTAGATATAAAATTTTCCATTAGAGAAAAGTACAGAATTCATGGACGATACAAATACGAAGGTAAAGAATTTTAACCATGATTGTTCCATGAAGATCTTAATATAAAATAAAAATTGCATATATTGAACATGTACTGATATATATTTATTTACTGGTACGTTCACCCTAGTATATAACCTTGTTTTAAAGTATCTTAAAAGATAAGAGTATACAATACTTTAAATCTCTCTCTCTGTCCCCTCTTCATTCTATTCATCAAAACGCTTATGAAATTTAAATCTAGATCACTTTAGTAGTTTTACAATAAACCATATTTTCTTGGAAAAATAAAATTCTACGAGCGCTAGAGCCAAGGACTTGCAATTCGATGATTCAAGTTCAAGTACTTGTCTTGGTCGCTTCATACAAGTATCCCCGTAAATATTTGTATGCGTTTCATTTATAAACACATCGTAAACCTCCTTCGAATATTGAAAAATGCTTCATATAAAAGTTCTGCAGGAGATAATTCTGAACAAAATTGGGTACTCTAAAAATTCAAAAAACTAAATTTTCTCTTGTTAAATAAACAATGAAAGTAAAAAATGTCTATATGTAAATGTTTATCACGAGACAACTTAATCAATATTGAATTTCATTAATATTATAATATAAAGAAAAAAATTAAATAAAAGTAATATATAATTGCAAAATAAAGCAATATCAAGCTTAAAAGAATTAGTTTATATTATTTTTTATTAGTATAAGAGAATTGCCGTATTGCAACCAACATAATTATGAAAATTAGTAAAAATCATCAAAACAGGTGCTGTTATTGTCAAGTTATTTCATTTTACAATTAAGATCAAGAGTGCCGCGGCTGGAGCAAACTGTGACGTGCATGCGTGAATGTACACGCGCAGATAGATAGTTACCGCGGACATCACGCGGAAAAACTTTCTATAAACACTAGATTTTAACAAAATTACTAATTATCCAGAATGCTGTAAAACATTTTTAGTTAGATTAACCTTTTTATTTTTGTCTTGTCCAATTTGATGTTAAAATATTAATTAGATCGCCAGTGATGAGCAAAAAGTGATTAGACAAACATTTTCTCAGCTTCTATTGGTCGTATTAAAATGTGTAATGGTTCAAAAAATTATTTTTTTGTATGTAATAAAATGCATTTTGTTTCAATATCGTAGCATTAAAAACTTCAGAGATATCATCCCTAGCGACTCCATTTTTTACTTGGAACAATATAAATATGAAACTTAAAAAGTATAATTTTACTGCATTTAAAAATTTCCAGCCGTTGACTAACTTCGTAATAATTCATTTTCAATATAAATAATTTTGTAACAGATCACTATATTGAAATTAGGCTTTGTAATTTTAGAAGCATTAAGAGTACATGAGAAAATATTAATTGCTGCATTATTATTGAATTTCCATTGATTAAAGAATTATTTTATAGCTCCTTAAGTATCGTATCATTTTCGTAGTTGCACTGTTTATTTAAAAATAGAAAATTTGATTTTTTAACATTTGAAAGTACTTTTGTTCAGAATTATCTCCTGAATAACTTTTATACAAAACATTTTTCGATATTACGAGCAATCATTTTGAAGCTACTGATGAAAAAGTAAAAAAAAGGAAATTTTTTTTGCTGTTTTGCAATATCTGAACATGTTTCCGACTTGCTACGACCCCGAAAATTAGAGTATTATTCTACCCCATCTTGATACCCTTAGAAAAAAAGGTTAATTTACCTGAACTATTGCTATATAGTTCTTATCGATGTTGTAGGTATAAGACGCGATGCCCCGAAGTTTATTTCAAAATCGTTTCATGAACACCGCTTTTTTTACTATTAACAACATGATAATAATGCCACAGCCACTATATTCAAAACTACATTCGGAACAAATCCGCGAACTCATCAGCAGAAAAATGTTCGACATCTTACTTACTCAGAAACCATACGTCTCAAAGCAAACGGACAAGTAGAAAGTAGTTCCCATACGCGGCAGTAGTGAAAATACATTCTAATGAATTAGCATGACATACCAGAGATAAATAGATTAAAAACTGATTTCAAACTTCTTCAAATGAAATTTAGATATTTTTGAATTACGGAAACTTCTAAAACTCATTTATAGCGATAACAGTATACGGGGTCAGACAATTAAGTAATACGACCGATTTTATTTCTCGGCCTGTGGTAACACTGCGAACCTGTAACTCCGCCACCGTAATAGTAGATCCTTACTTTCTCGATTGAGACCTTGATGACCCTTATGCGATCATTTCTTCGCCAGTTGTTTAGTGTTTCATAACAACGTGCGAGTAGTGCATGTCACGAAAATGGAAGAGAGAAATTTAGAGCAACGGTGCGTGATAAAATTTTGTGCAAAACTCGATAACACCGCGACAGCAACTTATGAAAAAGTGCTTAAAGTGTATGATAGTGATGCCCTGAGTCGTAGTCAGGTGCTTCGGTGACATGCCGATTTTAAAAAAGGTCAAAGAAGGCGAGAATGAGCAAGTCCAAAGTGAAAACCATGTTCATTAGCTTTTTTTATAGCAACGGGGTGGTTCACAGAGAGTTTGTATTACCTGGAAACACCGTAAATCACGTATTCTACCTCTATGTGCTCGAAAAATTACGAAAAAGGGTACTCAGAGTGCTCAGAACGCTCAGATTTGGGTTCTGGATCATGATAATGCTCCCTGTCACAGTGCCTTCAGTGTAATGTCATGTTTTTAGCATCTAAAAGGCATCGCAATGTTGCCACAACCACCCTATTCACTGGAAATGTCACTCTGCGACTTTTTCCTATTCCCTCATTTGAAACAGTTCGTCAAAGATCGACATTTTGACTTCGGTGAAAACATCCAAGAATCTGTGACTGGGAGAGGTCCTACAAAAAGTGTTCCAGAATTGTTATGAAAAATGAAAAACTCGTTGGGATAAGTGTATAGATGCGGGAGGGGACTGTTTTGAAGGGGATTGCAGCGATGTACCTTAATTTTTAAATACATTCAATTTTTTACTTTGTCGCATTACTTAAATATCTGCCCTCGTATTCTAATATTATTATGTCATGATTATCAGCTTTATTGATCGTATATAGGCAAAGAATGGTGAAGCGTTCCTTTCTATTCTAGTAAATCTCGGAAGATATTTATTATTTTTCACTTAGATAGTCTTATTTACAATAAACAGAAAACCTAGTAGTCAATATCTCCTTTGAAATGCCAAAACTACTGTTTATTGTAATTGATGGACGACTTCATTTTGTCTATCACCAGGTACTATTCTTTTCCTAACTGTCGGTCAGATTTATTTAATATGCGTAGTTATTTATACAGTTTTCCTTATTTATACACAGTAATTTTATAATTTTATAATGCACCCTTCTACTTCCTTACAATTTTGTATCTGCAACTATAAGCTATATTATAATAGTTATAGTTTCTATAACAGAATGCATTTTTACTGCGCTTGCCTTTTATAAATCGTATTATTTATCGCCTATATCGATTGATTGTAATCAGCTTCATGTTTTTAAGATTGTATTTTGATTCCATTATTGACTCACGTAGGGTTGTACACAAATGTTCAAATAAATTTTTTAAATTTCTCTCGAAACTCTCAGAAGTATCTTCTAGAACTTTGGTTAAATATTTTAGTCAAGCTCATTGTTAACTTTTTTGTATTGTCCTACTTATTCCAGTTTTTATTCACATGAATGTATTTAAGAAATGGTTAACTGAATGAATAGACTATATATGTGATTATTTATTACAATATCATTCACTGATAGATGTAATAAAAAAATTTTTATATTCTATTAAATTAAGTTCAATTTACTTTATACATATCGTGTATCGAAACTTATGAAAATTTTACTTCACACATTAATTATAGATGATATGTATTTTTGACTTACTGTGATCAAACAATGTACTAGTATGATTATTTCTTTTTTTAAGAAGTCTGTAAATACAAATTTATGCATGTGGCATGGTCGCTTATTGAAGATTAAACATGTAGAAGAAGAAAAATATGTATAAGTGTATATACGTGTTTAGGAATCTAAACATTAAACACGTGTATCCATATTGGCAATGACACCAGCCTGGAACTGTTATTCGCATTGCTTCATCATGAGTGTCAAATATTGCGTGATTATAAGTATTCCTACCTTTCATAAAATTGAGGCTTCTACATTTATTCTTAGGCATTCATGATGTCTTCCAAACATTTAGCTATTTTTTCCTCCGAAGTTATTCATATTTTAAGCCAACTATCAGCTATCTACGTCTGTCATCATTAATCTAGTTACGTTTTCTGGCGTTATTGCTTTTAGTTTCGTTTTAAGTTCTAATCATAATTGCTACAATGGCCACACGTGATAAATATGTACTCCGCATCGACCGTAGCGTATCCGTAGTGCTTGCTTATGGAACTATCCATTCTAGGCAACAATTGGGTGAGATATAAATATAAATTACCATGATTCGCCTCCATCCATCAGCCGATTTTCGTGTACGATTCATTTTGTACAGCGTCCTCGTTTGTTGGTTCTCCAATTCGAACGTTTGCGTCGATTCTTTCATTGCAGCGTCTTCTCACCAAATCATTGCTCTCTGATGACAGATTCTTTTCAGTTCGATCGCTGATAAGTTACTTGGAATGACTTCCGTGATCACGATAATTGCATCTTATAATACAGTCTACCACGCGCATACGATTCTTAGTACACTCACCCTTCTAACGCATTTTACAGCATCCGTGTGGTTCCAAACATTTATTATGCTAGCCTATACCTTTATCTCATACATTAGTCACATAAGTAGCAATAATCAAGTCTACATTTGTTTTCCCTGAGTCTGTTTGCATTGCTCATTAGTCTGCTCGAAGCTGTTGTCCTTTCAGCAGCCTTGTACTTAACGTGTAAAATCTACGAGGTCAGAAATTTAGCAATGTATCTATAAAAATCCCTAGAAGCTTAATATCGTTCTGGATCTCGATTCTGTCATTCCATATTGCCATCCAAATCATGATGTCTATTTGACACTGAATTAGGAAAAATAACTTTTGTAGCAATATTTAGCTGCAATTCCAAATCGGTCATCCAATCGGAAATACCTTCATCATGTGCTTCAGTTTCAACTGAGTCAAGTAATCATTGCGTGTGACTATCATAAAAGCCAGTTTGTTTGCGTTGTTGTCGTTATTATTATTGGTAGTGTCAGAGTCGTAGTCATAGTCAAAGTTGTCCTTATCCTTATCATTATAATTATAATTATCATTATCATTGTCATTATCATTATTATCATTATTATTATTCTTAAATCGATTATATCACTTTCATGTATAATTTTTTTCTTATTATCTTAAATTATTTTTATCTTATTATAATAAGTTATTAAACGTATAATAGGAAAGTTTATTAGTAGAATTATTGAATTTTGTTCAAAAATAGAAGGGCCATCGTATTAAATCCGTTGACCAAAAAAAGAATTTTTCTTGTTCTCACAAAAATTTTATGATTGGTATACATGGAAAGAAGTTAAATTAGTACTAAACTTTAAAGTTGGGGTATTCGTACTAATTTGGTGTTATCATTTTTAATTTTGAAAGAGATTTTTCGGATGCTCAGTATATCGACTGACGGCGCTAGTATATAATATATGAATAGAACTTCTTGCCGTATTGTTTGCTCTTTTATGTGTACGTCTATATACAAATTCTCGTCCGTCACTAAATTCAATGGTACATTATCTATAATACATACATATACTTTCCGAAAATCCTCTTTTTATGTCAACATACAGAAATAATATGACCAGATAGGACGAGAATACGACTAATATACTGAGTAGCGTAAATTTCAATTATCGCAAGGGAAGAAGACATTCTGTACAACTTTGAACAGATGTGAAAAATATAACACTAAGATGCGTGTGCTAAATATCAACGGGATGTTTAAAGCAATGATACTGTAATTTATATTTCTCACAATATATCAGGATAATTGATCATTCTCCTACATAGCAACAACATTGACGATGAAAATTTCTCTTCGTTCGAGCGTTAGTTCTAGACTGATAGCTAAATAATTTTTGTTTATAACATAATAAAGGCACATTAATTTTTAACCACACCACATATAATGACACTAATAACGAATTTATATTTTTACCCCACTTAGTGCTCTGCCAACTTTCATAAACATAAGTAAATAGTTCCATTTTTAAGAAAAGCTATAAATTAGATTTGTAACTAATCAATATATAAACTAAGATGTATAACAAACAGCGTCGCCTATACGTATTATTATTTGTTCTATGCATCGACCGCGAAAACTATGCATGGACTCGGTGTCTATAAATTGACTAATTAGAGCTGTCTAGTTTTTTTTCAAGGAAAAGAGAAAGAGAGAGAAAACAAAATAATTTACTCCGTTTAATCTTCGATAATAAGTAATTACCTTAATATCGTAAACGCTGCAAGATAATATGATCACGTAAGGAACTAGGAGCATGATTATTATTTTTTCATTCTTATGATTGAGATTATGCAGGCCTTTATTTACAAACTAAACACCTTTCTAACTGACACATATTTGATTTAGTGAAAATTTTTTCATCCATTCTATATCGAAGAAAATTATTTTTTTTATTGAATTCTTTGTATCGTAGAAAGGATCGAAGATTTGAACATTTTATCATTGTTGTTTTGAAGACTATACCTTAAAAATTGATGCCCCCGGTTCTATTAAGTTACTCTGTAGTAAGTAAAATAAATAATTACCGTATATATGGAATAATTCTATTTATTCAAGGCATTATATAAATATATTACAAGATAAAAATTGGTATAGAGGACATGATATAAGCATTTATAAAAACTCATGGTCAAAAAATACTAAGAACGTATATTTATTATTTGTTAGAACAAGTGTAATTGCTGACATAAATTTCTCTTTTTTTGTTACGCAAGAAATAAATACTATAGATATATATTAACATATGTAATGGATAAAGTTATAAGGATACATTATCTTTGTATCGTTATGGTTTCTTTATTGGAAACCCACTTGGTCGACATTAAACAAGTATATTAATCAGATAGTTAAACTAGTTAATAAGGACGATATAAAAGCAATACGAGAATTTCTAACAATAGAATATATATTTATATTGCAACAAAAGAAAATAGTACATGATTCATCCAAAAATAACTATTAGTCTTGAAAATAAAGTATTAGCAGATTTTATAGAAAATATACCTGAATTCTTTTCCATAACTTGTCAAGGAAATTCATTTCAATGTTTTGAACTGCAGATTATATGAATTACTTTATTTGCAAGAGAACCGAAAGAGAAAATCAACCTCCGAAAATATAGATGCACTCGTTTACTGCGACATATAAACAATCTAAAAGAAAATGTTTGAATTCTACAAATATTAAAGCACAAAGATAAATAATAATATAAAATATGGTAAAATTAACACAGTGGAACATTATCAGTTATTATAATAACTACGAATTTTTTCAGCAACTTCTATTAAATTAAAAAGCAGATATAATCCACTTACAAGAAACGAATTAAAACATGATGAACTACCTAAATTAAAAAACTTTATTTGTTAAAACGAAAATCGTTCAGATGGCAAATCTGTTATATTAATATAACAATAATATAATGTAATATTTTCCTATTTCCCCTCGAGATCGCTATCGTGCTAGGGCCAGGAACAGTTTGAGAGGATATGGAGTTTTACAGTAAAATCGGAAAAAACCGAAATCTGTTTTTTGATAGAAAAATAAAACAAAGCATATTCTTAAATTAATATGTATAAATAACATATAGATTATATATATATACACTAGAACACATGCTTTTACTTATTCATAATTTTGCGATTTAATGCGAGCACTTATTATGATAGGCTCGCGCACTCTCTATATATGCTTTACCAACACTGATAGACGTGAATAGAATCGTAAAGCCCGTACAAAAACTGTCATTACCTCAGGCAAGTCACTACCCCGACATACAGATGGCACAACCGTTTCGAACCACGATGGTAATAGTTTTTTGCACACTACCAGTCTCTGCTTTACCAGTTCACATATCGACGGGATATTACAGTTTTTCACTTACTGCAATTCAGCAAATAATGCTGAAGTATTTTCAACTGAAGAATTACAGTTTTTTACTTACTGAACTTGAGCATGTAATATATTACTTTCTACAGTACAGTAAGTAAAAAACTATAATTCCCGTCGATACGTGAACTGATAAGACAGGGACTGGTAGTGTGCAAAAAACTATTACCATCGTGGTTCGAAACGGTTGTGCCATCTGTATGCCGGGGTAGTAATTTATCTCGGGGTTGTAACACTTTTTATTTGGACTTTACGCTTCTATTCATCTCTATCTTCGTTGGTATTACTGAAAATTTCCCGATGCTTTCTATTTCGTGGCTTCGGCTCAGCACGCCTTGGCCCCTGGTCGCTCAGTATGCCACCAAGTTCTTTTAGCAAACACTAAAGACGTCAGAACACATGCAAACAGGATCACGACTTCGTTCAGGGCGAAGACTGAGACCGCTGGGATTCAACGGAGCGACACGCGCCCAGGATTAAGTCTCTTACGGATAGCAAAGCCACTGGTCTTTGATGGAGTGCCACGTAATCAGGATCAAATATTATAAGGATTCAAGAAGAATAATTTAATGAGGCCGTTGGTTTTTGATGAAGAACGACGTAACCAGAATCAAGTCTCAAAATAAAAAGCTAACCATAAATTTTCGCAGAACAGATTAAGTACTCATAAATTGATTATGTATGGGATATATTATATTCAGTCGCCAATTCTAATCAATAAAGATAAGAAAAGTGAATGCAGGAAATGTAAGAAAGTACTCGGTGTCTAACACCTAATATTAGAATGTCCTATTTATAAACACTTTAAATATAAATGCTCAATATATAAATTCTGTACATCTCTAAAAAAATTTAAAATGCAATCCTCGAATACGTCATCAAAAATTAAAAATGTATATCAAAAAACGTAAGTCAAAAATGTATCAATTTTCGTCAAAATGTATACGATTTGTACAAAACGTTTCATATATAGATTTTTTTATTGTTATCTTTATATATATATATATATATATATATATATATATATATATATATATATATATATATATATAGGCTTATGAGAACATTTTAGATTAAAATAATCTTTTTAAGAAAATTATCAGTTATGTTAATTGAAAGTTATGCAAATTTCTTCATATTATTTGCTATGTTGCTTAACCTTTAGATCGGCGGGATTTTAGTAAAAACAAAAAGCGATTTCTCGCATATAAAAGTGTTCTATGACCTAGTAGATCAAACCAAAACAAGGGTATATATATTCAAGTCAAAGGTGTGGGTATCCCGTCAGCATAAGAAGTAGAATTTTTAACTTTTTGTTCAATATTTTCATCATAACATTTCAACGTTTTAAATTAAAAAAAATATTTCTATATTATGCTAAACAATTTAATGAATTTATTGATACACAATCGTATTCCATATTAATAATATTAATAATATTAATGGTAACGATATTCCTTTTTTAAAGTCATGGCTAATTCATTTGCTTGGTTCAAGTCGGTTAATCATCTCTAGTGATTTGAAAAGCACAAAAACCATAGGAATATTACATGGATTCACATAGAAATATAGTAATTGAATTATATATAACTGCGTACGTATCTAAAACTTATGCCCTTAAAATTTGTGAAATACAATTCTAGTTCCCCTGAAAAATATTGGACCAAAAGTAGATAATTCCATTCTGAAAGAAAAATATGTATTTTTATCTGTGCTTTCTGCAAGTCCAAGAATTATCATTAATTCACTTGACCCTCTGTTGTTCTTTATCATTTTGCCATTCAAAAATCATTTCTGGAATTTTTAACGCTTTAATAGTTCTTTTAGATCTTTTTAAATGTTTTTTATTTTTCCATGTATATATTATGCTTTTTTAGATATATTAGATGATAAATTTAGACAAACAATTTCATCTTCTTCAATAATTTCATCAGGCTACTATATAGTAAATCTCATCACCTGTAGAATTTTCACTGTAGTCACTTTTGGAATTCAATATAAAACAGTTCAACCATTTATAAAAACAGAGTTTTCAAACTAAGCTTAAAAGTTATTTACACGAGAATAATCAAAAAGAATTTTTTCCTCGCTACATAAGAAAAGACATTTATTGTATACAAAACTTTTTAAGCGAATATTCATTTCTATCATTCTCTTCATATTATTAGAGGAAATACAAGATAAAATAATGAAATAATTTTTATTACATTTGTAGACTCACTATAATGATAAAAATGTTAATGCTGCTTAGATTAAAAAATTTGAATTTATTAAAACAATACAATTTTTAAAATTTCGAATAGAATTCTTTCATATCCTGCTATTTAAAAAATATTCCCTTTTTTCGAAAATCAAGGCGTTGATTATTAAAAATAGTATAGATAGGTTTCGTCGAATTATTTAAAAAGATTTAAAATTAATGAAAAATTTATATTTGTAAATTATTTATCTTTTAATATTGTTTTGGTCATACTTTTCTTTTTTAACCATCGACATTATCATAATTCGTAGAAATATAGTTTTTCTATTAAATTTTCAAGAAGCTTGAATATGAAAAAAGCATTGGTTCTAATAAAATTAATTTTTATATTTATATATCTCTATACTATCACATATGTACAAAATTGTTAATTTTCTTTTTATCTGTAAACTTCTAATTTTTCTTAGGCTTTTCTTTTGATATGTAATTTTTTCTATAAAAGTTTAAAAACAGAACCAAATTAAAAATATAATTCAAGAACATAAGTATAATTCCCCATTCCGGGACAACGCAGCTCGCTTGAAAAGTTTGGCTAGAATGTGCTGTCAAGAGTAACAATTGAATCTGTAAAGAAAATAGACATAAAATAACACAAAATTTAAATGAAAATTTTTTATGTAAACATCCTAAATTAATTTCTGTGTACTATACTGCTGTTACTGTAAAGAGCTATATTTGAGCGCCATATTGTTTAATTGAATGATACGAATTAGACAGTCAAAATCGCCCTTACATTTAAGTTAATTCAAAATATTAATTAACATTTTAGTTTAATTTAATATTGTATGTATACTGCACATTTGCATATGTTACAATTAAATTTACTACCAATATCTCTTGCATGTTTTAAATCTTGCCGTATTTTTGTTATCGGGCGTATAGTTCGTAATATTGGGTATTTCCGATCAATTCATTTCTAATAGAATTGATTTCATAATTTCTTTTTTAATAATTATCTAAATATAATTTGAAACTTAATATTTTCAATGAATTATGTAAGTTGACAGCAGCATAGTAACTCAATAGCATAATTCCTTCGATCCTTAACGATAATATATAGACATTATGGGAATATCTCATTTTATATAATATATTATACGAATATAATTCATTTTTGTATACGTAATGATTGAATTAATAATTTATACTCAAATTCTAAATTCAGACACTGTATAACTTCAACGAAAGAATAATAAATCCACAAAACAACTATTTCTGATTTCATTTGTATTTTTAAAAAAAATTTGTTGTCAGAAAAAAAGAATGTGATTGTACATTACACTGATTTGAAACCAAATTATTTTTATTTTAATCTAATTTTAATTTATTAATAAAATTAAAAATATGAACTGAACTGAATGATACCAGGTAGGCAGAAAAGTACGTAGGCTCACATACAGATGACGTTACTACAATTAAAATCATATGATTTTTAGTTTGTATCAACCTTCAAAAGATACGTATATTAATTTGATAGCGTTGGACAATTACTTCGTAAGCTATAGCATTGTGAATAAAGCAACTTTGGTGGTTGTGAAAAAAAATCAATAAAAATGAATTTCATGTGTTATTCAAACATTGCTTTTTGCGAAAGAATTACTATTGATGCCAAGGCTTGACGTAATAAACATTATTCGGACTCTGCATCAGAAAAATCAGCCGTTCAGAAATGGTTTGCTAAATTTACACGAGGCGAATTGAATATTGAAAACAATGCACGCAGTAGACGTACGAAAAATGCTATTACTGACGAAAACATCAATAAAGTCCAGAAAATAATTTTAATTGATCGTAAAGTGAAGTTGATCGCAATAGCTGAGACTCTGAAGATGTTAAAGTACAAAACGGATCTC
The DNA here is from genome assembly GCA_018907035.1 of Sycobia sp. Sy_11. Taxonomy (NCBI): domain Eukaryota; kingdom Metazoa; phylum Arthropoda; class Insecta; order Hymenoptera; family Epichrysomallidae; genus Sycobia; species Sycobia sp. Sy_11. The sequence continues at coordinate 388,321 of JACCIC010000077.1, forward strand.
ATATGTGCTCAAAGTCAATCAAAATCCAGATCGCATTGATGAGTCGGAGCAATATTTAATGATATTCGAACGTAATAAAGACGAATGTTTGGTTCAATATATTACAATGGATGAAACATGACTCCATCACTATACTCTAGAGTCTAATCGAGAGTAGGGCGAATGGATTCCATACGATGAACCGAATTCAAAGCGTGCAAAAACGCAACATTCGGCTGGAAATGTTATAGTGTCAATATTTTGGGATGTGCATAGTATAATATTCATCGTCTACCTTAAGAAGGAAAATACCATCAACAGCGATTATTACGTAGCGTTGTTCGAGCGTTTTAAGGAAGATATTACGAAAAATGGACTCCATTTAAAGAAGACAAATATGTTGTTCCTTCAAGACAATGCACCGTGTCCACCGTATTCTTCAGACCTGCCCCCCCCCCCCACATACACAATGACTTTTCTTGTTCCAGAAAAGTCAAAGAGTGGTTCAAAAGAATACTCATTTGAAACAATTCAATATTGATAGAAAAGTAATCGCCGAAACAAAGGCTTACTTTAACGCTAAAGAGAAATCCTACCATAAAAATGGTATTGGAAAATCCTATGACCGTTATAATTCTTGTTTCGCCCTCGAAGGCAACTATATTGAATAATAAAATCCAATGTGACCAAAAAACGTGTTTTACTATGTTAGCCTACGAATTTTCAGCCCACTATTCACCAATATTCGAATTCCAAGTAACTAATATTCTAATACACGTTAGAGAAAAAATTGATTACTCTGAACTTTATAATATATATTCTATATCATCTTTGGAAAGACCTAGGCAATATTTTTTTATCCAATTCAACAAAAAATGATGGCAAAATAGGAAGTTACTTTACCAACTATTTCGAAACTCTATATATATAAGAAGGTGCTCTCTCAAATCCGCTTCAAAAAATTGCTTTTTCGGAGACCATTGTTTTTTATTTCAATTTCAGTTGTGAGCACTAACTAAATATTCGTAGTATTTTATTTAAAATACGAAAATATACTCTATATATATATATATATATATATATATATATATATATATATATATATATATATACAGGGAAATATTATAGTTTCGGGTTCGGGCGGTAGAATCATGTGTTTCACAACGACTTTTACGGGGATATTCATGATTGGTCTGTAAAATACGATGTCCAGGTATTTCGTCCCCATAGAAGGGGTATGTATATATATATATATATATATATATATATATATATATATATATGCAAGGTCTGTTTCAAAAGTTCACAGACTTTTTAAGCAGGATTTTAACCATTGGCATCAACTGTTTGTGATCATGTGCGTTCAAATGGACATTTTCTATTTACATTCTGCCGAAATTTTATGATATATGGATGAATAGAAAAGTTATTGCGAATTTAGAAGACGGCAGGGAAGACCTCAATGATGACGAATGTTTTGGACGGCGAAGGTTACGACATTTGCGACGTTACGACGTCGGTGCGTTACATGAAAGTAGAATTAAATTTTTCAGCAGGCCTCCAATTTGACCGAACATTTGGGGTTCCGAAAGGTTTGTTTGTGCTTAGTTGCACACAAATTGACTGAGGCCTAAAAACCTCTTCGAATTCAACATTCGAAAGTCATCGTTAAAGAAGCCAAAAAGGACCAAAACTATTTTTTTTCTATCGTAAATGGTGACGACCATGGCTTTGAAAATGATTTCGGTCAGTGATATGAAAAAGTCATTTGATTGGCATACTGTTCGAACGCGCTAAATTTTTTTTTTTTTTGACTTGGAAGAGGATTATTTTGATAGAAATAAATGAATATTGGAAAAATAATTAATTGTTCTTTATTTTAAATCTGGTAACTTTTGAAACAGACCTTGTGTATGTATATATATTTAGTTTGTGATGCCTACTGAAATTAAAGCAACAAAAAAAAATGGTTTGCGAAAACGGAAGCTACGATAGGTAAAATTATCTATAGGAATATAGGTTTATGCAGAGAGTATTTTGTATAGTTATTGTTTAATTATTTAATAAATCGGTTGATAATCTCGGGCGAAGCCGAGACAGGGAGTGCTAGTTTTATATAATTTTATTGTTCATGATATTACTTACTATTTGCGTAATTGTAATATATTTCTTGAAAGGATTAATAGCCGCCTGTATTTTCGGTCCGAGACTACTAAGCAAGTAATATGAGTACATAATGACGTGCATAGATGAATTGACAATAATTGGGAATGCAAGTCCGCCACCCGGGTAATATCTGGCGCTTGCTCCTGCCACATATACTGTTGAGATATGGTGATATAGATGTAGGACTGTAATTTGCCGGTCCTTTTTCCTCAAAACGAATATGATGGTCTCGCAGAAATCGATTATCTTCATTATCAGAACCCAAAAGAAGATGTTCACTATCTGTTGTAAAAATTGCAAAGAGGAAATAAAAACTGTCTCAATTCTTAAATTTCATTTTTTATTATTATAAATATTTTTATAGTAATTATAAATATAATATAGAATATAATAAACTTCTATAAATTATTTTAAGGCCAAATCCTTTGTGGTTATAATCATTTTTTTACGTTAATAAATGTTATATTCAAAAAACGTATTGAGAACAATGCTCCAAATATGATCTCTGAATTATTTTGCAATGCTCCCTATTTTCCGTTGGGATAACTATCGCGGGAACACAAGGATAAGTTGTGAGTGTATATGAAGTTGAAACGTTTGAATCGGGGAAATTACGGTACTCTGTTTTCTTTACAATAACATAAAATGTATTCTTATGTTCGAAAATTAAATTCCGAAGTAACAAGTAATTTATTTATCCGGTGCTCGATTTAGTAACAAATAAATACTACTAACAATTACTGATTTAACTAGATAAAAAAAAATTTAAATATATTCCGGATAGTTCGCTTTTAAATACTCGCACTTTTTTAAACTGTGATTCTGGATCGGAAAGCTAGAAAAACGAAGTCTGCTGGTCTTGAAGGAAGCGCGACACAACCAGGATCCAACCTCCACTAGGAATCAGGAAGGAAGGTTTCAGTGAGATCAGCGATGGAGACGCCGAATAAAATAAGAATAATAATTTACAATAAAAATAATTACGGGAAACAATAATAATAATAATAATAATAATAATAATAAACCTATGTTTTATTCTTAAAGACACTCAAACACGTTCGGTTAATTAATTAACTAAAACAACAATTATTTATCGGTAATAATAATGTATAATAATAAAAAATAATAATAAATTATTATAATAATAATAATAATAATCAATCTATGATTTGTCCTTCAAGAGACTCGCACGCGCTTTAATACTTATTTAATCTAGACCATACTTATTTACTGGTGCGTATTTATAACAGTATAATATTTTCTAGATTTTGTAAAAGTAATTTTTGACAATTTTATTAGAAACGACTAGCGGTCATGTAGCTACTTTATGTTTAAAAAAATATTGAAATAAAAAGAAAAAAATATAAGTAACGCTATTTCTAAATATGGCTAACTAAGTTTAAAACTTTTATTTAAAACTTGGAATTTACAAATAGTCAATGAAAAATTTGAAAATTACGAAATGAAAATACTTTTCAAAAATGGATTTCAAAATCATTTACTCCTTTCCATATCTATAGGAACATTTTACATAAAAGTTGGATTTTTCCTCATTTTTGTCATGAGTAATATAGTATTCATATATTAGTATTCACAACATACATTTTAATTATAACTCGGATAATGTTTTTCTATAAATTTATTACATCATAATTTTTTTTAAATATCCATTTTTGAAGGTCGGTATTTACTTTTTTTTGCTTATAACAGTCTATATTTTAAAAAAAAGTGCGTGCGTATGTGAGTATGTGTCTGTGTATATGCATGCCTATGTGTAAAATGATAGGGTCAATACTCATAAAATTTTATCTACTCTTTATTGATTTATTCCAATAATTTAGATGTAAAAAGTGTTCACGCTATCTAATAAAATAGTCTTCCGGAATGGCAATTTGGGGATAAAACTACGTAATAAAAATCATTTGTAAACGGAGCATATTATTGCAAACCAGAAGATATCCCACGCCAGGACTATCGATAAACAATGCTCGTTTTTCGCGCTCGTTAAAAACTTTCGTTTTCGTTCCTATTGCTATATTCAAAAAATTGATCTCAGTCCGACAATAAAAGTGATTTAATTAACAAATGGAGACCATGGTTTGGTAAAAAAAGCGTCATTCGAATTTGTTTTTTTTATTACTTTTGTCGATGTTGCTATGGTTATTATTATGCTCTTTCAAGGGATGTCGGAGTAAAATCAATCCGTCAAAACGCTGTATGGATTAATAAAAGTTTTGATTATGTAATATAAAAATTTCTATACTTCAATAAGCGGTTCTTTAGTCAGTTTACTGTTACGATCAAAGCTCATAATTTACCCGATAGTTGCCGAAATAATCAAAATTACCACTGTGTAGATTGTGAAATTCGACTCGAATCAGCGACAGTAAGAGACACGTGTAGACAAGAACAAATGATTTGATAATATCTTTTGTCGTTCTCTACACGTGTCACTCGATGTGCATCGCATTGAGCCGAACTTCGTAACTTGCAGTCGTAAACTTTATTATTTATACAACTATAAGGTAAATTATGATTGTTCATCACGACGGTGAGCTTGCTATTAATTCAAAAACTTCTTCCAAAGTTGGAACTATCAGAAAATCAAGTTTTATGGCAAATGTAATACTGAAATAGAGAATTGAATTTTGAAATAAAAAAAACTACTTACTGCCATAGGATCACCAACTGATGACTTATTGATGGGTACGCATGTCAGTCCAAAGTTATTAAACTTTCCAAACTTTATGCTAAAGTACACCAGCAGAACGTTGGAGATAATTTGAAATACGTTATAGAACTTAACGAAAGTCTTCAAGCTGTACGGCGCCCTGTTTTTCATATATCTCGGGCCCCATATTAGGACAATGTAGAGATACGCGAGGATTAATCCATAAAAATTCCAGTTATACTTGATTATAATCCAGTCATTTGTACGTTCGTCTGAAATTTAAGCAATTAGATTTATACAATATTGATTTAATTTTTTCAATTTCTATTCACACTCGATTAACAAACTTAAAGATTTCGTTATTTATATTACAATTATGTATTTGTATTGTATATATTATTTATACATAATATAATATATTGAATTTTTATAGGGACATATACGAAAATTACGTGTTTTAAAAGCTTTCTACATTAAGTACAATAACTTGTCTGCAAGAAGCACTTAGAGTTTAATGTACAGAAGATTTGATCACAGTGTTATAATTTTTCCAACTGCAAATAATACATACGATTTAATTTGCAAGGAGGAAACTTAAAGAATTTTCCTTAATTTTACTCACATAATAAAATAAATACTTTGATTCGTGTAATTAAGTACTTAGAAATCTTTTATGCACATAGGATAATCAATACTGACATGAACACTTTAAAAATATTTAATTTTTCATTGTTGTGGATTAGAGTTAACATCTATTAGTATTTGCATTAAATTATCATGCCTTTAATTTACAAATGGTATCGAATTATGTAAAGCATACAAAATGAATATATAGTATACTTGTGTTAGACTGCGTCCGAAACTGGGAATGTGTAATTTACAATTTTCCCTCTCTTTTTCTCTTTCATTCGAATGGACGTTATATCAAAATGAATCGAAACTATAACTCTTGAGAAACTGATGTTTATCATTTTATGGATTTCATAATAAACCATAATTTCTTGATAATAATAAGCTCTGAACGTTTATATTAAAAATAGCACACATAAATACTATTGTTCTACGCCGATACAAGTAGGAAATAATGTGAAATCATGAGAGATGAGCAAGGTGTTAAGACGAGTATTGTTTTAAGCCAAAAATAAATAATGAATGATTTAAATTTTATAAAAATAATTACTTTTAAGTACAAATCGTTCAAAAAATAAGGCGCCTTTTTATTTTCGCGTGTTACGTACTTAACAACGGTCCAGAAACATCTTTACAAGTCTCACAATTTCTTCGAAAAAGGCAAAGAAGATGACAATAATAAAATTTCCTCTAGATATTCAAGCATGTCTACAACATAAAAAAAGCTTTTAAAAAAATTTAAAAAAAAAAATTTTCAAATCAAAAAATTTTGATTTGAAAAATTGTGAAATTATTGTTGAATTTGTAAGTATATTGGAATATTAAGTGTCTTTTACTATACAGTAATTATCCATTTTTATGGAAATACACTGGTGCACCGATATTTCCTTCGAAATTATTGAATTATGACGAAAAGAACTGTCACGTGATTATCGCTTTTTTGCCATAAGTACATTGTAACCATGACTTCCTTGTTTTTTCAAAAATTAATAACGAAGAGTGTCGTGAAGGTTGAAAAAATATTCATACTATTGATATAATAGCTTAAGAGTAATAATTTCCAAAGCGATAACTTCAGAATTAATAAATAAATATTTTTTTATAAAAATTTAAAAGTCACTTCAATTTTTGTGCACATCTTATTTAATGACACCGACGAAGAAATTTATATTTTTACCCGATTTAGTGTTTTTCCAACTTTCGTATATGAGTTTAACCGTCTCCATTTCTTTGAATGAAACTAAAAAAACAACTTTTTTATCAAATTAATAAAGTAATTGTAATTCAAATTTATAAATTCAAAACTTGATATGTCCGCGTGATAGAATGATTGAGTACTGATTTGCTCGCGACACATCATTTGTCTATATCTGATTAGTGGTAGATATTCAGTTTTAATATGCCAAAATATAAAGCGGTATCGACATAATAAAGAAAAAAAGGGAGAGAGAGAGCGAGAGAGAGAGAGAGAGAGAGAGAGAGAGAGAGAGAGAGAGAGAGAGAAAGAGACAGACAGAGAAAGCGAACGAAGGAGTGGGGGTGGGAGGAGAGGAATGGGAATATATTTGCAGAACTACAATATCATTCTTGCCAAAGTCTTTCGATTTAACATAGTGCTTTTTTTTAATGAACGAAGTTGAATGACTTTTCTTTGATTTGGCAAAATTAATAACGAAAAACTTACTCTTCTTGAATTTAAGGATAGTTTCTTGAATGAAGTTAAAAAGTATGAGAGATCTAGCTCTTGCTTATAGGACTTTTAAAATTTGAAAAATATCCAGCTCAATTTTCAAGTACTCTTTCAGTTAATAAATGTGAGATATTCTATTCTAATATTCAAAATTCAGTATGAAAGTCTACTTAGATCCAGTTAAATTCTACTTAGTATAATCTAAGGTGTTCATCTCTTATATTTTTAGGATTCTTGTAGTCTTTTGAGGCCAGGAATGCATCAAGTGAATTTTTGATACCTTTAGGTCAAGTGAAGCATACTCCAGTGCGAAATTCTCTATCGATAGAAATAAGTAGTGGTCATGAGCGGCAGAGTCTGAACTGCAGGTCGGGACCTTGCCGGGTAAAATTTTCCATTCGCTATTCTTTGAAAAATTTTTAACAATTTAATCAATGTGCAACCAAAAACATTTTGTCAATCATTTGTATTCGGTAAAATCATTCATCGACTGTTCGATCCTTTATCATAATAGACCACATACTTCTAGTCCCATAAAATACAGAGCAATACCTGCTTAGTTGCATGGATTTATCACATTAGTTGCGATCGTACAGATCTGGCCTTGATTCATGATTGCTCATATACGCTTTGGATAATTCATTGCAACAACGTCTTTGCCTTCTGGCACAGAAAAAAGTCAAGAGAAGGTTTTCGACGTTTCTCGACATCAATTCGGGCGACATCCAATTCCCTAAATTTTAACGAATCTCAATGATTCTAGACCTTTGGAAATTACTTGATCTACTACTCTCGACAATGCAGCATGTTCTTCTTGCATTTGAAATCAACATTCTCAAACGTTTATCGGCTGATCCGGACGCTCTTTGTCTTCAATTTTCCAATTCACGATATTGCGAACGTGCAAACCACTTTTGAAATATTCTAAAATCTAAACCATATTTAGTTCATTTTGTCTTAATTTTAAGTCTGCTATCTACATTCTTCATTAAAGTAAGGCTTCTTTAGAGAATAATTATATGTATGCAGTAAAAATTTATTTACCACGAATTTATTATATTCAATTATTTAAACATTTTAATTAAAAGAAATTTGCATTTATTAAGTAAATTAGTATCATTAATTATATTTTTTAAGGTAGGCTTTATTCTTTTTTACAACATAGTGAAAAATTATAGAAACACGAATCTATTTATAATTTTATATATTATTGTAGTAGTGAAAAATATTCATATACTATAATCATACAATAAATATTGTATTGAAAGTGTCAAAGAGTCGTTTATTCGATTACTACATATGAAAGCAAAGAAATGAAAAATTCTATTTCATATAGTATTAAATTAAATGTAAATCAGTTTCATTAAAATAAAAAAAATGCTAAAAAAAATCATTTTTCATCCTATGGGGTGTTTATAATCGACATGAAAGTGATTTGTTCCCGATCACTGTAGACTCACTTTCTGTTAATACTAATATCTCAAAGACCGACACTCTTAATCACGTCTTTTATTAAGGAAATAACGTCTTTTTGGTTAAATCAACTTGTACTCTAAATTGAGATTCACATAAAATGCATAAAAAGACAAAGGTAACAATTTATTTAATTATTATATAAATATAAAATATATTATAAATCAATTTTGCTGTTACAGGTATTCATTATAATCAATATAGCCAATGGTTTCAAATTTATTTTCATGATTAATTACTTTAAGTTGATATATCAAATTATAATAATAAAAATAAGAAAAATAACTCAAAATAAAGTTAAAAGGTTTTGATAAATAACCTCTCTATTATGGTTAATTTAGATTATCAGAATTTTTGACCAGTGGCTGTCAGAATGTCAGTATTTTTTATTTCATCAATTATAATTTAAACCATTAATTTAGTAATTAACAAAATATTTTAAGCTTTTTTAATAAATTCAATACATGTTTCTAAGAAAATACAGAATATTCTAAATGATAAAGTATTTTTTTAACTAAATAGGTTGATCGTACTACTAAACTATATGAAAATAGGAGAACATAACTTATTTATTATGTTTTTTGCAGGAATTTAGTCATTTAAAAAGGTCTTTATAAGAATTTTATTTATTAAATCATTTTGTTTTCTATCATATAATAAAATATACGTTATTAAATCGGTACAGGAATAATGTTTACAGAAGTCATTTGGTAATTCAAATTTTAGTATATCAAACTGAAAATATGTTCTTCTTTACAGTAATTACCATTGGTCATCTTGGTGTTATATAAAACTTTAATATTTATTATCTATATAGAAACACAGTCTTTTGTGGATTTAGATCTTGAATTAAAATTATAAAATTTATTTATTAACACTTTGGAAATAATTATATTTGGTTACAATGAAACATTTCTTTTCAATATCTTATATTCTATTTTCCATATTAGATCTTGACATTTTTGCAGACTTTTTAGATGATTATTAGAAAGATGCAGATACAGATATATTAGCATGTACATCCGTCAATCCAAATAGTTATGATACAAAATTTTAATCAATATGACTTTCTTCATATTATCAGAGTCAATGCAAGATCAAATAATAAAATAATTTTTTGCAGGACAATTATAATTTATATAATATAATTAGCCTCACTGATTGTAAAAAAAATCATGCTTAGATGGTACAATAATTGGAATTAATTTTAACAGTAAAATTTTGAAAATTCCGATAAAAATTCATTCGTGTTCTCATGATTAAACAAGATTATTTTGTTTACAAAACACTTATTACACATTTATTACACACTTTGTTGTTATCCAATTCCTGGTAGGTGTTTTTCAGTATTATGGTGAGAAACTCAACAAACTTCTTCATTCTTGGGACGAATGTAAATACATTGAATACTTTTTCGTTCTTGTGCTTGTGAATGTAGAAAAATTATTTTAAAAAATTTATCTAAATACTTTTTAACTACCTTATTTAAAACTAATGAATGAAAATTAAATATGAATATCATTTGTTATTCAATATTGTTTTCGTCATACTTTTTTTTATAACAACATAAAATATCAATCTTGTTACACTTTTTTAAACAAGTCGTGTATTCAAATGAATTTTTTTCTTTTTGTAATTTTCAAAAACTTTGTACATTGAAATGAACATTCGTTCTACAAAATTTTGTTTGCATATACTTTTGTACAAAATTGCGTCGTATTAAAATTATTTTTTTTATGTTCCTAGGTTTTTTTAGGCTTGGGCTTTAAAATGTAATTTTTTCTATAAAAGTTGTAAAATAGAGCACAATTAATTATAAGATTAATGATCATGACTACGGCTCCCCATCTCGGGACCTTACAGTATGGTAGAACACCTTGGCTCGCATGTGCCAACAACAATAAAAATTGAATCTGTGAAGAAAATGAATATAAGGTTAAAAAATGGCCATATACATATATATATATACATAACAATGTAAAAAGTAAACAAGTAAAAAATTTTATTGGCTTTAGAAAAATATTTAATGAAATAATTTAGAGTGCACATCATTCATACTTTACTATCCAGTACATTTCAGGTTTGGAAAATTCATCGTGCGATGATATTAATGAATAAAGAATGATTGGCTGTCGTGAATTTTTTCCTTAACTTTCAGAGGACCGACATTTGGTAATTTGGATTCCTCTGAGAATATAGGTGAAAACGGGATCTCGTATCATAAATTAGTCATGGGGGAAGTGTCGATCATCGGTCCAGTATCGTGGCCTTCCGGCCCGGGAGGGTGAAACGTATATTAAAATTTCTAAATTTAAATAAATTTGAACTATTGACTCTTCAGAAAACAAATATTCAGCTCCGGAAACACAAAATGACGAATTTAAATTTATAGTTTCGTCAACGGAAAATCCTTTAGCGTACCAAACCGAATGCGTTCGCGGCAGATATTTCGCAATGAAATTGCAAATTATATTTTATAAGTGGCTGATATAGAGTGGCGATATACATATTATAAAGGAAGAAACGATCTAGTATTGTGAAAGGCTCACAATCGGCGAGAGCAAAAACGGGAAAAAAATCAGTAATTTCCGTCCTTATATTGAATTTTGTGCACCATCTTGAATTTAGAAAATCTGAAGATGACCTTCTTTGAATTAAAATTAAAAAAAAAATAGTTTTAAACCGATATATTAGTTTACCAGTCCTCTGAAGATGAAATTTTTAACTCAAAATTCACAACAAAAAAGACGAAATTACAAATTTCATTCTTGACGCTAATGTATAAAGATGATTGGTTTACATATTTATTATATATAACCGAAGTAACTTTAATATGAGTGATGTTCTTACATATTGAACTGAATACTAATTTTCATTTAACTTACAAATTAAAAGACTGTATAAGTTGAAGAGTAGAATAGTAAATGCATTAGTTCTGAATATTTTTAATTTCACGTTGTCAAATACTATATTTATAAATTTATTCTAAATTCATTTTTTACATGGAAAAAATTTGATGTCAGAATAAAAAAACCTGACTGTGTATTACATTCGTTTGAAATTATATTATTATTATTTTTAGGTAAGCTTCATTTATTATGAAAATAATAAACATCAATTGAATCGGCCGATATGTGCCAATATTATGATTATAAACATTTTTTTTTTTAATTTGATATAACTTTATTGTTCATTATATTGAATTGCTTACCATTTGCATTATCGTAATATATTTCTTGAAAGGGTTAATGGCCGCTTGAATTTTCGGTCCTTGAGTACTGAGCAAGTAATATGAGTACATAATGACGTGTATAGATGAATTCACAACAAGTGGGAATGTAAGCGCGCCACCCGGGTAATATCTGACGGATACTCCTGCCACATATATTGTTGAGATATGGTGATATAGATGTAGGAACGAAATTTGCCGGTCCTTCTTCCGCAAAACGAATACGACGGTCTCGCAGAGATCGATTATCTTCAGTATTAGAGTCCAATAGAAGATGTGCACCATCTGCAGATAAAAATCGCGAACAGAAATTAATTCATGTCTAAATTATTTCACTTTAAAATATTATTATCAAGCAACGAATGTAGTATAATTATTAATATGTACTTTTGTTGTAAAAATGATTTTGGAACTATATTATTTGCGACTGAAACAATAATTTTAGATGGATAGATACATACACAAACACACACGGGTGTATACATTTAAAAATTATACGTTTAAAAATTATAAGATTTAAATATTTAAAATATATTACTTGCTTGGTATCATTTACAAATTTAATTTACTTCAAATTTTCCATTTAACAAATTACACGAAAAAAAAGTAGTTGTAATTACCCCTTGGGTTATCCGATTATTCGGAAATGATTATATTTTTCTATCTGTTCGATTTCTCTCGTTTATACTGTTCAAGGAGTTAATAATAGGAGATGGCCATAGGAGAACTGGGTTTAGAAATTCGGAAAGGAATCACCCAAATTTCTAGAAGTAACTGAAGAACCGCATAGGTCACATATATACAAATATATAATATTCATGGTACGGAATGACCCGGAGTCTGCCCATTCAAAAATGACTTTTAGTGTCTTTGTTAATTTTTTTTACAATTGTCAACACTATCAAGTATATATAAAATGAAAAATTTCGAACAATGAATTATGACAATGTTAAGGCATAAATCTCCTTTTTCGCACGCTGACAAAAATCACGAATCAGTCGAGTGCTAATTTAGCACTATTTCTTAATAACTGATAACTAGCTTTCAATCAATAAAAATACTTATAATATTTACATTACTCACAAATTCAAATTTTACGGCTCGCTTTCAGGCCTAAGTGATACAGAAATTATTAAATATCAACCAATGTATATATCTTATTGCTTGAAGTTTTTTTTGGTGGACTTACAAAGCAATTTCTGAAGGGCATACAGAATTTGAAAAACAAACATATACCACTGTAAAAATGCATTACATCATTATAAAGATTACATGTAAAGTTTCACAAATTTTTCATTTATTGATTTTTGCAATTTCGAATTCATTCAGATTCCTGTATAATTTAATTTCTGTCAAAGCAGATTAAAAAAGATTTTTTCTTTCAGAAAACTGCAATTTTCACAAAATGAAGATTTAACGAGGTTATTTCTTGTAATAAAATGATGTTTTTCTTCCGTCACGAAAGAGGTGTGTCAATTTAATGAATGGCAGAACATAAGCTGCTTTTAAACCTTTATATTAGGTTCTACCATAAAAACATCTTAACAAAGAGAGGTCATGACATTTGAATTAATGATTTGGTCTAAATTGAAGAAGATAATCGTAATTATCTTCAAAACGAGCAGCGTAAGGTTTTAGGATTCAACTATCTCTCTCTCCTCTCTCTCTCTCTCTCTCTCTCTCTCTCTCTCTCTCTCTCTCTCTCTCTCATTCCCAAGACATAATACTTTTCTTCTTGCAAATATGTACTTACTTCTATTGCAATTGCATATGCGTTGACGCAAAAAAAAATGTTTTTATTCATTCATTCTTTAATTTTCGTGCTGGATTTGAAGAAAGCGTAAAATTTGAAATCAAAAATTTTAGTAAATAATCCGTAAAGCGGAATAATGATAATAATGTATCCGTAAATTTGTAATTTATCAGTTACATTGAAGTTCGGTTACATTTACATACTTTAGCATAATCATCGAAATAAATTAGCTGAAACTCGGTCGACAATAATCAAGAAGCTTTACTTTTGCGGACAGAGAGCATCGTCAAATTTTATTAGTTGAAATATTATTTTTTCTTAAAAATCACTGTCAAAAATGAGGAATTTGGTTACCAAATTCTTTAACAATCTACGGAATGAAAAAACATTTGGTCTTACAATTTTTTCAGTACTAATTGTAGATGTAATTATAACATCATTCAATCTGGTCAAAATGATCAACATATATTACCTTATTTTATTAAAGTATGTATCACCAAATGTAATGCGACTCTTATATTAATTCAATATAAAATATTAAGAATGTTGATTTTTCAAAAATATATAAAAATTTTTGAAGTTTAGCGTATTATACAGAACTTTGTACATTATAATATTATTCTATTAATATTTAAAAAATTAATAATAATTGAAATTCATTAGAGATCAGAATTTTTATAATTTAAAGGATTTACTAAAAATACAGGTTCGATCTTGATTTTGAAACGTGTTACCGCAAGGGAATTATTAGAAAACAAAGTTCTAGACCATCTAATGCCGAAATAGAGAATTTATACATAAAATTTACTTACCGACATTGCATTTCCTACGTGTGACATATCTAAATTTTCACATATAAATCCAAAATCAGTGAACATTCCAAACTGAATACTATAGTACACTAGTAGAAAGTTGTAGACTATTTGAAATATGTTGTAGTACTGTATGAAGGTCTTCAAGCTGTAGGGCTTTCGGTTTTTCATATATTTCGGACCGCATATCAGTACAATATAGAGGTAGACGAAGACCAGTGCATAAAAGTTCCAATCGTACTTGACTGTTATCCAATCTTTCGTTCGATCATCTGTAATTGAAAAATGTTACTCTTAGAATCGTATAACAATTTTATTCAGCGATTTGATTATATCCATCAGTCGCGTTATAGCAATTTGAATATTTTGGAATTTTATCGTATAGAAATAAATATGAACTAGTCTTTAGCATCTGATTCAAGACTTGTCATAATGAATCGAATCCTGGTATATAAAATATTCAAACTTTATCTTATGTAGCTTCTTGAGGGTGAAAAGTTTAATAGAAGCTAAAGACTTTATTTCGTGGGTAGACATTCGAAGATTTCGTTTTATTTAGATCACATGACATTATACCAAATACTATAACTATTTCATTATTTTTACACAGATATATCCATAAGTAATAATTCCTTAATGATACGTGGGTTACATAACATTGTATAAAGTGTACAATATTTTTTTTTTTAAGTAAATATAGTTTTATCTCTTTACCCCATTCAGTGTTCTTCCAACTGTCGTAGAGGAATGAAAGTACTTCCATTTTTGTGATAAATTTACTGAATTAAATTCTTAACCAAATAAATAGCTTTAAATTTTCGAGAAGCACTTCTGGTTGCGCCGTGTTAATAGATTCGCCAGGCTTCTACCGTAGAACGAATCGAGGCCCAAGAAGTTAAGCCAAAAGGACCGAAAATGCTGCTGCCCGGACGACCCGATGTTTAACAATCAACTGACTGATCGTCGCTAAAACATTTTGTTCCTTAAAAATTAGGAAGAAGTAACGCGGAAAGAGGGGCGGGAGAGGAGAGGACATAAACGAATTTGCTTAACCGCAGTGTCATCTTTGCAACCAGCTCCCACCTCGGTTTTATCTCGCATTAGAAACAGGCGGGAGTGGAGAGCTCATTACTATTGCAAACTAAAAACTACGCTCAGTTAAAATATGATGATTGATGATGCGCAGCGCAAGTGTCGGTACTTTTTGCTCTCCTTTAAGTCTCGAAGAGGTCATAGAACAGTCTTTAGACTTTTGCGCACGTGCATTTGTCAGTCCTTCGCGCTTACCGCCTTACAAGACCATTAATATGCAAAAAAATATTCATGGCTCTATAATCAATATTTACTGTAACAGTGATGGTGTTGGTGCTGCATCCGATTATTATTCGATCAATATAAATTGAGACCATACTTTGGCAATGCATTTGGATCTCATTTATTTTAAGAACGCCCTATTTTGTAATTTGGAAAAGGTGAGTTTGACAGATGTTGTCAGTAAGTAGATTATTATAAGTGCTTTCGGAAAAATAAGTTAATTCCATTTTAGGCTATAAATGAAGGATTCTAATTGAGATATTAAATTAAATGCGAATATATAAGACGATTTTTACGAAGACCTTAAAATTCAAATTATTACTATTCTGAACTTTATTGTTCCGAATTGCAAGGACTAGAATGAATAGAACTATTTTCCTTATTATCACGAACTTCATTTGACATGATCGAATCTAAATCGCTGAAATAGCTTAACTGATACCGATTGAAATATTACAGATCGTTGTATTTCAATACCAAATTTCTATACAAATTTCTATACAGAATCAAATAAATGCATGTATAAGAATATCAAGTATATTCTTTAATTACATTTAATCAAATTAATTACATAAGTAGCGGTAAAATTTATTGGCATTATAAATACACCACTGTCGAAAATGGAAAAGTTAGAGAGATAGGAGAATGTTGTATTTTGTGCCTTATGCCGTACTAGTTTTTGCTACAAAAGGGTTGATATTAACGGAGTAATACCGACGAACTAGCATGTCCTAACTAATAGCATATACTAATATATAGTAAATATAGATTTTTAATTGTGACGCATTAAAATGGATCCATCTTGCTAATCAGAAATTAGATCATTATTGTTATTACTACGTCAATCGAGAAAAAAAAATTCGTAAAAGTATCAACTATATTAAATTTGTACTTGCATTATTGTCATTAAAGATTACTATGAAGAAAATGAAGAAATCTCATATCATTATAAAATCGTTCAAAGACTGAACTGATGTGTAGTTTCAAATTCTCAATGGGGCTTTGAGAACTCGCATATATAGAAAGTTTATTTATGCTAAATGTTTTCATTACATTCCAAATTTGTTTAAATTTAAATTACACAAAGACGTTTGTTTGAAAATAAATGCAAATAAATATTTTAGTCCAACGATTTCATGAAAAGAGATAAAAAAATTAAAATCGAATATCCTAATTTTGAAGCTCTACGGAATTCTATATAATTATACAGAGGATCGGATTCTGGTAAATTGTTTACTCATGAATTGGAAATGATGTTAAGGAAAAAAAATTTACAATTTATCCTCTGAAACCCGCTGTCTATGAATATATTAACATGCAAGTAAAAGTATAACTTTTAAAATACAATGATTTGTTTTACGTATAAAAAATAACATTAATTGAAGTGAACCGAAGTTCAAGATCACATTTGTCTCGAAGGATAGTACCATGCAAAAAACTATAATTATATAAAAAAAAATATATGTAATTTTACTCACAATATCATTTCAGATGCAGCTCATTAGGTTTTCAATCTTAACATTTTAAACGCGATGTCTCGCTGGTCGATAATGACCGACCCTAGATTTTCTATTTAAAGACATATAAATTCCTAAAGATGGATTGTATAAAGTTTAAAAAATAATATATTTATTATATTGCATACCGTTGAGAAAAACAGAAAATAATTAACTTATTATTGTGATAATTAATAACGAAATATTAAGCTTTTGCTAAGAAAATTTCTTATTTCAAAAATACTTATATCAATGTATTTTGCAATTCATGATTAAAAAACGACTTATATAATCGATTCAATTTTTTTAATTATTAAGATATTATAATGTTTTAAATTATAAAAATTTATATTTGGGTCATTTTTATTTATATAAAAATACTCATTTATATAGAGATATATTTGATAGGTATGTTCATATTCTTAAATGTTCAAGTTTCACAAAGTTTTATATTTTTTAAAAATATTTTAAGAATTAATTTTTTAAATTACGATTTCAATAGAGATTTAAAAAGTGCATTTTCTGAACATTACTATAATAAATTCATTTGTAGTATTACGACCTGATGAAAAAGGAACATAAAGAATCGAATATCTAGGCATTTTGAAATGTAAAACAGAGATGTATACTTTTTTTATATACGAAAATAATTTTCATGCGTTAATTAAAAATCCAAACAAATAAATTCAAATAAAAAACGTAAACAAAAAGAAAACATTTCTACAAGAACTGTTCTTTAGGCACCTCAGATAATGAAGTTAGACAAAACACTCATATGTAAAAAAATCTAGAATTAACTGTATTAAGCAGTATTTAATATCAAAAACTGATTTATTGCACACATATATATTCAATACTTAGAAGAAGAAACATAATATTCATGAAAATTTAACGCTAATATAAAGAAAACTAGTATTTTAATGCTGTATACAAATATTTGATTTCTCATTCGATTAATACATTTCATAAGCTGAAAAATAGCAGCAACAAAATCTTGTTAATGATACTTTCAGAGTAGTGTGAAAACTAATTCCGAAGAGTACTGTTGAACTTGAATTCGTAAGCAGCGCTCGAAAATTCTCTGGAACACTGGGTCTAGTCGAATTTTGTATAGGCTTTCGTCAAATTTTGTATGACAATGTTATCAATTAGAATTCCAAAATGAATTTCACATTCAAGCAATGCACCTATTGCACTTAAAAATATCAATTCTAAAATCACGGGCTGTGCAGTGTCACTCACACATATGTTTGGCTCGTGAACGTAGGGCGATTGTCGTCGATGCAGTCTGCTTCTTGTAGTTCGTCAGTGTTTAATGGTAAATCTTATTTAATAGATTCAATTCACCTTAGATTCGGTAATTAATAAGAAAATTCTCAGAGCAAATGGATGAAACAATTTTGACAGAGTATACGTATATAAATGTACTTTTAATAATGAGATATTACTCTGAAAATCATTAGAAAGTAACGGAATTTTCGATGGTTTCAAATATGATGAGGAGGAAAAATGGTTTGTCTAAAATTAATGAAGGGTGAGAATTGAAAAATGCTTCTTCTCGTGCATTGTGTTATTCACAGAGAAAACCTAGTGGCGAATAATGTATTGTCTATTTAAAAACACAAAATTTAATTATCTTCTGAGTGTCTCCTCAAGTTATTTTGTGAAGGACAAAATGAGCACCACGTAAGACTTGTAATCACACTGACGTATATGAGGCTCGAAAGGGAGCTATTCGTAGAAAAGACTTGTGGAACTACACTGAAAATTCTACACGGCGAGGTATTTTCACTGACAACAACAGTGCTCAGCGGGTAAGCGTAGCTTTTACTGAACACGATTCGTGTTCGCTCATATTTTCGGCGGTGGACGTTTCGCGTGCGTTATTTATTATTACATTTTACGGAACGTTCACTGATAAAAAACGGCGATCGCGCTCAAATATGGCCTGCGTATATTTAAAAACTGATTGCGCCGAATTGATCACAGTAGATTTGTTTGAGAAAATGAAAACTTCATTTCTTTATCCAGTTTAAGTATCTCTCGGTGAAACCTGATAAAAGCATTCTCAAAATATTTATCTGATAATTCTGTTTCAACTAAGTTATACTTTTGATTGCGATGAGACCGTGTTATACCACCTTATAGTGGGCCGAAAAAAGTGTTTATTGTACAAATTTTTATAAGGTTTTGTAAATGTCGCATTGACTGGTGGAAGTGTCGCGGTAATTTGAAAACATAACTCAAAAGTAAGGCCATCGTGCGTTTTCATCTGACTACATCGTGTAATTACGAAAAGGTACAGAGAAATGACAATGCTAGTTGACCAAGGCTACAAATCAACGCGAAAAGCTAGTTGGAAACACGAGATTTTCTGGATAGCTGAGGCGTTCGAGATTTAGTTCTATCCGTACATATATAAACACGCATTAATACACCGAGGTAGGTAAACTGACGAAATGTTGTGTACAGATTGTGCCAGAGCCTTTGAGATTCTTGTTTGCTGATTACTATTCTAAAATTTCAGTTGCAAGTGAGACAAAAATTGAATGCGCGTAACTTCTTAGAATTATTACTATTTTCAATAACGTAAGACGCATCGTAAAAATTAAAAGATTATACATGTTATAATTAGAATTTTCAAAAGTTTTACTTTATATACAATCCAAACTCTTGCTGTATTTTTGGGATAGGTTGTTGCATCATGGGACAGTATGTAAATAATTTTGAAAAATTCTGAACAAATATCACTGACAAGGAGAGGACATTAGATTTAGATAATTATTTAGTCCAGATTCACTGATATAACTCTGATTATGTCCAATATTACTGTATTTTAGCAAAAAATATAATAGGAAAAAATTTTAGGACCTGAACATGTCCAATTCTTAAAAGATAGCAATTTCTTCTTTATACTCTCAAATTAAAATAGTCGCCAGATTTTTCATTTATAATGCAAAGACGTATTTTTTAGTACGAAATTCAAAAAGGAGTACGAGGAAAAGTCAATCAGTTCATAGAAAAAAATAAAACGATATATTTTGTGCTAAAACGATAAATTTTAATTTTTCATCATAATCTCTCCCTGTATTATAACCTTATTCTTACGCGTAAACCATTGTCCATTTCCAAATTTTTCTAATTTGGAAATGAGAAGAAGTCGGTCAGATCCAGATTTGGTGAATCAGATAGTTTGTCTATTAATTCAAATTTATTTTAGCCGTTCAATGTCTACAAAAATACACTCGTATTATCTAGGAGAAAAGGGATTATGCTCTCTTCCAATGAGGGCAATTTCCATTTATTTATTTATTTATGTGATTTAATAATTATTTATAATATTGACCAGCGGTCGTCTGTGCTTATTTCAAATACCTAATAAAGGTAATATCACGTACCCCACTGAAGACAATGGTCGTAAAAGTTCCTTCATGAAAAGAGACCTTGCTCTATAGTTAAAAATATAAGGTCGGATGTGTCATGTATTAAATCGAGTGCAGCCTTTATTTTTTCTGTTAAACATTTTGAAAAGAAATATAGCTAAATCAAACCCATAATCCATACGTCATGAGCTCTTCTTGTGCAACAAAAACTTTCTCTGAAGTTATTTTCAAATATATATATATATATATTGGATGTATCTTCTGATATATATTTTTCAGATGAGATAGAGGATAGAAAGATGTAATTGAAAAGAATAATCATCCGATTGAATACTCAATAATATAAACTTCATCGTTGTAGAAATAAATGAATTGTATCAATTCTTGTCTTTGTACTGAAAAATAATTTGTTGTAATTTAGGTCCTGGTAGGCTTTGTATTGTAATATAATACCAAAATTATCTCTGTCGATAAAGGTACGATGCTCCTCTGACGTTTTGTCACTGATAGAGACGAACTCTTCCCGATAGTGTGACGTATGCGTAATGAAACTGTAATTTAGCGATAATTTGAAAAGACTAAAATGTGATAGGATTTTCATGATTGAATAATATCATTATTATTAATACTTTCGAGCATTTTATTTTTGTTATGGATCTTCAATCTGAAATATTGAATGAGTTTAATATATTCGCATTCTATAAAAACTAAACGTATATGAATGTACAATAGACTTTCATTGGTTTAATAGTGTGAATATGCTGATATTTGTGGGAAAAACTAACACTGAGCTGAAATTTCATATTTCATTTATAAAACAAATCTTCCATAATGTGCCGATCGAAAGTAAGTATTTTTCCGATACAATTAAGCGTTTAAACATTAAAAATTTTGTAAAACGATTGCTTCATTTTTTAGTTGAGAATTTTCTAGTTTTACGTGCAGTTTATTAATTTAAACTTCAATTTCGTATAGTATAACATTCTGTTTTCTATAATCTATAGAAATTGTGCAGATGCAACGTGGAAAACTGAATGTGCGATATATATATATATATATATATATATATATATATAGATTCTTGGTTTAAGCTCCGTGCCTTAACGCATATTGATATAAGGAACTTTAACGTATAATCTTTAAGAACTCCGAAGCTTGTGGCACGAAGACAAACATTGAGAGTCTCAAATAATATTAAATTCCTTACCCTAACAATCATGTCAAAATTTATATTTCAGTGACGGAAGTAAACGAAGAACTTTTTTTCTAAAGCATGAGATTTTATAGCCATCAATGTGGATAAATTTTTGGGCTTTGAAATAGAAAAAAAAATGGACTTGAAAGATCCTGGCTTTTAGAAAATTTTTATTTTTTCACTTGAAATATATTGCCGGTTTATTATTGTTATTTTTTCAATTCTATCTTATAATTTTTCATATTTATTATTAAAACTGTTAAATCACATTCTCACATTTTCTCAATGTATAATATAACTTTCACGATCAAAACGCCAACAACATGTTCTTCTCTTTACCAAAAGTAAATAAAATAACATTATAACAGGCATTTTATTAAATAATAATTATAAAATGCATTTGAGTCATAAAATATGATTCACGTCACACGTATAATATATACATGAATTTCCATCGAATCATAAATTAATATATGTATATATATATATATGATTTATCGATTTCGTCAGAATCTGATTTAAATTAACGCAGCTACTTAACGCAGATTTATTTTAAATTTAAAATTTTCAGGCTCAATACTCGCACTGATCTTAAATTTCGTCGAAAATTTTTTTCAGTGTACTGGGAATTCCTCCAACATTTTTCCAACCGAAATGAATTTTAAAAACGCAACAAAAAATTACAGAATTTATAAAATAAAGTATTGTAAAGCATTGTCTTGTCATATTTTTTCTTTCTTTTTTTTGCTGTTGCGTTTTTCTGTTCAAACGCAACGGCGAGAACTTGAAAACTCATCGAAATATTTATAAGTTTTTAATCGCAAATTTTCCTTGGGCATCTCGAATGATATCTAAAAGTTAAAACTGAAAACTTGACGTCGAGAATATATACCGTACAATAATTAGTCTTATAGAAATTGTAGCTAAATTAAAAAGCTGGCTATGAATTACGTATTCTACGGGTTTACGAAAAAAAAAACGCTACAGCAACGCGATCGGAAAACTTATTGACGCTACAGTTCACGTACGTGGGTTACTAATTAGAGTTTAAAATAAAATTTGAAAGTAAATTCGATAGTTACATAGAAATGTTCAATTTATGCGCATGCGCGTAATCATATGGAAATGGTAATTATTAAATAGTCAAATGTCGAGGCATCGTTCCGTTTCCTAACGCGTAAAATCCATTCCAATTGTGTAATAACGTTATCGTTTAAAAGAGGCTCGTCATCCATGGGAATTGAAACTTTATTAGAGGCTCTTAAAACATATAAAATAATAGTATCTTATACGTTATGCAAAGTACATTAATTCCTTAAAAGTATGTGTATGTGCGTGTATATATATATATATATATATATATGTGTATATATATATATATAAATTAGTATCGATATTAGAATACTAAGTGCGATTGATTTGAAATGCGTGGCATTAAGTCTTGATTACATGTTGTTGTTGTTTTTTTTCTTTTTTTTAATTGACTGCATTCTTATGTACGCACACGTTTGTTTCGATATTTCTAAAATCTGAAAAAATATCTAATTTCAGACACTTTCTCAATTTGAAGGTAAATACAATATATGCCATCTTAATACTTAAACCTGAAGATCGGCGAATATGGGCTCATGCATGAGATAATCAGTCTTGGACCATTTGTAGAGAGAGATTTTTCAAATCTTGAAAAATACATTTAACGTATTGCTCGGATATCGTAGAGGGCTTAAAATTAGGGCGTGCATTCATCCCGGATGGCAGTACAATATTTTATAAAAAAATTTACAAAAACAATTTTTTAGAAAAGATGTTAAATAATTAAACTAAAAAGTACCAAATCTATAACGAAGTTATTAAATCGATGCTTTTTGGAGATACAATTTTTCAGTTTAATACTTACTCAAATTGTTATCTTGATATTATTTTTTCCGATTGAAGTATATATATATATATATAGTATGTATTACTATTATAGTTCAAGGTTTTTTCTACATTGTTACTCTTAAATTGAATGCATATGGAAATATTTTTATATACGTTTATATTAAATACGAATTTTTTAATGAAATAAATTAAATGGAAATTTAATAATTATTTATATGAAAATTTAATATAATACATAAATATAATTTGTATGCAACTTTCTGAAAGTCCATACAGTTATTATAGTTCTGCAATTACTCGCATTAACTTTAATAAATAATTTCGATACGCCTATCTAAATTGTCAACACATACATGAAAAATAGATAATGTATAGAAAGGAAAATGCAACACATCAAAAGGAAATTAATTCATTTTGATAAATACAGATAAATATCTGTATTTTTCTTCAGTTAACTCGGTATTAAGGTGGTTTGTAAATAAAATCTGACGCAATTTTTTTTGTAATACAACAATTTCTATACTCAATGGGGAAAAAGGTCGTTTAACGAGTTTACCGAAAGTCGTGATAAATAATCACAATTTATAGCTGTACAAATAATGAAAATTATTTGTTAGTAAGTCTAATTGAATTACTTGTTAGTTTTACCGATGGAATGATGTCTCTACTGTTCGCGCCCAGTTCTCTCGCAAATGGCAAAAACTCCATTGATTTAGTATATAATGACGACACACACACATATAAATATCATTGTATGTGATACATATTGTTGCATATTCCATATATTCATATATATGTGTATATATATATGGGATGTATAAAATTTCGTTAAAAGTTCGATTGGTTAAATGATAAAAGTATAATATAGATTAGTAGAAGCTTAGTCAGTTAAAAAAAAAAGTATAATTATGATTTCGTTAAGAAAATTTCAATTGTATTAATGAAAATAAAAGTATTACTACATTATTTAAATGTATTTTTTTAATCAAAATTTTGATATTTTTGGGCAATTTTCTCTCCCTCGACGTCTTGCACATACTTCAAGGAACAAGCGAATTTGTAAAATTTCTCAATATTGTATTTTCCTTAGACGATAGATACATCGCCAATGATATCTTTACTTATTTATATTGCACAGTAAGATCTTACTAGGAATAAATGTATACATTTCCCATTCGTCTATCTATGCCACGTGAATATCTATATCCTCTTATTATCGTTTCAGAGCAAGGAGAAGATGATGCGCGGGGCGCGGCGCGGCTGCGTCAGGCTGAAGGGCGCAGTGATCGGCATCGACGACGAAGATGACAGCACGTTCACGATCACGACAGCTTCGAGCAAGGACGACCCCAAGACCTTCCACTTCCAGACGCGCAACGGGGAGGAGCGCGAGCGCTGGGTCCACGCGCTCGAGGACACGATACTGCGGCACTCGCACACGGTACGCTTGCATTTCAAGGCCGTAGCTTCAAAGGGTTCGGTGGGCGCTTGTAAAAAAAAAATTATTTTAATTATGAAAAATGATCATTGGCCAATTCTTATATCTCTAATTAATATAGATTTATTTTTTTTTTATTTATGCAGTTTTAATCTCTTAAAAGGATTTCTTTTAATACTTTTATTAAATTTTGCAATTACAGCGGATGACTGAACCTATTCGTTTTCATTCTGTTTCACGAAGGATAAGGAAACTTTGATTTTTTTTATTATATATTGTTCAGGCTTTCAAGACAAAATAGTGATCAAACTTGTAATAGCTTATGGCTTAGATTTTCTATTTTCAAATATTCACATGTTGTTATTTTCCATCACGATCGTAGCCGATCGTAGCAGTTTCGATTTAACGATGTATATAATGCAAAGGATATTTTCATAGCTCCTTTTCCGAAACATTTTTTTATTCAGCTAATTAAAAAAAAAAGAAAATTTTTTTTGGAAATCTTCAAATATTATAGAATATTATAGAATTTTATTAAACTCGAATGACATTTTTCTAACTATTGATTTTCTAACTAAAATTTGTTCGGTCTGCATTATTGACTAGAGATCGTTTTGATAAATCAAATCTGTGTTAAAAAAAAAGCACCTCAAATTTCACGACTCTTTAAAAATAAACTCGATATGAACTCCGTCGATGGCCAAATAAAATCGACGGAGCGTTCTCGAAAATGATGTAAAATAAATGTAGTTTTTCTGAAAAAATTTCGACCGTTCAACATTCGGCTATATGTAAAGCTCGCGTATTTAGAAAACCTAGTGCAATTCGAGCATCGAAGCGTCGTCCACGAACGATTTTCGCGCTTTTAGGTGCGTACGTGCGCGTTAACGCATATAATATCATATATAAATATATATGCGCTCCCACGGAAATCCCGTTGAATTTAATTTTTCCGAAGGCCGCGCATTAATGAAGATGCTACTATTACTGCTGCTGCTACTACTACTACTACTACTACTACTACTACTACTACTACTACTACTACTACTACTACTACTACTACTACTACTACTACTACACTACTACTACTACTACTACTACTACTACTACTACTACTACTGCTACTACTACTATTGTTATTATTATTATTGATTTCTTCTTCTTTTTTGGTCGGAATTTTCCATTGTCACAGTCCACGCATTGAAAGGAGATAAAATAACTTTTTATTAATTTCTTATTGATTCAGTTTTTTTTTTCTAATGAAATGAAATGAAATTTAAATCATCGATTATTAAAAATTATGCATATAGTTTTGGAGTCATTAGTATATTTCCAAAGGCGTAATTAACGCGTGAATCAGAGAAAAATTAGAAATCTATGCCTCGGATCTTTTAATTCTTTTTCAATTGAATTCTAATAAAAAAAAAATTACTTTAGTTAAGATTTTTCTGCCTGCGTCGTTTCGATAAAATTTAAAATTAAAAACTGATAATCATCGTCGAGCTACGTATTAATTCCAAGAATACAACTCTCGGTCAATTTAAGCTAGATTTAAGTACCCTTTCTACGCCATTCGTAACATTTTAGGTACTGCTGCTGTCTATGGTCGAGAAAAAAATATTTTATTTGGAAGTAATAAAGGAGGTTTTTTAATTCATTTTTAATAAATTCATACGTATATGTATTTTTTAATGCTTTATTTGCGAATTATATCTAATTAGCTTTTTAAAAACTTTATTTATTTATTTTAAAACAATAATTATATTACACAATGCTCTCAATATATATTTAAAAGAATATCGATAAAGTCAAAAATGTAATATAAATCACAGTGTATACTTTTCCATTACGTGACAGAACTCGTCAAGAGGATGCCGATGAAACTTACCTCCATACAAATTTAATAATTCACCGCTTTTGTAATAATATTTTCAAATACTTTCTGATCGATCCTCTGTAATTTAGTTCTGCCGTAATGTTAACACAACAGTTTACTATAGCCTGGAAATTTGCAGCAACGAAGTCAAACACGTTGGTGATAAATATGAACGTTTAAGGATACCTTAAAAGTAGTTCTTCTAAAACATACTTATTCTTCGGTTAAACTAAGAGAGAAATTTTTAATTTCAGAGACTTACCTCCGAGATTTTTATGCTCTTCACATACTTCAATCGTCGGACTCGACAAAAATAACCAGCAGTAAAATGTACATAAGACAATCGAAGAAAATCAAACGCATTTTAATTTACTTCATGGGTCATTTGAATATTAAGTTTTGGTTGTATTTAAATTGGTGGAAATAAGCAGAAATATTGAAATTCAACAGTAAAATTTGTTATTGGCTTCGGAAACGATGTTTTTCTTTTTTTTTTTTGTTTCATTTGTAAAATGATATTTTGCATAATTTTAGCATATGTTTATAGGTTCCCCTCAAAATTTGTTAGTGATCGGTCTTTATTTTACGTTGACAGGTAAATAATTATCCTGAACAATTACCAAAATAATTTTCAAAAATACAATTGCAGCAGAGTAATTACAATACTTGTAAATATTTGGATTTTTTAATGCCTGTATTTATTTTTCATTACCGACGATAAATCAGCTGCTTTTGGATTTATAGCATACGCAGAAACATTTTTTCGAATTGGTTAAAAACTTACAATATAATCAGTTATATTTTTCAAATTTACTTTTCATTAAAGGAAAGGTCATTTTAATTATTGTTATATTTGTTAATAGAAATAATTGTTTTAACCGAATTTTTCTATCAATGAATCAAGATAGTATTTCAGCTAAGGTAACTAGCAACAATTGGAATGTGAATTTATGTGAAATAATTTTATAATAAAAAATATTTGAGATTGTTTAATTACCAATAATAATTACCAATAATTGCTTAAAAATCTGCGTGAATTGATTTGTAATGTTAATTGAAAAAATGCTTTTTTGTCATAAAATTAATATAGAGATGTTAAAAAAGTAGTAAAAAGCAGTTAATCAAGGTAGAGTTTGCGGTTCGTCAAAATTTATAATTTTCAAGTTGCGTGCAACAAAAACATCGACAATTTTTACATTATAAATGGAAGCTATTTATCCTAGTCGGCAAATTTTATTGTATAAAAAAAAAAATTTTTTTTTCAATATGTGGTATATACGAATGCTTCTACAAAGCAAAGAAAAAGATCGGTTCACATTTCTTTGTTCCGTGATTAGGATGCTGCAATTTTTCAGAATTATAGTTATTTAAATTCTTATTGTCGTTATGCCTAACAGAATTCTCAAATATATAATTTTCTAATTTATACTATATTTATTCTAATACTTTTATAAATAATTTTATTTACTATCTTTGCGAGACATCGAAAACTATAAACTATTCATTATTACTTATATAACTTATATAAGTAGTACGAAATGTATTTTAATTTTTCATTTATCGTCGTACTAACATGAAACAAATCGTAATGATCGATCGTCGTTAACTCTATGCAAAATATGTCAATAATTGTGTCAATTAATAAATGCAGCAATTTTCATTTTTAAAATAGTTTAGAATTGTGTATAAGCGAGTGAATAGTGAGTAAGGGAGTGAACGTGTGTAACGTGTGTATGTGTGCCTATTTCAATCCTATAGTTCGCAACGTCCAGGTTAATTCGGTTTAATCAATTTCATGCTGCATTTTTTCTTTTATGCATAATAAACAACATCGATATTCAAATTTCTCGACAGAAATACGAAGCAGAATGTTATAAGTATTAATAAATTTTCATAAATTGAATTTATATAAAAAATCATAATTTACATAAATAAAATCATAAATTATTCAAAGACCAGTTTTTACAGTAATTGCATTTAAGCAGCAATTGTTATTTTAACGCGCGCGCGCGCGCGTGTGTGTGTGTGTGTGTGTGTGTGTGTGTGATATCCATAAAATTTAAATTTAAATTTGAAATCTCAATAATTTTTGAAAATTGTGCCTTTCCGATAATATGTATCAAAATATTCAAAAATATATGAATAAATAAATAAAATTCTATACATAACGAAATTCTAACTTTAAAAAAAGAACAACAATCTCCAAAGATAATGATGAAAATTCGCTGTCATACAATTTTGACTGAAAATGCCTATATATATATATATATATATATATATATATATATATATATATATGCAAATTTTCGTGCAAAAGCCACCGCGCTAATGTTTTACAACAAAAATCTTAACAGTTGATGACAACGTGATGCCCGCGACGATTGCAGATTACGCACGAATGCGTACATTTATCACATATACATTATCAGCCGTTCTTTTTGCGCGAAACCGCGTAGATCTTTTCACGTACCCGTTATATATATATATATATATATATATATATATATATATATATATATGCTCATATTTCTCTGTGTTATCGCTCCTTTGCGCGTTGATACTGTTTTAGATTTGCAACATTACAGCAATCACGGCGAATTCGCGGTGAGCTTTGCAAGCTGTGCTATTATTATTATTATTATTATTATTATTATTATTATTATTATTATTATATCGATGTATTTGGTGCAACTATACTGGGTCTTTCAAAATTATGACTCCCCTTCGAGTCTAAAATCTCATTCTAGGAAAAACTAGTCTCAACCATAGTTTGTTCCAATAATTCTAGCCGTGTCCTTGGTTTTAACCTTGAACTTGACCTCGCAAGTAATATTTAAATCAACTTTATTCTTCTTTAATTGGAATTTCGAACGCTGGGTTCAACATTGAATAATTACAGTTTCGTTAGAAAATGCAGCCGGGAAAGTCTTGCGACAGTATACGTATCGACGAATTCCTTTTACGGACTGTTTTGCGCTTCAAATTTCCAGTATTTTTTTTTCTTCTGGATAACAGTCCGTAAACCGAACTGTACCGTTTGAATATTAAAAAAAAGTTTAAGTATAACTATTATTCCCATGGTGGACTGAAGCGATTGCGAATGCCGGAACTATTTTAGAGCTCAGGCACATGTACAAGGGATGAGAATTTATAAGGGATATGCGGATTAAATATAAGAGATAGAGAAGAATCTACTAGAAAAATATGTTTTTCTATTTAATTAAAGGCCAATTTTATTTTTAAAAAATTACAGATTATAATTGACAAAATTATAAGTTCAATTGAAATTCAATGGAAAGCTATGAGTTCATACTTTTTTTTTTAATTTTTCCATAATTTTTCCCTAACTCCTTTATAATGGTGAAAATTGTAAAATTTTCACAGCTCTGTTTCTAATTCTAAACCGGCTATGAAAACGATGCTTGTTCCCAAAATCATTATTAATCCATACATATTTATTTTTTATTAAAAGGTAATTTAGATACAATATACTTCAATCATTTGAAAACTATAGTAAATACCGTTCGCTCTCATCGCTTCATCCGGTTCGAGGTTTTAGTGAATTTAGAGCGTTTTCGCCGTTTGTTTATATTATTGGTTGTTTCCTGTCGCGTTTGTCATTATTACATTGTTCAAGTACTTTTATCGACGCATTTTGCAAAAATATGTTAAGGTTGCAATTTTAAAGAAGGCGCAATTATTATAATTAAAAATTGCATTTTCCTTGCAAGTCCTCAATTTGGACTTAAATAAGTTTGTTTTCTTGTCGCGTGCGTCTTTATTTCTTAAAGCTCATTATCTAATAGTTTGGACTCAGGAACTACGCAACGTTCTTCTCATTGATTAGAGGCGAATTATCAAAAATTTGTTCGAAATTATCGTAAGTATACTTTTGGACAGAACTGATGGTAAGGGAGGCGGGTCTTCCAATGGGAGCCGCTCCAAGGCTGGATCAGGGATTGCAGCTGCAGCCTGCAGCCCCTCTAGTCCCTCCTTCAATCCGGCCCTGAAACATAGCTCGGAAATATATAATTTTTTTTTTCGACGAATAAAACATTTAATACTATCTTTAAAGATTAATATCATACAAATATTTATATTTATATCCCAAACAAATATTTTACTTTGAATTAGAGAATTTCAATATATAATTATTTAACAAAAGCATTCATATATTTTTTATTCCATTCATGATAAAGGGATTCTTCAATAACAAAAAATTATCCTTTTTTATAACAATAAAAAAAACCGCAACTCACTGTTAATTATAATTAATTAATACGTTTAACTATAATTCATATAACAAAAAATAAACATAATTTCTATTTTAATAAATCATGGTTCAAAACAAATTTTTGCTATTTGTTATATGTAATTAATACAGATAACCGTAAGTCTATTTTTAGTATACATCTAAGATTAAAAACGGTAATTAAAGAGTCAAAAGATGTATATATATATATATATATATATATATATATATATATATATATATATATATATAAGAGTTTATTATATATATAATAAGATGTTTCGTATGAAGAAGTCGGGTTGTTAGGTGTATAAAGCTCTTTCTACCCCCCCCCCCCCACTTCCTTATATCGCATCACTGAAAACGTTAAAGTAAGAAATACAAATTGTCGTTGTTAAATCATAATTGTAAAGCCAAAAATTAAAAAGTTTTCTTTTTTTTTTTTTTGATAAATCTTTCGTCAATTCGACTGAGGCTATATAGCGAATCAGCACGAGTCGATTCCTTTACTATTATATGAGCCTTTCCAGTGAAGCATCGAGTTCATATATTACACGAAAATTTGAAATTCTTATGTATTGACAATTTAATTTCTAATATTGATATATTAATAATTTTTAATAATGCGATATAATCCTGCATGGAAGGGGGCGTGGGGTAGAGGCGGCTTCATACACGTAACAATCCGACTTTTTTATACCAGACATCCCTCGTATTACAATACAAATTCTCTTATTTCCACCCCCCCCCCCGAATCAACCTATTCTATCTCACTCTCTCTCTCTCCTCTCTCACTCTCTCTCACTCTCTCTCTCTTTGTTCCAGCGATGGGACCCGCGCAAGCCACCGCCGAAGCAGAACTTCGACCGCAAGGTCGCGGAGGCCGACGCCTATCTCCAGCTACTGATCGACCAGATCAAGCGGCTCGAGCTGAAGCAGCAGCAGCAGCAGCAGCAGCAACAGCAGCAGCAGCAGGGCTCCACGAGCGACGAGGATCGAGGAGAAGCGCCAGCAGGGCTACGCGGAGATCATCAAGCAGGCGAACTTGATGCTGAACTCCGTCAAGCACGCGATCGTACAGTTACAGATTGCCAAGGTTAGCCGCGGGGGGGGGGGCGGAGCGCGAGTCGCGCGTATTATGACGATGCGCCCGCTCCGTACGTATCGGACTGTGTAATCGGTGAGGGAGGCGGGAAACAGACGTTGTTTGGCTTTTTTTTTGTTGTTGTTGTTGATTCGCGCGCGCGCGCGTCACGCGTTACTTATATTATGATTTTTCTTCCGTTTTTACCAAGGATAAGAGCTCGTTACCCGAGGAGTAAACTGCCCGGCGATTGGAATTTGCTTCTTGTTCAACTATTGCAAAACATCGATGTAGTTTTTTTTTTTTTAATTTTGACTATATATATATATTATATATATATATATATATATATATATATATATATATATAGTAAAGAAAATTTAATCTCCATTTAATAAAACCTCAACAGTGTCCCTTCGTGTAAGTTGCATAATAGTAAAAAAAAAAAACATTTTCTATGACGAATTCGGGGATAATTTTCAAACGTCATCAATATATCTTTCATAAATGATTGGCGCGATTTAGGACAACGCAATATTCTCTCATTGTTTCAAAATTAAGTTAGCTGTAAAATTTGAGGTGACGGATCCCATTGGACAAATTTATTTTTGATTCAAAGAAAATATCAGTAAAAAATTTGTGTATTATTAGAGACTAAAAGAATTCCTTCTTCTTCTTTTTTTTGTTGCTAACAACAGTAAAATCCTTGACTAACAAAATAAATTTAGAATTTAATATTTTAGATATACTATTATATAGGATTCGACGGTGGTTATTCTAAATAACGGCAGTCCGATCAGCATTATAATCGTACATATTAGTTTATTAAAAAGACTGTGAAACGGATGAAAATATTTATTAGTTTAATATCCTATATACTTATTCCCATATAACTCGATTTACTGATTTTATCCGCGTACATTTTCTTTTTAGCACACAGCCATTCCTGTCAATGGTATTTACCAGGGGCCAACCGAACCAGTTCACGTGACACCGCCGTTAAAATACGGTCAGTACCGAAATCTTTCATGCCCGCATATTGAATCTATAAATTTCATTTATATATATATATATACATTTACACGTATGCATATACATAACTTTATTATTATTTATCATACACCGATCTAAAGTACGTGTTTCAGTGCGCGCAAGCAATGATTAACAGCGTATTCGTCACAAAGCGACGTTCATCTATCCCCCGTCCTTACGCGCGAAGATGCGAAAATCGGGCCCCGCCCGCGCGGCGGCGCCGTCGCTGCCTGCTTTATAATATAATAACATTCGTGCGTGTATACGGAGGCCGGAGGTGAATTTCGTTAATCCGCTGACCTCCGACTTCCCGTTCGAGGCGTGCGGCACGAGAGTCTCTCGGAATTTTTCAATGCCCAACCAATAGCCGCTTCGCGACGCAGTCTTTTATTTTGTAATCGTTTAAAATACTATCTAATACGCACGGGGAATACATTTTCGTGGGGGGGGGGAAAATGCAAATTCGCAGCATCGAGTACGCGGGATTAGAAATATATAGCATCATTATTGTTATTCAATTGCTTTTAAATGCATATATATGTATATGTATATGTATATGCGAGAATAAATAGTTTGAGACCATATCGACAACTTCGGAGTATAGCATTACATGTCCTAACATAAATAAAGCATTCCACAACCGTGAGATTTCTAATGTAGATAATTGCAATTGGAAAACTACGACGCTTAAAATTGTCGCTGAGAATCGTCCATTTCAAAGCCGAGTCAAATTATTCTTAAGCGTTAAAAAGTAAAGTTGGCATCGTACTGCTTCAACATTCGGATCGGATGTCAATGAGATTAAAGTCGTTTTCTTTTTTTTTTTCAGATGCCCCAATACTGGAATATACGAAAGAGCGTTAAAATCAAAGATTTGTGAAATAATCGACGCATAATGCAATAATACGCGTATAACTGTAATTTACCAATGGTAAATGGGGAAAGGAATGATTATGCAATCGTTTGAATTATCTATAGAAATATATTCATTCGGTTTGTCGTGCAATTATAGAATTTGAAAAACGCAATTACGTTCGAAGTATTGCGTATTTTGATCATCGCACTATATACCTATATAGATGCGATAACATATGCGTATACGCCGCGGCATATGGCGTGAAATTGCCCCGTGGTAAGAATACGCCATTCCTTTGATTTTGGAATAGTGCGCGCGCGCACAGAAGCTTACAATTGTTAACCTCTGAACGCGTGGCTTCCTATATATTAAACAAATCAGTATATTACTTGTAAAAATGCTTTTGAGAGGGACGCACTTTAGGCCCGGTATGGTAAAAAAGAAAACTTGTGTAATACATCAGTCGGGGCTAAAGTGCCGAAATTGCATGTTCAGTAAATCGTTTCTACTTTAGTCCCTTGTGGTGTGATATATATATATATAATTTAAACATAATTTGACGAGCAATTTTTTTATGTTTATTGTTTTTTTGTTTTTTCGTTTTTTTTTACTCTTTTTTTTTTTTTTGTTTCTGATACAGTTGCAGCGAGGGAGCCGGACCCGACGGTACAGACGGGCATCGAATTGGGCTCCGAGTGCACCGAGCCCCACGTAAATACGCAAAATGGTTCGTCAACGTTGATCTTACATACAGTTTTTGCCTATTAAAACTCTCCACTTGACTTCTTAGGCATGCGCATGCGCGCGTGTGCGTGTGCCTGTATAAATCTGAATTGACAATTGAATTGAATAAACATACCAAACGTACTGTCTTTCATTGAAGCGTATAAGTATGTCGGGAACGTTATTTAAGCAATGAGCATTCGCAAAAAAAAAAAGAACAGATCCATTTGCATTTCGAATTGAGTAACTGAAAATTCGACACAAGAATGAAATCTAACGAATGTGCAATATTGTTTATATTATTTAAGACCGAAACCGTATCATACATATGTTGATTCAATGCCAAGACTTGATTTTTTGTAAAAGTTTTACGTACAGAAATGACAAAGTCAACGATATTATATTTTTGTCATATATATATATATATATATATATATATATATATATATATATATATATATATATATGTATATATATTACATAAATAATACGCGTGATCTCCCGAGGTATTTGACCAATTTTTATTTTAAAAAACGAATTTTAATAAATTTACAAAATTTACGTTTTAACTTTCAAATAAATCTTATATCTGAGATAATTGAAATTACGTGCTATATGGCTGTTTGCATAATATCTTATAAATTTGGGCTTAAAAGAAAAAGTTGTGAAAAAAAAAGCGCGAACATAATTAAATATATACTATATATAGCTTGAAACTTAAAAATTTAAAGATCTCTATGGTTAGAATTTTGTTCCGTATTGTTTATGCTATAAATAAACAGGTATTTTATTGAAAAGATTTATTGCCCACGATCAATGATTCTTTTTATTTCGGAGTCGTATTTTCGGTATAGATTAGTATAAGATAAAATTATGTATAGGCTCACGATCTATATATTCTTTTAAATTTGTATTAAATATTGTAGTCATATCGCTATTATATATATATATATATATATATATATATATATATATATATATATATATATACTCTCGTACATTACTCTGTAATTGATAGAGTAATATCCAAATATTTTAACGACAGTAATAAACAAAATAAAATTTACAGAGAAGTAAAAAACACACACGAATAGCTATTGTGTCGCATGTCTCATTGTCAAAAAATTACAATGTTATTATAAAGTAATTACAATGTGATTGTTTTTCTCTTATTGAAAAGTATTAAAAAATCACCCCTATTCTGGAGTGAAAGAGTCGCCAGACTCAAAGGATTTAAAAAAGTTTAATGACAAAATTTCATTCGCTAACGAGGACTCGACTATAATGCAAGGCCAACTCTTTTGATCTGTAACAGGTAACATCATTCCCAGAAAAATCAATGCAACTCTAAATTATCTATGAAAAAATTTTATTCAAATGTTTTTGTCAATACAAAAAATCAAAAAACTTTTGTGTGAACTTTAAATGAACAGGCGATTTTTAGGTTAAACCTCTTTTAAATCGAATTCTTGAAATATTAAATATTTTCGTGATTATCAGTTATTTATTATTACATTTATTATGACTATTAGATAAAATAAAGTTTCAGAAAACTATGGTCATTTTCAGGAACGTATAAATATTTTAAAATAATAATCAAGAAGAAAAACAATAACAACGACAACAATAATAATAATAATTATTATTATATATATATATTAATAACAACTATAATTGTTATTATTATCGTAATAATAATAAAAGTGTTTAAACATCTTAATGAAACATTATCGATCAAGAAATATTTTTTTCTTAAATATTTGGATAGTCTGACTGTAGGACTGGTCAATCCCGATTTAAATTAATGGATAAAATTTATATTTTATAAATTATTCAAAAAATTTTACGTTTATTCTCAGACTTTAACCTCCCAAATCGTATAAGGTTCGATTTCATCTTAACGATCAAACTCTAAAAACTACCATTAAATTAATCTGCATAATTCTAACTTTTGAATGTAAATTTTCATTGATAATTAACGATTGGCTTGATTTTAATCTTGTAATCATATTTGGTATCTAATTAAAGCCCTATTGGGGCAATTACATATTCATTACAGATCTAAAATCATCGCTTCAAGACGGGTTTCGAACGCGACTTTTAATTGAAAAAAATTTCAGCTTTTACTCCGAAGTTCCTAACGCGAATACCTCCGCATCATTCTTACATAATACTCGTATGTTTTAAGCGTTGATTCAATATTTTTTTCCCAGAAAAAAAAAATTCGATAAGACAATACAGTTTTGGAATAATTTCATTACAGCATTTCATTATCTTTTACTATAATTAATATGTAAACGATCTACGGATGAAATATAAAACTGCAATAGTTCGATTT
This sequence comes from Sycobia sp. Sy_11, assembly GCA_018907035.1. Taxonomy (NCBI): domain Eukaryota; kingdom Metazoa; phylum Arthropoda; class Insecta; order Hymenoptera; family Epichrysomallidae; genus Sycobia; species Sycobia sp. Sy_11. The sequence continues at coordinate 425,592 of JACCIC010000077.1, forward strand.
AATTATATTCCATATAAGTAAAATGAAGCGAAAAAATTATGAAACTAAATTATACTATAATAATTGCATATAATCTTACATGTATATCCACTTATGCCCGATTAACGTTGGTTTATCTGTTGTACATATAATTCAGGCCGAACTCATCTTTACGTAATCTCCAATACAGTATATAACTGGCCAGATAAAGCGAAAACTCCGATAGCAGTAAAATGTGCTGTATAAAATTTAACATTTTTCTTAAGAAATTTTTTGAAAGAAAACCGATATTTCATTCTATGCGCATTATACGCGAGAGCGCAAAAATTTTCTCGGCTTTACCTTCGGTGCGTATGCGTTTAAAATATATAAAAATGAATAAAAACTGAAATATCCCCTTAATTAATCATCGCTAATGTAACTTCGCTTCGATTCTGTTTTCAGCCACTACCAGAAGTCTTCCTGTGCCCGAATACTCGTATTCATCGTCGGACGAAGATGAAGATTTTTACGACGCTGCCGATGAAATGTCACCCACGCCATTACAAACGACGACGTAAGATAAGATTCTTCCTTTACTTTTGTTTTTTTTTTGTTTTTTTTTTTTTTTTTTTTTTTGGTTTTGCTTCGTTTCTGCATAAATGGCCAGATCGAACGATATGAAAATTCCCCAAGATTAAAAAAAAAAAAAATCGATTTCAACCCCCTAGATGTAATTTCTGAGCAAAAAGAAAGGATGCTTTGCCACGTCGTAAGTTGAAAAAATTGATATCGACACGTCTCTGTAAGAACCTGAATTTTCCCATTTAAACAACGTGGGATCTTTGTCATTTTACGTGTATTATTCGTTCCTAATGCGTTAAAACGCGATCGAACATTATGCAACAAGGTATTGTCAATGTAAAATTTTATACAGAATTTGAATACATTTTGTCCGCCAATATTATAGTTCAAAAATTGTATTATAGATATTGAAAAATTACGATTTTTTTTTCGTATTTTTAACACAATCATACGTTTTCTCAGAAGAACATCGATATATATATATATATATATATATATATATATATATATATATATATATATATATAGAGCAAAGTTTAATCCAAAGACCGATGTTTAATTCAATTTCATATACATTATTTTGCAAAAATTAATTTCATCCCTCACAAATTGCGTTTTGCATCAATTAATTTTAATAATTTTCAGCTTTTTAGAAATCGTTATAAAATATAAAAATAACTCGGAGATATTACTTTTAAATTATTATATATATATATATATATATCGTGTATGTAATGGATGCAATTAATAAATCATTGTATTTTGAGCTATTGAAGAAATACATGATTGCCTTTCCATTCAGTTCAAATAAATCGTTAAATTCGACTAGCTACTTCATCATCGTACTTGATGTTTTTATGTCAATACCAAAATTTACACGGGCTTGCTTACGTATTCGTCGTACGTATTCGTGTATAGCGACTTTTTCCATAAACCCGCATTCGCCTCTAAAGCGTCACATTTATGAACAGTGCGAAACGTTCTTTTATATGAAATTTGAATTTATCGGTTTCGGCTTAATGACTTCGGTTCCGCTTAATTATTATACGAACAAGCATTGTGTTTCATTCATTTTGGGCTTATCGATGGGAGGACAGAATCTTATTTCGAATTTTATATTGTATAGTATATTATATTTGATAAGACGACGGCTCGAATTATCGGTAACGAAGCGCCAACCTGTAAAAGTGCCGTTTTTTTTTTTTTTTTTTTTTTTTTTGATACTCGACGTTTACGTGTAAATTTAACAGATATAGTATAAAATTAATTGTAAAGGAAGTCTTATGGTATTATGAAATAAATGTAGCGTTCCTTGACTCGAAAATAAATACGACGCTGTAAAAATAAAAAAGAAGACTAAATAAGCTGTGTGAGAAATATCGAAAAGTGCAGCAACAAAAAAAAAAAACAATGCCGACGAGCTTTTTCGTAACGGTAATCGGGAGAAGAATCTTTCTAATGAATTAAAAATGAAATATTTCTTATCCGATCGAAGATCCAAAAGCCCTTAAGGCATTTATAGGCGGTATTGACGTAGAAGCAGCGTCGACTGGATTATCAGTTAATAAATTGTATATAATTTGAATGGAACGAGACTTGGAAGTTCATTCGATAAAATTACAGAGCAACCAAATCTGAATATAAGTTCGATGATGCTTCAGAAGTGCTGTGTGATCGAATTTTGAAGAAAAAAAAAAAAAATACAGAATTGCAAGCGTGCTAAAAGGCAGCTAAAAATACAGTTGTGGCGATCAATAATTGCAGAGCGTAACGACGAATCGATTGAGCAATTATCAAATTAATTATGCAATTCAGTAATGGCATAAAAATCACTACCGATAAATCGACAATTAGGCTTCCTCGCAATTAATTTTAGACGGCCATTTCTTAATTTAATTGTATTTAATCTTCCTGCATTTAGCTCTCTTTATATATTGCAGCTCGTATATTTCTTGTATAAAATTTCCTTATTGCAAACGGACCAAATGTGATATTGTTTAAAATATTTCGCGAGTCTTGGATCAATGTCGATTAAAGTCAATTGAAAATACAATTAATAGAAAATAAAATTTATCAAAATTTAAGCAGTAAAATTAACAAGTTATTACTTTTATGGGGTAGTATTAAAAAATGAAAAAAAAAAAAAAAACTTTACCGCGATACGATTATGAAGAATTACTGGAACTGTGTTTAATTATCTTAGGAGCTATACCTATTGCAGATATAAACTTTCACTGACCGGGAGCATTTCGTCGTGCTCGTTGCATGACAAAAGCTTTGTATTCACAGAAAAATATATTTGTCACGTGAGGTATTCCGTTTAACTGCAATAGAAATCGAATAGCCTGTATACAATAAAATATAACTATTTAATGTTTTTGCATAAATTGAACGCTTTTTTATTGTTCATCGCTCCCCTTTCTATTAAAGCCTCCTACCAATTAACAGTTTCTAAAAAATTTGTTTATCATTATCGCATTATTGATTTTTCACCGAAGCTGGTTACGAAACCATTTATTACGGTATTTCAGCCCGTAGACAAATGCTATTTTAATCCGCGGTGAGAAATGGCCAATTGTTGACAATTTCCCATTATCGACATATGGGGCCACTTTATCAAATCCCGGTCAGTAATTTTTCACAGATTCGGACGATCAGAATCAGAGAAGGTTGAAAAATTTTGGACAAAAATTACGAGCGACGAATGATATTGCAGAACGAACTGTACAATCAACTGAAGAATATGCGAATTCGTTTGCCAAATATGAGAATCAGAGGTAGTTTTTCATGCAAGCTTGCGCATGTTAATTTAAAAAAGAATTTCCAAATGCAAATAAACGAATCATATTAAAAAAAAAAAACGTTAATTAAATTAATCACGATTAAAATAATATAATACGAGCTATCTATTATATTCTGTTATTGAACATTCGTAAATTAAGTTACCATCTGTCTTTTAAATCGAACGAAACTTTCGATTCAGCCAAAAACATTAAATAAAAATAAAATATTCTTTATACCCATTCTATCGCCATTGCAATGCACTTTCGAGACAAAGAACGGAAATTGATGTTTAAAAATACGAGAGAATAAAAAGGTACTTTTTCAAAATATAATACAATTTTTAAACTACTTTGACTTTATAAATTTAACAAATAATGTACTCAAAATCTGCCTAAAATTTTGCATCGAAAACGCCTCGTTGCATAGAGTTCGATCACGTTTTAACGAATTAGGAGTGAATAATTTACTTAAGAAGAAAAAAATTCCATGTTATTTAAATGAAAAAATTCAGGTTTTTACAGGCGCGTGTTAATATCAATTGATTAAAATTACAACGTGGCAAAACAGCCTTTTTTGCTGAAGGGATTCGATCTAGGGGGTGGAAAAATCGATTTTTTTTTTTAATCTTGGGGAAATAACAGACACCCTGATATATATATATATATATATATATATATATATATATATATATATATATATATATAGTTATATATATGTCGCGTCTTTCTTTTTTCTATATAGGTTATGGAAACGCGCAATTCTTAAATTTTCACGCTGGATTTGCATTTAAATGCCTTTCATTCTTATTAATCGAATTGATGCCCGAGCAATATGCAAATATCCAAAGACTTCATTTTTAGCGGAGCCGTAGCTATTTTCGAGCCCCGCGACTTTCCATCAAAATGAAAATATTTAAAAAGTAAAGATTTCGGCGTAATAATGCCGACTTTTCCATCTTTTAAATATATATATATATATATATATATATATATATATATATATATATATATATATATATATATCTATGTATATATATTAAAATGTTTAAATTTATAAAGATGAAGCTTGAATTTTAATCGTTTAATAGCTGTAGTATATGCATATATATATATAAGGATGAATTTGCAGGAAAAGACGGGATGTCGAGAGAATACCATCTGCGCCCGCCGAGACTAACACAGCCGACCATCGTCCCGTGGCGAAGACGCCGGTAGTCCCACCCATTAAACACGACGGATCGATAGATTACGATGGTATAATGTTTAACTCTGTACTTTTCGGTTTTGAGTTTATTATAGGTTCTTCCATGGTATCGGGTAATGTAGGTAAATTAGGAGTACGAATTTCTTGAGCTCGTATATTAATTTATTAATAGAAATAGGAACGTATAAAAAAACGTGGGAATATATATACACGCACAATAAATATATATATATATATATATATATATATATATATATATATATATATATATATATGTAAAGGTATTCAATGCTAGATTTCACCAGATTTCACTTGAATTGTGCATCATTTTGCAATATGTTTGTTACATTATTCAGTAAGAATACTGTGGATTATAGTAGATTTATATTAAATTTTTTAAGTAATACACTTTTAATACTTGTAAGTTGTTTCAGGCTTAACCACAAATCTATTATTGTCATATCTATTAGTTCGAGTTTAAAAGTTAAATCAAATAAACATTATTTATATCGCTGTAAAAGACTTAGGTTATATGTAGAAATATGTACGTACATACATACATACACGGATGCATGCATGAATACATATATCCATACATACATACATGCAAACACGCGCGCGCGCACACACACACACATATATATATAGAAGATTTTAAATTTTTAAATTACAAAAATAAAAAAAAATCAGCTAGATTTTATATAATAAATAAAAACTTTAATAGTTGCAATAAAAAAACTTATAGTTTCTATAATTCATAGTAAGCTTTTTTTACGTTGCCACAGTGAATTTTCCAACAAATAATGCGTGTAGGAGCTTTAAATGATACGCAACGGACATTTAAATAAGAATGATATTTGTTTAATAGTTTTCAAAATAGTTGTGCCCATTAAAAATACACGATTCGCTTAGATAGAGTTTTATAGATTATATAGGTAAAAAAAAATTTAATTTCTATAATTACAACATTTAAAGCTACATTTATAGATAAAATTAATTAAGCATATTCCAAACTATAAAATTTATTTATTTTTTTATTTAAAATTTGTTAAACAATTTTGTTTGTAATAAAATGAAAATATATCCTTATGGATGCAAATACGTTTTTATAAAATATGGTTTTATTAATTAATTTTTGCAAAATCATTTGTTTATATCTATGATCCATTTATAGAATTGTTTTAAAATTTTATATTTGTATAAATACGTTTAAAATTTGTAAAAAGTTTATAAATATGAAATAAAATTAACAAATTTTTTTAATCGCGCTTTTCATAAAAAGTATGAATTAAAGTTTAAATCAAATAAAATAGTTGAATTTAAAAAATTTCATGTTTATGAATGAAAATCATCTCAAATCAGTATGTCGTTGATTTGCAGTATGATGCACCAATAACAGTCAATTCTCAGTGTCCAGGTCTCCAAAAACATTATCAACAACTCCGTTGCAGAAAATGTAAAACAACTCTTTTCTTTTTAGTCCAAATTTTTGTGTTTAATTATAGTAGGAAAAAAATTATTAACTATTCTTGTAAAAAAATTATTCTTTAACTTTTACTTAAATTTTTCATGAAAAAAGTACGTGATTAAAAGAAAATTTCCCATCTTATTATTTTATTTATTTTAAATGTTTACAAAGATCGGGATATATTTTTGTATATGCACTGTAAAATTATCGACACATGGCAACAGTCACTTACTTTCTTACCTAATGTGCGCGCCTTTGTCATCATATATTGATTTAACAGAGCACTGCAATAATATGACAGCCATCATGGCTCGAAACGGTTGTGCCATCTGTATTTCGGGGTAGTAACTTAGTCTCGGGGTGGTCACGCTTTTTATGGGCTTTACTATATATATATATATATATGAGCATCTGTGTCAGAGCGAGATAGAAGAAGAGCGTGGTTTTAAGAAGGGCGAGAGAACGAAACTGTGCAAAGAGTGGCGATATATATATACACATATATATACATGCATCAATATCAATGCTCTCCTCACCATCGTCCGTATAGACTCAGTCCGTACTGGGGTGCCCAAGTTGAATGTGTGCGCGCGCGTGCGCCAGCGAGCGCGCATCGGAATCATCGATGCGGTTCCGTATATGCAATATATATACAACGTCAAAATAGAGTACTCCGGGGCCCCGGTCGCGACGATGCGCACTCCGTGCATCGTCCCTCGACTTGGCGAAATAATTCATCCATCGCGGCGGGATTTATTTCGTTAGACACGACGGCGGCAGCAGCAAGCGACGACGACAACGACAAGAAAATAAATAAAGAATTAAATAAAGAAAGAAAGAAATAAATAAATAATACGAATAATATCAGTGTGGTTGTGTATGTGTGTGTGTGTGTATGTGTTTGTGCGTGCGTCTGTGTGTGTGTATGTGCACGCGAAACTCCTTGAGAAAGCGGCTACAATAAATGTATATGTATCGGTACACCGTGCCTATGACGGGTAGGAGGAAAACGGCATTGGCCAGTGTACGAGCAAAAACAAAACGACGATAAAACACCCCGGTTGATTTTGCGCGCTCGCGCAATTTCGCTATCGTCACCCGTTAGTAATGGATACGCGCTACCGACGCGAAAGAAAACGAAGCAATGATGAAAAACGAAGTAAACCGTAAGTTGTATATATATACACATATATATGTACTCTTTCAGCTGAATTTATATTTGTGTGTGGTGTGTCTGTTATATATATATATATATATATCATACGTAAACGCTCGTGGATAAGACACTCGGCGCACGTAATCGTGCTGCTGTGCCCACGTTTTCCCATACTATATTATTTTATATATTATATGTTGTGTGTGTATGTGTGTGTGTGTGTGTATTCCGTTCGTCGAGCTCTACTTACTGACTCGCGCTATTATGAGAAAACAATGCGCGCACGGTGTCGGCTGCATCAGCCGCCGAGTGCGCGTATAATTTTAGAGCGCCGCCAGACCCGCTGTCGTGTGTTGCCGAATGGAAAGCGCCCCTCCCCCTCCTGACCCCCTCTTGAACCCGGCGACTGATATAGAAATAAAAAAATTTATAATATGCTTGTGGGTGGGGGGGGGGGGGGAAGAACGCGTAGGGTTGAAAATTTTGGGCGGCAGGGAAGCGGCGTATGTGGGGTGGAGAGGGGTTCTTTACGATAATTTTTCTTTGCTTACTATATACCTTAAGGGCAATTTTCATTTTATATATATATATATATATATATATATATATATATATATATATATATATATATATGGGTTATATTCTGATATACCTTTCTCTAAGGATATAAGAATCACGGCGAATTAGTCGGCTTGAGCCGCGCTTATAATATACTAGTCTCTCCGGCCGCAATCCCAAATCAGAGCGACGGAATAGAATAATTTGTGAGGCCTTAAAGCCACCGCCGAGACAAAAATGGTTTATTTATTTATTTTTGTTTTTTAATATTTAAGATAATTAAACCAATTCTAATTGAACTTATCTATTGTCATATTATATATACGCTGATCATACAAAAAAAAAATCAATCATTGCAATCAAATGAACGCTTGCTCGAATAGTCCGCGTACGAATAAATTATATTTATGCGCGCATTATAAAGAGAAAAAATCTCCTTTGCTTGGTAATGAATACAATTATGAGAAAGTGAGAAATTAGCTTATCGAGATATTTAAAGGAATACATTGATTCAAAGCAATTAATTATTCCAATGAGCGTTTATATTGGATTCCATAGAAATAATTATTTTTTTTAGTGCATTTTTACTTTTAATTATTCATTCCGTTCAAATAACCGTGTTTAATTAAACGACATATATATATATATATATATATATATATATATATATATATATATATATATAATTAATCGATGATTTCTCATTTGCAGCACTGTACGAGGACGAGAGCGATGGAGAAAGTAAGTTAATTTTTTTCGCATCTACGAATTATTTATTTATGTACCCGTGAATGAATGCCTATCTTTCCCACAGTGGACTCCATGGAGAGCCATGGCTCGGTGGTGACGCATCTACTGTCCCAAGTGAAAATTGGGATGGATTTGACGAAAGTCGCGCTTCCAACGTTCATCTTGGAGCGCCGATCCCTGTTGGAGATGTACGCGGATTATTTCGCGCATCCCGATCAATTCGTGAGGTATATTTATATTTTTTATTTTATATATATATATATATATATATATATATATATATATATATATATATATATATAAGCCAGAGCCGGTCTCCACGCAGTCGTTCCAAATTAATTGTTATAATTATTGTGACATTTCTTGCGAAGAAATCGCGCGGGATTTGATGTGTATATATATATATATATATATATATATATATATACATTAAAAAATGCATTCAATTCAATAGAATTGGAAAAGACCACAGTGGTTTTGTGGATTTAAAACGAATGACACTTTATATACTAATTCGATTGATTTAGAGATTGTATTTTTAATTTATTCAAGTATAGAATCTAAAAAGGGATAAATAAAAATTTTTATTTGCATACGTGTTCGAAACGTTGACATGAAACAAATTATTAACCTCAGACTGTATCTTCAGCTAGTCGTAATATTCACACAATACGATTGGTGTTTATAATACAAAATTGAAATTACTTTGTAATTCGTGTAATATTGAAATATATGTATAAGTGGGGATGGAATAAAATTGAGGGAAAACTGCTTTCATTTTTATCATTCGAAATAAATTTCATCATTGTACAGTTAAAATTTGAGATTATATTAACCTATTATTAAATATTTAGCCTACCGTACCTGTATATACCGTTAGATTGAAATAAACGAATAAGCCGAAAGTCGCGCGACTCTCTATTATTGCAATACGCGAGCTGTACCGCGTCCGACCATAGCGGAACATAATGTACGCGCGCTTCCCAATGATCGGCGCCAGGAGCCTGCGAATTAGCCGCGCGCGCCTCAATTTATGTCGATCAAAAATTTGTCTCGTTTCATTTTTTTTTTGTTTTGTTTTTTTGTTTTTTTTTTTTTTTTTTTTTGGCCCCACCCGCTTATTTTCCCTCGTCCTCGACAGTATCGCGGACATGCCGACGCCTAGGGACCGCATGGTGCAGGTGGTGAAGTGGTACGTATGCAGCTTCCACGCGGGCCGCAAGTCCGGCGTTGCCAAGAAGCCGTACAATCCGGTCCTCGGCGAGATGTTCCGCTGCTTCTGGGAGCTGCCTTCGGCGGGCAGGGACGCGGACGGCCCGGCCAAAGCCGCGGACGACGGGCCGATACCCTGGTGCAACGACAATCATCTGACCTTCATAGCCGAGCAGGTCTCGCATCATCCACCCGGTTAGTGGGTTGCAGTGGAGTGATTGTTTGTTTTTTTTTTTTTGTTGTTTTTAGATTCGCCGCCCGTGTCTCACAATAGCACGGCGTGGAATGGAAGATTTTTTTCAAGGCAAAATGTTTAGATTAAATAATGGCACGTGATGGTTCTATATGTTTTTTTTTGTCTTTTTTTTGGCATTGACGTTGTCGTTTTTCGTCAAATTGAACAGGCGCTTTTATTTTATTGAAATTTACTTGACTAATTTTCTTTTGTCTATGTTACTTTTTCTTATTACGAACATAATTTTGCATCTGTTTCATACCGAAAGAAAATATTATGAATGGTATTTATATATGTTTACTAAATACATTCTTAGAAATTTAAGCGCTTCTCCAAAAACTAAAGACAAGCGTCGTTCCACTTCGTCTTTTACAAATTTAATATGAATAACTACAAAGAGAAAATTACTAAAATAGACAGAGATCGTTTTTTTTGTTAAATTAAAATTCACATTCGTTTAAAATTGGAATATCGCGTACAAAACCTTTTTCCTGTTTTTTTTTTTTTTAAGAAAAGAAAATATACGTATATATAGCAAGTGTATTTCTCTCTTATATGCCCATTATAAAGTATAAATATATTAGAGAAATTTATTACTCTATTAAAATTTTTAGTGAAATATGATTCACTTACTATAATTGAATTCTGACAATAATTCATTGCAAGTCGTATATAGATATACTGTTTCGATTAAAAATACTGGAATCCAGGGTGAAAATTCCATGACCGGTGAAATTCACCACGCGGATTATGCACTGCTATAATCTATTTACACTGGATTCCCGGTAGTTATAGCTGATTCAGATTTAGAGCATAATACGCGTCGGATGCGCCGTCTGAGTCCGAGAATTGGGTGACCTTAGAGTGCTGGCGACGCGCTCGGAATAATGGCTATAAGTTCGGACAGGCCGTAAAGCGCGACTGAAATAGTCGTGACCTGGGAAATTTTTGCGGCTGGCAATTCGTATTGTTGCAACGAAAGGTGGAGTAATCGCGAGAGCCCTTCTTTCATTATTAGTAAATCAATGCGTAATTTGTGCTCTCGTAAAACTCACCCTCTCAATTATAAATAAATGATAGAATTGTCTTCCAATAAATTAAAAAACTTCGTTTAAATTATTTGCCACTCGAAAGACGTGTTCCAGAATATCTCGCTAATATTGAATATGGTTGTTAAATGATCGTTAAAAATTGAAACCCGATAATTTCGCGATTAAACCGATATCTACATCCGTTTCCGACAGTTAGCCTACGAGTAATTATTTTCAAATTTCCGAATACGTCGTATTGTATGTCCAGAAACAATATATTGATCTTCTAAAGAATTTAAAAATAGTTTTATATATATATATATATATATATATATATATATATATATATATATAAAGCAACTGTAGTGTAATACTCGCTCTTTGTCATGAAAAGGGATGGGGGATCATAAAAGAGGCAGCTTCATCAGATAAAAGTAAAAACATAGTAGCGGAAGCCACTGCTGTATAAACAAGTTTAGAGAGATGTTTCAAGAAATGCAAAATAAATTCCATTTGCTTGTTATACGAAGTCTTCTTATTCTGGTAGCTTTTTATTATTATTGACCGTGGTTTTTATTAAAAAATAATTTTTTACACATATATAGATTAGTAGAATGAAAAATTTATTAAAGGTAACTGAATTTGAATAGAATATAACAAGAATTATTGTCATTATTTCATTGTCAACAATAAAAATTAACTATAGCTGAGTACATAACGACCGAATAAAAAATTTTAAAATTCAGTCGTTTAATAATAAACAATCGATTTGAAGATTTAAAAAAAAAAACAATACTTGTTCGATACATTTCTTCTTTTTTTTTGTAAATAATATATTGTTTTTCCACGTACGCTGTAAAAACGTGTTAAAATTAATGCATTCAAAATTCCGCAGAAAAAGGAAGCTGTATACTTCTTGACAGTGAGCCAAATCTGATGCAATGAAAGATAATTGCGCAATTGGATATTACGTGATTTTAACTGAAAAAGTCACAGATTAAGATGCATCAAATAAAATTCTGCATATCTATGTTTCTTGATAATATACTGCATTGTTTGGCTCATCCATATACATGTATATGATTGCTTGCAATCTAATTAGTTAACTGTCAGCTTGTTTTTTTTTTTTCAATAACGCCAAATTTTTTTTTTATCGTTCGATTTCTACGGAAATTGTGTTTATTTTTTAAAGTCTATAATCATAGAATATGTCCTGTAAGTCGAAGTTTGTGGAATTCGCAATTTTAAGTCTTAACAAAAAAAAAAAAAATCTGTCGTATATTCTTTTCTTGGACGAGTGCTGCGATTTATCGTACATCCTTGGAATACAACCTTTACGAGGTCATTCATAATGTACTTTTCGCTTTTAACTTAGCCGAATAAATATAAATAATCATTTAAACCTTGTACAGTCTCTTTATAAATTTATATAAGTTTTTAGAGAATTGAAATTGACATATGTATATATGTTCCGAATTAATTCGCATTGATAAAGGCCGTGACATTAAACCATAGCGGGATGTCTTTTCTTGTATCAATGAAATTCAAACTGCAGCGCCCGGTACAATCAATAAATTATTGACATTGCAATTCAGTATTGCTATACGCTTTCATTCATTAGAAATACTTGATTTGAAATTAAACAAAAAAAAATATTATTTATATCTATAAAAGACAATTTATGTATTCGTAATAAATTTATATAGAAAATAATATCATTATTTTAAGTATACTAAAGAGCTAACATACAATGTAAAAGAAATGATGCTCAACTTAATTGTATAGTATAAGAACATTGTTCTTATTTTTATCAATCATAATTGATAATATATAATAGTAATATAATAATCATATAGATTAAAAATGTCATTGGAAAATACAGCACATCATAGGAAAAGTACTTAATTTACCTAATTCATATTTATTTTCATATTAGATAATAATCGAAGATTATTTATTCCGAATTGCACTAAGTTAATTAGTTTAAAAGTTATCGTTGTATATAATTTCATACTAGGAAGCCCATACAGAATTAATTCGAATGATAATACATACATTTAATTTTATTCGTCATTTTCTTTTTTTTTCTTTTTGTTAATACATTAAGAAGATATTTATTATGTTTCTCGTTGAAAAAAAAACTGTCTTAACTGTGACCTAAATATCGAATCTAAAAGATACGAAACGCTTCATTACATAAAAAACGAATTCCAGAATTTTATAAAAATTTATTTTTTGTTTAACGCTAAATTTATATATGTAGTTAAAGCATGTCTCAGCTATAGAATGAATAAAGTTGTTAAAGGTTAATGACACGAGCATGTAAATAATTATTTACAATATTCAATTATATATATATATATATATATATATATATATATATATATATATATTCTGTATAGTTATTTGAAAATATACGAAAATTGAATATACTTTGTAGAATTGTGTAATTGCGAGGCAATGCAATTATCGCACTAAAATCATATTTTTCAAATAATTTTACTTATAACTATTCAACTTATCAAGTATTTTATTCGAAATATTTATGCAGCAAAATTTATTTCTAGATTAAATTTTGCGTTTGGATAAGTTAAGCAATTATATATAACCATATCGTTAAATAGTAGTTATTACTTTATCTAATGACGTAACAATTTAATCCCAATTCTGTCAGTTTATGGGCATGAAGTTCTTATCGAATGCACGAAGTTTGCGCGTAAAAACTCTGAAATTGTTCGTAGAACAATTATTTTTATGTTTTAACATGACGAGTATATATATATATATCGAATCAGTTTCTAAAGATCTAGACATGTAAATCGAAAAAAGGTATAGGGCAAAAAATAATCTGGAAAGCTAGGAAAACTAATGTTTTTTCGTTTAACATTTTATATGATTTTGAAATATTTTGAAATAATTTTTCAATTATTAAAATCGGATTGGTTCCCTTTTTTGTACTCACTCCATATCTTACACGTATCAAAAATGTTACGTAACGAACGAAACATAATCAAGTTTTCTTTTTAAATTCTTTCGACCCGCAATTAATTCGTCATATTATATTTCATATATTATAAACTGATAAAAGAGTTTTATTGAATGACTGAGAAAAAAAATCCGAATAAAAAATTCGTACAGCAGTCGTCGATGAAAAAAAAAAAATTTATTGCTGAGAAGCTTAAGAACGGGCCAGTAATTACATCATAAAGTAATAAATTAATTAGGTGAATATACAGAGTGCTCTGCAAGTAGGGATACTTCGAAATAATTTCAGAATAGCATTCCACGAGAAAATTGTTCTGGAAGAAGTTCTGCGTAGTTTGCTCCGCGAAATCTATTAGTGACCTTAAATAAAGCATTGAGCTGGATTTCTAAGAGCATTCCAAGGTCAATCTTTCTTTTTAATATTGGAAACCCCCCAAAGGATGAAGTCGAACTGGATACGAAAATAACGTTTCAAGCAAATCAATGCAAATTCAACAGTCTCCTAAATACACGTGCGCCTACAAAATTTTTCAATTATTATCAATTGAATTTCGGCATAGATTTTTATCATGATAGACCGTGAAGGTAAATTAAGGATTAATTGCCATATTTCGTCAACAGGGTTGAATCGGCCAAAATTGGACTGACGATATGGTAAAATTTTCGAATGTTTGAATTTTTTTACTGGAAAGTTCGTTTCTCTTCGAATCAGGTGTTGAAAATAGAGATTTCTATATTTAAAACTACATCCATTTAAATTTAAAAATAAAATTGGGAATGAGACTTTCAAACTATCGCTGAAAATCAAATTCAAAAACTTTATATACTTTATATATATAGAAACTTTATATATATTATAAAATAACATGCTTGCGTAGAAAGAATTTTTATACCTCCGATATAAAGAATGTTTAAATTAATATTATGGACGAGATATTTTAATACGCCAAATGATCAGTATACGCAAAAAATATTTATAATTATTTCATTAATTTGATACAACTTTATGTATCAAATATCTGATATATATTTTATATGTTAAGATATATAAAAATATTAATATCTCTTAATAATTAAATTAATTTTTATATTAAAAAAAGGAAATAATAAAAATCATATAATCACTATTCAATATTCTATTACTCATTGCAAACGACAATTAAAACCACTAATTTATATATAAAAATTTTATTCTGAAAATAGCTCTTAATTTTCGACCACTTGATAAAATGAAATTACTAAGCCTCTATATGGTATAATCGTAGTTTTCTATAATCACATTGATACATTTTTCTCAATATTTTCTCTGTATATTAAAGACGTTCTTCGGGATTCCATAGTTAAAAAATTCAAATGGGACCTAGCAGGAAATCAATAAAAATCATATATGGATTTTCATGGATATTTATTGGATTTTTTTTTACTTTGAAATCTAAATGAATATTGCTGGATTTTCATATATGGACTTCTGAATGGATTTATCTAAATTTTTAAGTGAAAAAGTAAATTCGATGAAAATCCATATGATTCTCATTATTCCTTATAGACATTAACTGGATTTTCTAACTTTAAATCCATAATGTATTATGTTGACAGGGTAATTATGGCACAACAAAATGCATTCTTTACCATTTCTATACATATAATTTGCATGGTTAGCCCATAATATTAATTGAAATAGAGTAATGTCTACACAAGAACCTAATAATGCTATGAAAATATTTATATCTATTCTTGATAAAATAAAACAATGGGCAATGTATGATAAGTGACAAACAATAAATAAAGTCTAGAAAATAATGGCTAATTAATGGGATAATAAAGCCAAGTACAACAAAGGAATTTTTGTATAATTAATGAAAATCGCGCATTCTAACGATGTTAATCTTAAAAATGCATAAAATCTACATATACAAAAATATTCAATGCACTTATTAAAAAAGACAAAATCCGTTATAATAAAAGCTGTATACGGAATGTACTAATAATTTACAAAAACTAGGAAATTTTTTAAAAGCAAAAATTGGAGAGAGAGAGAAAAGAAAAAACGAAGCACTATGAAAATTGGGCCTATTAACGATTCTATTTCGAAAATGTATGCGACGAAGCACATTTAACAAATATTCTTGTAATATGCCTAATAAAGTCAAATTAACAAGACACAATATAACATCCAACGCTGTGTCGTCTTTTTTTATGACTTCGTAACCGCATATCGATATATAATATATATATATATATATAATTGCAGTGAGCGCCTTCTACGCCGAGCACTGCTCGAAGAGGATCAGCTTCGGGGCCCACGTCTGGACGAAGAGCAAGTTCCTCGGCCTCAGCATCGGCGTGCACAACGTCGGCAAGGGCTGGGTTAACGTCCACGCCCACAACGAGGAGTACGTGCTCACCTTCCCGAACGGCTACGCGAGATCGATCCTTACCGTTCCCTGGATCGAGCTCGGCGGCGCCACCAGCATCGTCTGCGCCCAGACCGGCTACCAGGCGAGCATCGACTTCCTCACCAAGCCCTTCTACGGCGGCAAGCGCAACAGGATCACCTGTCAGATAAGCGGCCCCGGCGACAAGAAGCCGTTCCTGACGATCAACGGCGACTGGAGCGGGGCGATGGAGGCCAAATGGCTGGACGGGGTTGGTGCTCTTGATTATATATATATATATATATATATATATATATATATATATATATATATATATATAGATAGATAGATAGATAGATAGATAGATAGATAGATTTTAGGGCGCTTATTCAAGCTGAGATATTCGCGTACCTTTTGTCTCTAAATGGTCAATGTTTTGTTAGTGAAAATGCCAGCCTTGGGCTGTGAATTCGTCAAATCTGACCCCAAATTCGTGGATGAGAGACGCGTCGGCACGTTTTTACCAAATCGTAGCGCTGTCATTAAATGTTGGCCATTTTCGCTTGAAAGCATTTTAACGCGTCATTTTGAAAGTATTTTATTTTCAATTTATGCAAAAAAAATCGATCTGTTAAAAGTAAATGTAGTATATTATAAGTTGGATTTGTCAGACAACTCTTGCGAATGATGAAGATACGTGAATTTTTTCCTCGAAAACTTTCAATAAAATTTTGTCGATTAAAGTGAAAATGGCGTAAAAATCGATTTTTTTTTTTTAATGTTCGAAACAATAATAAATGAAAAATTTTAAATACATTAAAAAAAATCTGAAGAGGTAGCCTCGTAATCTGAATTGTTTTATTAAAAAAAAAAGATTTTTTATTAAAATAAAAAAACCTGCGGATTCATAAAATTTACGAGCAATAAACTTTACTGAAAATTTCGGCCCTTGCTGGCTTTAAAAAGAAATTAAGTTTCAAAGCATACCCTTACATAGAAGTATTAAAACCAACATTAAAATTCTATTTTTAAATTTAAAAAATAATTTGAGGCTGTTATATTTTATACTTTATACTGTATTATAAAATTATTTAATTGCGTAGTTTTTATTGAAACTTATTATTAATAATAATACTAGATCTTAAACAAATAAATTAAGGATCTTTGCACTGACTAAAATTAATAAATAATAAATAAATCAATAAATAAAATATCATCGTATACTATCATCCATTATATTTATACTAGCGATTTATATTATTAAATCTAATAATTATTATAGTATATGTAAAATTTGTAAGAACAAGATTACACTCAAAGTTCCAATATTTATAAAATATCTTTAAAAATGCTGATAAATATATTTATATCGTGTTTTTTAAATTTTAGGCAACCATTAAAATGATTTTAATTTATATCTTTTATTTCACAGCGAACAGAGTTGTTTGCCGACGTTAGAGATCAGAGGATAGAAAAGAAAATGGTGAAGCCGACGAGCGATCAGGAGGAGAACGAATCGCGCAAAATCTGGCGCGAGGTCACTATGGGTCTTCGCATAAACGATATGGACAAGGCGACAGCTGCCAAGTGTGCAATTGAACAAAAACAAAGGGACGACGTTCGTTATCGCAAGGAGAACAATATCAGCTGGCAGACGAAGGTATAATATTTTGCGCTACACATATTTTTTATCAGAAAATTTGAGAATTGTCGCTTCCTACCCCTTGATGAAAAGAGTTAATTTAAAAACAAACTGTGATTGTATTATTTTAGATTGATTATAACGAATGAAAAATTATGAAAGACTTTTATAAAATTGAAAAAAAATTAGTAAAATGATTTGAATAGTAGAAAATAAATCTTTATTGAATACAAATAAAGCATTATTTCTTTACTACTATTGAAATAAATATTTATTTGATTTTACAATAATTCTAATTTTTTTCAATGAAGCTTCTATAAAATAGTTTAAACTATTTTTAATAATTAATTATATAGTAAAACTATACTTGGTAGTACGCATTCTGATTTCATTAATGGAATTTCGTGTTCCTTACAGTTGTTTAGAGAAACCAAAGACGGTGGATGGGTGTACGTGAAACCCCTGGAATCAAGATTGCGATCAAGAGAAACAGGAACTGCAGCGAGCGTCAGCGCTGACGATGCAACGAACGCATCGACGACGGGGAGCGCTTAAGAGAGAATATCATTAGATATATACATATTAACATTAAAATATATACATATATTTTCGAAATCGCGCACATCAGTAAAAATAGTTAATAATTATATAAGTTCTAATTTATATCGCAGGCCTATATATGTATATTTTTGATTATGTTTTGTTGTAGCGTTAAGGAGATGTGAATAAGCTGCATTATTATAAATTGAGATATTTTTAAATCAAAAATAGTGCGTTTACTTATTATTACTATTATTAATATTAATATTATTATTATTATTATTTAATTTTAAGTTGTATATTAATATAATACATTTTTTGCACAGGTTGATAACAGACCGATCGCTATAGTTAATAAATAATAAAGTATAACCATGCTTCTGATGCTCTGCTTAATGCTATTTCAGTTTAGTTTATGTATAGTACGATGTAGTATGTATTGACACAGAGTAAATATCGTATAATTATATTATGCCATTCCGTTTAACGCTCAAAATAATATGAAAGTATCTTCTGTATTAAGCATAATCTCACCGTTTATCATCGAAAATATAGCATTTATTTTCGATTCATGAAAGCATTAATGAATATATAATCTAAGTTTCTATTTTAAACGAATAAAATTCTTTATAAATACTTGATTGACATATTATGTCAATACAAGAAATTTATTTTATATTGTCTATCATCATGTTTCACATCTCCTTAGAAAGTTTATTTAAATACTCGTATCACTTATGGTTTGGATTTTATTTATCTATTGACCGACTAAGTACATAATTTTATATGTGAATTATTCAAACAGATTAATCTTCTTCCTTATTATTTTTTTTACTAGAAATTTTTAAGTTTATGTAAGTGACAAACATTATCGTATTATATATAAATATCAATCTCTATGATGTACTTACATTTCGTAAATGTAATTGCAAAAGAGATACATATAAAATAGGATATATTATAGAAGAGAGCAAAAGAGATTATGATCGGCATGACCTTTTTATATAGTAATTATGTGTACATTCTATATGATCTTTTGAAAATGCGAATTTTTGCATTTTTAATTATTATTGTAAAAGCGGACTTTCTAAATATTTAATGAAAATAAGGGAAAAGTTAAATGTGTCTAATTTGTAAAAACAAAAGTGATTTCGTAAGATTTGTATAATAGTCAACTTCCTTCCATGCTTCTTTTTTATTTTTTGACCATATTTACATTTAAATTAATCTCAAACAACCATTTCGATTTTTTTCTTTATTTGTTCATTATGAATCACCAGTTACGAATTATTTAAAAAAAAGAAATGTAGTGTTTTTAAAAAATTCTTTTATTTACTTATTTATTTATTTTTTTACATAAAAGAACATTGATCTAAGGCATTTTTAAAAAAGGATTATATATCATTGTTTGTTAAACATAGGCTGTAAACTGATCAAAAAATTATGTATAAACTTATATTTTACTTTTAACTAAAATCAATCCATTTTTAAATAAACTCTAATAAAGTCTTTTTTGATTTCTCTTTAAGATTTAATCATCGCCAATAAATAACCACGCATAATCATAAATAATTTTTGTATCAGATTTGTCAGTCTGAATGTGCAAATCTGATATAATCTACCTCGTTACAGAAAAAAAGTAAAGTTGTTGAATGACAAACATATACAGTTCTCTTTAAAGAACCAAAGAGAAGTTGAACATTCTAATTTTAAACAAATTTACTAAATGGAAAATGGACAATATACCAACCTTGAACACGACGTCTGTCTGGTATATGACGGTTGTAGATTGAGTCTATCTAAGTGGCCTTCGACTAAATAAAGACGGGGATATTGCGAAGTGTTAGCAACAATTCGATCCCAAATCTTCCATGTTTAAGAAAGAAAGGTTACAAGATAGAGAAACTCCCTAATAGAAAATGACGATTTCTTATCTAATTTTGCGTAATTACACTATATCAATTCACAATGTTGATGGGTGGTCTGAGTTATCATGTGTTTGAGCTCTGCTCAATGAGAAGATCATGTCAAACTGCATTTATGCGTATAACAAATTACATTCACTCTTAAATATTACTAATTTATAAGTTTATCTATAACGTGAAATTATTACTTGTATGTACATTATAATTATGAAAGTTCTTTATTTCTAATCGCATAAATGCTGAACTAGTTTTATACTCATGCTTGCAAGAGGATTAAATACATATGTTTTAAGACAAGAAAAATCTTCATATTACAATTATCACAAGATTATGAATAGAATAGTTAAAATTAATTGAATAAAATATATTCATGCTTATTTTATTATTTATAATTAAATAAACTTATTGGAACCTAGTAAGAGTGTAATTAAAAATGACCAATTGATTTATTTTTTATTCATTATTATTAATTTATATAAATAAAAAATATAAGCAACGTACTTAGCGTTTTGTGCTGTTCAAAAGTATTATGCTCATTTTGTGAAAATTATTAGTGGAGATAATAGAAATTAATTAATAAGATAACTGATGAATGTGAATGAAGTTAATGATAATAGATTGCACTAACAATTAAGAGTTATATGATCAATGATAAAGTTAAATTGTTCTACTTTTTTTATGGTTAATAATAATTGTAAATTTTACAATCTATATTTAGAACTTAAGAATTATTTCCACATTCTATGAAAATCAAATAAAAAAATTTTAAGTAAATGTGAAATATAAATAATATTAAAATTTTATATTATTTAATCGAAATTTTTATATTAAATAATTGAAAGAATTTAAACTATAAAATAAAACTCAACAATCAGCCATTTTGAATAAATATTTTTTATTAAATAAATTAGTTGTTTAGGAAATTTTTAAAATTCTATGTTAGATTATTTAAAAAAAACGGTTTTATACAAAAGAGCTTAATTACTTAATAGTAAATAAAATTGGAAAATAGTATTGAATAATTACTTATCACTCATAAATATTGTTAGAAAAGAGGTTTTGAAAAAAAATCTTAAACTAAAAGAAAAAAATAATTTAACGTTATTCTGTATGAAAAAAAAATAAAAAACTGAGCATAAATATTGTATATTGTTTTAAATTAGAAATATAAGTTAATGTTAATTTGCTAACATATGTACATTTCTGATGACCGTTCAAAAGGCTTTCTTTGTTTATAGTGGTGGTATAATATTGTAAAGTAATTTGCATGTGAATAGAAGATATAATAAAAGTTCATCATGTATTTTAGGTTTCTGGCCTAGAATTTAGGAACTAAACTGTATAAATAGAATATATATATTATAATAAAAATGTTATACATGCGTTGTATATGATTCTTTTGCAGAAATAAATTACTCTAAATAGTTGAAAAAAATTATAAAATATTTATTGTTGTTACAAATGTTTAAATTTTCCTTCTTTTAAGTTATTTACATTTTTATGAAAAAGTATTGAGTGTATTACGTTTTACTTAAAAATAGTACAAGTTATCGTAAAATTCATATTGATAGTTCATCTGCTTATTTTGGAAATTATAGAAATTTATATTGATAAACATAAACAAATTATAATGTTATTACAATTAGAATATTAGAATGAAAACTAAATATTTGAATATTGTTTTAAAGATAATAAATTAACTACTTGGACTCTCCAATACTTTCTCATTTCCATTTATATTCAATGTACAAAATAAAATATTTATACAGATAAATAGCTGATATAAAAATCCTCTGCTCTTCTATAAGCTGGTGGAAATTTAGCAGTTGAAGACATGAGTTGATTAATTCCAGCCAAAATACTGGGTAAAGCTAGTTCACAATATTTCACATCTGGATCATCATATCGTGTAGTTTTATTAGTTTCACCATATTTATATAATACCTTTGTAACAAATGATGACTTCAAATTAATTATCTTATCGTTGGAATTTACAGTATCTTGAGTAAAAATATTTAATTTGGACTCCATAGATCTTAACATGATGTAATGAACACTGTTAGTATCTTGAGCTTCCAACAAAATTTTTTCTCCAATTATAAATTCAGCAACATGTTTGACAGTTAATAAAAAGTCATTTAGTGTAGAAGAAATTTCCTTAATGATATTGTTATCATTACAAATTTTGTATTCCACACAACAATTCCAAAATTTCACACTTTTTAAATCTTTGCCATTGAGCGAACCTAAATTAGATAGACACCGATTGCAATGAATTAAAAATTTCCTTAGTTTTAAATTCTCTTTAAAAACATGCTTATTTAAAACTAGATAATTCACAGAATAAAATAAGTCAGTTTCTCCTGGATCTAATGAAAATGGCTCTCC
Organism: Sycobia sp. Sy_11; assembly: GCA_018907035.1. Classification (NCBI taxonomy): domain Eukaryota; kingdom Metazoa; phylum Arthropoda; class Insecta; order Hymenoptera; family Epichrysomallidae; genus Sycobia; species Sycobia sp. Sy_11. The sequence goes on from JACCIC010000077.1 coordinate 448,387, forward strand.
ATTGCTATGTTTACAACAAAACCATTCTTGTGGATCACAGTCACTACTGGGTAATGGTAAAATTCTTTGAAAACAAACAGTCTTTGTAATTTCATTTTTACAGCAACTGCAAAGTAGCTTGCAATCTGTATTTTTTGGCGGCAATTCAATTTTTTGTAATATATTTAAAAAACAATTATTTATTTTATTTTCTACATCAATAATTTCAGTTTCAAAAGATCCATACATCAAGCTAGGTTGTGTTTGTATACGGAAAGATATCCAGTGGTTGGTTACTTGTAGTGATGAAAGTGATGATGGTAATAATTTAATATTAGAGAGAGGCAGATTGTAGATATTTTCTTCAAGTTGTATTTCTATGCCATTTTCCAATAATTTAACTTTAATTGTTGAAAAATCAACACTTTTTAATAATGAAATATAAGCACTAAGAGAACGTAATCGTGGTCGAAGTTCTAAAGTAACGGATTCCATTGAATTTTTTCAGGATCAATAATCTTCATCTGAATCTAGAAATTTAAAAGATAATTGTATTAAATTTAAAAATATTTAATTTCATAATAGAAGTAATGTCCATGCCAAAATCAATTTATGTATCACTCAGCTACAGGTACTCAAAGTTTTGTAAAAAAGAAATTTTTTAATTTATAAATAACATATTAATATTTATTGTATTTACCTTATTATTCTTATCTCCAGACAGCAATGTAAGTTGTATACAATAACATCTGGTCATTGCTCCAAGCATCCACAAATCTTTTTACAATAAATTAATTGTATTTTTCTTCAAATTTGTAACAAAAGAATTTATTAATAATTATTAACAATTATATGTTGATAACAATAAATAGTTATTGTCTGAAAACTGTAATAAATTTATCAAAAATTTAATAAAAATATAGTTTTCTTTTGCTATATTTTAATTCAATTTAAATAAGAATTTTTCAATATAAATCAGATACAAATCTTTCTATGTATAAAAGATTAGTATTTTTAACTTTTTTATGAAATCAATATTGCACTTTATTAATGAAAGAAAGAAATGAGAGAAAGAAAAAATTAGAAATGACATTCGTTTTCACTTGATGGTTATATATAGTTACATATAGCTATGTTGTAATATGCAACTTGTATACTTGTGTCATGTATGTAGTTGTACATAAGCCATCGTACTGATACTATATATAGCGTTTACACCTGCTTGCGGTTGCGGTTAGTGAGTCGTGCAGTGTGCACAATGCACATGCGAATCTGATATTCAGAATTCAGATACAAATATAGAGTATGATGAATGATCAGGTATGATCTGGTATGATCAATTGATCAAAGATATCAATCACTGGTGTATTTGTATTAGGTGCCAGATGAGAATTCGCGAATTAATATATTATAATAAAAGTAACCAAAAAATTCATAAATTATAATTGAATAACATCTACATATTGTAACAAAAATTCAAAACTAAAAATATATAGAACATATTTTAGTAATTTCTATCAACAGCGTTTTTCTCATACAGTCAGAGAATAGATTAATACCAACTAATACCAACTACTACCAGCTACTACCAGCTACTACCAGCTGCTACCAGATACTACTGCATTTTATCAGATTTTATTTTTTATCAATAATTTTGACTTCTCGAGTGATTTCCAATATAATCTATTTTTCTAAATGAAATCTTTTTTTTATAAAGTATTATCATATTATTTTGCTCTTAACAGATGCTAAATGACTATATTTTTAATACAAATACTTTTTAAACAATTGCTGCAATAATAACAAAAAATAATAATTTTATTATATAACTTAATAAATTATTCCGTTAAAAGCATGCCAGGTTAAGAATATATATTTATTCGCAAATCATAATGCGCATGTGTAATACAATTATTCAGTTTTTGAAGCTCGTGGGCGCGAAGTGTATACGGACCGCGTGTTATTGTTATTAGCTGTCGGCGTGGTTATCATTATCATTATTATCGTGAGTTGTTTCGGTCCATTTATAGCACTTGTTCAACAGAATTATTCGGATAATAAGATCTGATAAGATCTCGTAGGCTAGGATACGATTCCGTTGGTTTCAGTTCGTGTGGTACCAAAGCCTAATAAGGGCTCAGCTCAGTGCAGCCACAGCTTCAGCGGTTCAATGGTTTAACCTGCAACCATGGTTCACGCATTCAGTCAGCCTCTGCATACAGTGATTTAGCAGGATTTAGTTTCACAATTCGCACAAGTAGTTCGTATTTTTGTACGATGTAAATATAGAATTGAATTGGAAATATTTAATTTCATATTTATTTTGACTATAAAATGTAACACATTTAGTGAATTCTACTGTGTTTAAAATTTAATTATTATATTTTTACGACAAATAAAGAGTAATGACTATACGGACATCTTATATAAGTAGTTATCGAAAATAATTATTAGTTATAATTACATAATAATTACAGAAATAATTTTTGAAATTCTTTCCATTTCGAATTTTCATTCCAAGTTCCATCGAGCCTCTGAAGTTAGTAACATTTACTGATTGGTTGATTGAGGAATTATGTATCCGACCAAAAACAAAATTAGCCAATCAAAAAAATGATGCTACCAGTGTTACCTTCAGATTTAATAGTTGGAAATGGAATAGGTGAAATAATTGCAGCATGGTCGTGGGCGTGTAGCTGTAAAGCAGTAGTGGTACTTGCGGAATGTGGAATCAGTGGAATCATGAAGGGGATTAATCTAATGTTTGTTTAGAGCAGGTAAAATCAGAGTAAAATTTGGAAAAATTATAATCAGAAACTTTCATATCAATTTATTAGATATTACAGAACTTACAGATAATGCCTACAATGCCTACCTAGAGTCAACTTTTTGATTATATTCAATATCTTATTTAGTTATGAACTCCGTTCTATATACTATATGTATTGTAGTTTTTCTAAATTGCAAACACTTATAGTGATACTAGGTGGTTCATGGTGAATCGACAGCTGATTCTATGATTTCTACATCGTGACGTTGTTTATAGGTTTACGCTTTGATATCGCGGTGGTTATATACAGAAGTGTCTATATTTTTTTTGTATGCACGTAGTATATTGCAGTACAAGAAGTTAAAGCAAAAGTACAGATTACAGATATGAATTTTCAATAGTTCTATTTATGTTATTTTAAGTTTAACAGTGATAGTAAATTATTTTGATAAAATGGGTTGCTGCTATAGCTTCTGCAAGGAGGATAATGGTCAGCAGGTACAATTATTTGACATAAAATATACTTTAGCCAGGCGGCTTTTTGGTTTAACGCTTTTTCAATTTGAATTTTAACGATAGATATAAGTTAAATTTTTATATAAAAACATTAAGTTATGCTCCAATTTTTTAAGATTATACTTTTGAATTTGGCTCTATACAGATTTGTCTAATATGAATTCTTTTGTTTCAGGGTGGTGAAGTAAATGAACGCACTCATTTGCTTGTCGATCCTGTTAGCAATAACACTAATATACCTAGAGTTCACAGGTTGGTTAAGACAGGTTGAGATTCATTGATTCTTTATTGTTTAATTATTTTAATAATATTAAATTACTTTATTTTTATAGTGATGACTATGTAAATCAATATGCAACGTCAGTACCTAAAAAGACAGACGAGCAAAGTGCTCTTAATCGAATTCTTCATGAGACTGCTGCGTAAGTATAAATATATATTTTTAGAAATACAAACAAAAAAAAATTATATTTATAGAAATTAGACTATTTTAATATTGTATATGAGAATTTTTATAGATAAACAATAATAAAATATTTTTGAATTCAGTGAAGCGTTACCATTTTAATTTTATTACTATTCATTTTATTGCAAATTTTTTATATTTTAATATTAATGTTAGTTATATTAAAATCTTAATAGATTTTAGTAAAGCTTCATCAATTATAATAATTTTTATTTGATGTATAATGTATACATGATTTGAAAAACATAAAGCTTTATAATTAATTAGAGCATACAATTATTTTTACAGAAATATAATAGATGTAGGTGCCTTAGATTCTCATAATTTGGAACAGCATGAATACTTAGAAAGATCAAGGGCGTATGCAAAAAGAATAGAAACTGTAGGAATTAAAATACCAGAGATTTCTTACTGTCTGCTAAGAGATATACCGGTACCAGAACGAGTTCTTGCATCTGAACCGATAAGTCAAAGTGATAAGGAGCTTGTAAGTATTTTTTTTTATATGATGATATGAGCAACGATTGTAGGCCTGTAAAGAAGTTGATTACTGTAGTCTAAATGTTATAATTTGTTTTGACTGATTTAATACTGTTCTTGATTACCTAGATATTTCTATACAATTCAATATTGTTATTAATTATGTAGTATTAATTACGTAGATATTCTATATTACATAGAAAGTAAAAATATGCAAATGTTTATGTGATTGTGGTAGTTTATAAATTTTTTTTACTTTTTAGATTATCAATTTCGTAGAAAAATCGGTAATCGCATTAAATGATGTTCAAGTAGAACACAAAGAAGATCTTGTAGTCCAATTTATGTCGTGATCATCGCATTCTCCATTGAAACTCCGCACCGGATTAATGCGAGCAACTTCTACTCAACTCTTAACGAATCAAGAAGAGTTAATGGAAATATGGGTAAAGTCTTATTTTACCGATTAAATCGTTGACATAAGACATTGCAACCTTTCTTTAAAAGCTTTATTACCTTTAAATTTTTTAAAAGTATTTATCTATAATATTACAAAGATTTGTACAACCGTTACAAATTAACTTTTTCAAGTTTTAAATTTTCTCAGTACTTTCTGAAGTTACATTTTAATGTGTGTAAATATATTATTATCATAAATATAATACTTCTTTTTGATCTACTAAAAAATTTGTATTTATAAAATAAATACACAATGCCTATTATAAATGACTGTTAGTAAGAAAATTGTACTGTTATTAAAAAGCTTTTTATAAAAAAAATCTTATTGAGAGTTTTGAAGCATTTGAATATAGTCAATTTTCTGAATAATTATATAAAATGTTATAATCACTACTTTATAACCTTTGTAATAAAATAGATAAATAATCAACTAAAAAGTAAACAATACTGTGAATAATAATTAGTTGATAAAAATATGAAATAAGTTATTTCTTTTTTTTTTTTGTAAGAAAAATTTTCATTATAGTTTTGTTTTCAAGTTTTAGTAATGTTTAGTCTTTATAAATTAATTTATTTTAGAATTAATCTCAAATTTATAATTCTTACACATGCTGAATTATATTAATCTAAATTAAGGCCAAAGCATTGTTTAAAGAAACACTGTGAAAATAATTTTAAGTTCTATTGCAAGTTGTTAACAAAGCTATACAAATGTTAAAAATTGTATCTAACAAGCAGACTTAATGCATGATCTTTTTGTAATATATGAACGCGCATTTACTTTAACCAAATATATTTTTCTAATTTAAATTAATTTTAATTCGAATTATGTATAGAATTGTCATTCAATTGTGTATAGGCAGCACTACTTTTCAGTGCAAATCAGAAATAATAATTAACTGAATTGTAAAAAGTTAAATTAATATTCTAAAATTCCTATAGAATTATATGATAATGTATAATGTAAATCTTTATTAATTGTAAAATAAAGTATGAAAGAGTAGAATACTAGTATATTGCTTAATATTTATTTCCTTGCCAGGTTCATTAATTTGCACTGAATCGCTGAATTCTTAATATTTTCACGAAATAAAAAAAAGAGTTCTGTAAAACGGTTAAGAGGATTATTTAACACGAACTTAACTTTTTTCATAAGTAATTTTTCTCGTTGCAATATTTAATTTTTAAACATCATCCACAATAGCTGAAATCTATTATAATTAATGAAATTTTCGATAATTTCGAAAGTATATATATATATATATATATATATATATATATATATATATATATATATATATAAGAATAGTTTATAAATTTATACGTCTACATAAATCGAAATCTTGAGTATAAACATAACTTCTAATCCTTAAATTCTAAAAATACTTAAAAAAAATTTTTTTTGTTAACTTATTTCTAAAGTACAAAATTATTTTATTTTTCATATAAACGCATTATTTTTGTGTATCGCGTGCTTTAGCGTTGAGTGACTTGTGCTACCACCGTATTTAGAGGCGCTTAAAATTATTAGCTGCTCTAGGCTCACCGCTGTGCAGCACCTGTGTAAAAAAAAAAAAAAAAAAACGAAAAATTAATCCAATACGGATTATGTTTATACAAGTATATTGGGTAAAATAAAGTAATAATTTTTTTTCTTCAAAAAATTCCTTACACCTCCATCTACCGATCAATTGAATTGTAAAATTCGTGTTCTATGTATATATAATAATCGTAATTCAATCAAATTATCAAAGTGCGCGGTAACGCGCTGAAGGGCTACCAAGTGCCTGTGTTTAAACGACATCTTTCGCATCCGAAACAGCTGACAAAATTAGGTCAAAATTTAAAAAATTCTTCGATTTCGAAGAGTCGTCGGATTTTACATTATAACGCGCGAGAAATGCGAGCTGGCCGACGTGCGATAAATCTTCAGGTACTTATGGAATCAGCGGTAACGACTGAAACATACTCGGATCGTTTTTATTTCTACAAGTAGATATTTTCGCGCAGATGATTATTAAATTTCTGAAATCGTTGCCGATCATAGATGATAAATATGCAATTTATGGGATCGTATCGTTTCCAGCGATTCCATACGGACAGTTAAATCATTGTCGTTTTATGTATGTTCGGACATCCAAACTTCTCGGCTTGACCTCTAAACGGAAGTCCTCGATATACGCGAGCATTTTGATGATTACACTTATCAACCGCTTCAAGTACATTTCGCCAGTGTACTTTGTTTTTGTTTCCAATTATTTTAGTTCCTGCGCGTTCGGCGCGCTATATCAAATATTAGCAATTCCCTCTGAATAAATTAACTAGCTTGTTAAACTGTTTTTACCGTTTATCCAAAATATTTTCGAACGAAGGTTTTGAGAAATGACGCCCTTGACTATCCATACTGTATCTTGTTTTTTTTTTTTTTTTTTTTCTGATCCATATTTTACACGAAGCAATTTGTTGTATTATAATGAAATCTCGATAGTCATAGAATTGCCCCCCCCCCCAAAACTGAATTCATTACTAAATTAAATTATTTTCCTTCAAAAATGTCAATTTAAATATTATCTTAATTCTCAAGTGATAAATTCGAAACATTTTCAGAACAATGTACTTTTTACTGACAATCTTCTTATTGATCAGCACATTTACCACTTACACTATCAGTATACCTTTCGTAACAGATTATTATTATAGAATCTTGCATTATTTGCGCTATTTGAAAGAATATTTCTATTTTTTTCCGCTTTTTGTTTAGCAACTTTTTGCACTTGCAGCCACCCAACTGTGTCCTCTCATTATTCGTTTTTGAAAACAAAAAAAATTTATTTTATACAATTTGTAAATTATTTTAAAATTTACTATAAAATAAAAGATATCTTACCGGTAATAGTTGTGCAATACTTACATAATATTTTGCGTCTAATAATTATCGAGATAAATATCGATACTGATAATTACTACATGGAGTACTCGCTGTAAGTATATTTTAAAAAGAATAGATATCGGTTGATAACAAAATTGACCAAAAGAAGAAGAAAAAATAGATTGATAATAAAAATCATCAAACAATTGTATGGATTAGCAAATTTCATTTACTTTTTTTTATCAACGATCTATCCATCTGTAAATTGATATCCTCGATGAAATATATATATATATATATATATACATGTAAAATAATATCACATAATTATAAAATTAGTAAATATTTTTACGCGTGAAAATTGGAGAAAAAAAATTGTGTAACTATAAACTCGCGCACAAGTAAAAGAATTACACCGGGGAAAGATAGGGAAAGGCTTGAAAAAATTAGTGCCGGTAAAATATATATATATATATGCACGATGCTCGTCGTGAAAAATGCAAGTTCATGGAATTTAAAAAGAAATAAGCCAGAAAGCCAGTCCGTATAGCGCGGCCAGCCGTCGAGAAAACTGCAGTTTTATACATTAAAATGTGATAATAAAGATAATGTTTCTCGTAGAAACACTCACGGACGACTTTAATATACACTCGTTATGTTGTTCTAAACTCTCCGACTATAAGTTTCAAATAATATATATATATATATATATATATATATATATATATATATATATATATATATATATATAATCTAAGCTAAATTGTTTCAAAATTATATGAAAAATTTATTAGACCTGAACAATAGAGCTCAAAAATTATTTTCATTATTTCGTCTACATATAAGTTATATAAAACTCGTGTATTTACTTTAGGAATTATAAAGTCAGTATAATCGATATGTTTATTGGTGAAACCGGGTGAAACATATTAAAGGAAAAATTATGTCAACGCAATCATATATATGATCAAAAAAAAAAAAAAAAAAAGAACGAAAAAAGAGAAAAGAAAACTAATCGTAATAAAATAACGTTTAATTTGACTTTATACTGCAAAAAAAAAAATGTATTTGCGTGTATATTGGAAGAAATTCTGAAAATGATTGATTTCTATAATTATATCGATAAAATTATGAAGTGTGTGTGTGTGTGTCTGTGTGAAACATCTCATCACAAGGCACACGCACGCGTCGCGTAGTTTCCATAACGATATCTGGAATCATGGAATGTTTTTATATCTTGTGACATACTTATAATATAATAAATAGAGTAATACCCCAGAACTTCCAGCTAGACATACATATAGTTTTTAAATATATAACGCGGGAATTGTATATACAATATCGTTGCAAAATATAACGCGTCGCGCGACCTGCTTTCCGTTTTTTTTGGTTTATCGTTGTCAACAGAGTTCGAGTATTATTTCTTTATTAATGCCTTTGTCACGATTTTCTGACTGGCAGCAGTTGTGCTTCGTATACTTAATGCGAAAAAAAAAGTATCTTTTTTTTTCTTAAATAATATCTTATCTATGTGTATTCTATTTCGTAGCAGGTATTAAAATTGGATGTTGTATTATTATGAGGGTTTTTTTTTTCTTTCAGATGTTCGCGCATCATATATCGTATGATCGCCGATCTGACCCATTTATAATTAATTATCTTGAGTCGTGATACGTTTCGCGGGCTAATCGATTACGATATATATTATAGTGTACTATCATACGTTATAATCTATATTTTAAACTAAAATAAATACTTGTATGGGTCCTACGTTCCTTTTTTAGAAACTAACATGAATTACATTAGCTTGTAAAAATTACTCTAAGACCGATAAAAATATTTATTGGTTCGCTTTACGTTAGTCAATCGTAAGTAGAATTTTTAATTTTATAATCAATTTTTAACGGTCTGTTTTAGCATTATTTTAAATTTAATCAAATAATTGAAATTGTTAATCGGTAGTGTTGTAGTGTTGTTATACTATCGTTGATTAAATTAACTGTATAAATACCCGTGCAGATGTTCTATACAATAATCATTTACATTTGTCCCATATTATTCAATTAAAATTCAATTGAAATTGTACAGACGTGTTTATTTATATATGTAGTTGGAATCATTTACAACATATATGTGAATAATACAACGCTGGGTCTACAAGTGTCACATATGTTGTGTATATAACGTTTGCTATGAAAAAGAAGACAAATTATTGGTTTGTGTGCGCGCGCGCGCGCGTGTGTGCGGGTGTGTGTAAGACAGTTAAAAAAATATCGATTGTATGCGTTTGTATATAGGTGCATATATTATAATAGCATATTCACTATAGTTTATTTCTTATAAGGTTGTATTAAAAAAAATTTAATAGTGTATATATATATATATATATATATATATATATATATATATATATCCGTCTATACTTCCAATACTAAATTTGAATTAGAAACTCTATCCAAACTCTATTATATATATGAGTATGCTATATACAAAACTGGATTAATCGGGGGCTGATGTAAATATACTTTTAAGGAAACTAAAAAATAAACTATGCGTCAGTTTCATTTGGTTTTACGGCTATCAATGAAAAAAGGTAAAGAAAAGTAATATTGGATGGCAATACGAGTATATACGAACCGTTATATACAAATGAGATTTTGTGGTTTTCATAAATAAGCTTTTACTCTTAAATTCTACTTCAATTTTAGAAAGTTTTATATATGCGTTCGTTTATATATGTATCTACAGATATGCTTTTTGAGTATTCATAACGAGATTTATAATCATGTTTCGCCGATTTTTAGTTTTCAAGTTTAAGAATAAATTGCAAAAACTCGGATCATACCATTTAATTTAGTGGGAAGGGGGGTTAAGAGGAAATAAAAACAAATTTATATATATATATATATATATATATATATATATATATATTTAGGTTTTGCAGCAATAAATTGGTTCTATACATTCTCTCATTAATAATTTTTAATATATAATTAATATATAATTTAATATATAATTAAGAAAAAATATTTAATACGAAATTTTTTTGGCTCCAGATATTTTTTCGGTAAAAGGAAATTTTCTGGAGAAAATTTAGCAATTCCGTTTCAGGATTCTTTGAAGTAAAGATGGTGTAGTATGGTTAATTGCGTGGAACCAGAAACTGGTATATATATATATATATATATATATATATATATATATACACAAAATATTTATCTACAATATTTGTTTGAATTATCTTTTTGGTCTTCAAATTTTTATAGTTTTCGACACGAATATTCAATTTCTGCAAAAATCCATATCATATTTTCAGTAGCATCGAGTGTGGGTACTTGTCGAATAAACCTTTATATATATTGGTTCGATGTAATTGTAATAAATCATGAAGAATTTTAGAAATTATAACAAAATTAGTCATTTAATTTATACCTTATATAATATATATTAGGTAAGTATATATACTGGAAAAATATTCAATGGATTATACACATATATATTTATGTTATATATGTGTAATATCGTATTGTTTTACTATAACGGCAATTATGTGCAAGACCAAAACGAGCATATTCTTATACAGAGTATATTGTGAAATCTTCTATAATATAAAATATATTATATCCTATATATCCAATATACTTCATAAAAACGTTACATTGGGGCTGAATATAGATATAATTATATTATTATTGTCACATTATTAGAAAAATTCCAAATAATAAGGCGACAGAAATAATTTGAGATTATATGAATTTAGCATAAAATATAATATAATAAAACAACCACGTGTACATATAAGAGAAAAAGATTTCGATATAAAATCGCGCACTGCACGAAGCCAGATGAAACGTAATGTAATCTTTTATTATTTTCCTTCGACCAAAGGGAAACCCGCCTGTTCTCACCGCAGTCCGCACGCTGAGCAAAAGGGAAGAATAGATATGTATGTATGTATGTATGTATGTGTATATATATACATAATACATATATACATGCATTCACAGCACATGCATTACACATACAGGGATCAATACCACCTCAATATATATTGGAAGCCGTCGCGCGACTGCCGCGCGTGCATGTGTGTGCGTGCAGGTCAATAAAAAGCCGCATTCCAGCTCAGAGAGCCCTCGCGAAAACACATTGCGTACATATAGTATAGTCTCCCGTCCCTTAGCCTGGGTACACACTCAATCCCTGTACATCGGTGCGCGCGCAAGAACGCAAGAAGGTATACGTACGCGGTTGCACATTGTATACATGCATAGATGAGCCCTCCATGCGAGGTTTCGCCGGCGCACGTTCGCACCCACGCATCTGTCCCGGTCCTGCCCATTATTCTCTTCGTTCTTCTTCTTTTCTTCCTTCTTCCCCCCCCCCCCCCCCCTTGCAGCTATAACCTTCATTCGATTTTAACGCGGCGATTCTCTCCCTCATCCTTCATTCGCGAGGAAATCATGGTTAGCGAGTGTACACACTGTACCGGATCTAACGGAGGCCACGTCCCCGGGTTCCATTTCATATCGGTCTCTCGAGCTCTCTCGAGGGTGTCGGGATCTCGAATCAAACGAAGATGAAGAAGAGAATGAAAGCAAAAAAACAAAAAAAAAAAAAAAAAAATCGAAAGTGCTCGAAGACAACCTGCGGATATACTTATTAAACGTGCGGCAAAATTTGGCTTCTGTATACTCGAGCTACAAACACCGACTCGTCCTTGAACGAACTTTTTTCATTTCTGATCAAAAACTATACTATTATCTTAAGTTTTGCCTATACATATTGACTTCAAAATTGTAAAACGCATTTATATGCATAAATAAAACTTATCCTAATAAGAATTTCATTGATTTAGAATCTTAGAATTATATTAATAATATATTAATAATAATTAATTAATTAAATAAAATTTAATTAATTAATCTTTTTATATATTGAATGACAGTCCTGTGCCTATCGGCTACGATCGACTACGATCGCTCTCAAAAAAAAATTCTCTTAACTTTTAGGTATCCGCTATTGCAATTCCCTCATCCGCTTTGGATTTAACATTTAATATTTCAATTTTTCTACTATATTTACATAATTCGTCCTTTGAATCGTATTTTAGTACTTCTATGAGTACTTTTATTCTCCGAAGCTCTTTTCCCTCTCCTGTTATCTGTTTTTTCTCTGTCACGCTTCTGCACTAACTTTTTCCCAGATCCAAATTTGTTCTATATTTTTTCTTCCTTGCAAACATTGCATATATCCCGCTTGTAAAATCCTTACTTTTTTCTCTCCCTATACTCTCGCATCTCAGTCGCCTACATTGCTCTTTCATTTCATAATTCCACTTTCTCTTATCCTAGTATTTCTCCATTTTCAGATTTACTTTTCATTGTCGATAGTTTCTATACTATCCTGAATTCTGTATCCTATTCCAGTTCCTCTGTATTATCTGTGTTTTCTTTGTCTTAACACCTATTTTTAAGTATTTATTTACTCAACATTAATGATATATTAACGAGTCTTCTCCTGAAGCGACGGGATAAACCGAAGAAATTTCCATATTAGGCGCCTACCCTGTGCAGGTAGAACCAGAAACCTCCCTTATTTCGGTTAAACCGAGGCTTGAGCGAAGTTCGACCTCAAAGCCTCCACCAGCCTCCACCAGAGATGAATAAAATTATCAATAAAATTCATATTTACCTCCACACTTGTAAAGGCGGAGTTTCTTTTATACGTAATGTCACCAATCGTATATTGTAGCATTTTCAGGCGCGAAAGTAATGAGTTTGCGACAAAAACATTTGTACAGTAGTTATTGTCGCGATCATGAGCTAGCACCTATCGTTAAATAATTTTATGTTTTCCCTTATATCCCCCATACTGTGTTAGTTAATTTTCTTACTTTTCTGACATTTTTCTGACGTGTGCTCTGTACGAGTAAGCTGTTGTAAGTAAAAAGCGCGATAACTTGTATACATTTACCACCTCTAATTCTTTGCCTATGTATCACCATTTATACATCCCTCATCCCTCTCTTTAGAAATACTATTACCTTTGTTTTTTGCTCATTGATCTGTAGGCTATTTTTCCTACTAAACTTTTCTAGATCTTTTGACCCCCTCCCCTCCAGCTCTACCAGTGTATCCACAATGATAACGCCATTTGCAAATTTCAAGTTGATAATTGTTATACCTCTTATTACCATTCTACCCTCATTTCTCTTCTCACATACATCTTCTAAATCTTCTACATGTATTAAAAATAATAGCACACCAAAAGGGTATCCCTATCTCGCCTCCTTACTTGGATTGAATCCGTCAGTTATTCCCTCCCCTACTATTGCCTCATTTTCCATTTTACTATATATTTTTTCGATTGTTCTAAGCACTTTTCCTCCCACCTCTATTCCTTCTAACTTGTTCATTATTTCCTTCCTGTTAACAGTATCAAAGTCTGTCTTAAAATCAATAAAGCACACATATAGCTTTCTATCTCCCCTTTTAGTTCTATTATTAATTAAACTATTGAGCGTAAAGGTATGATCTCTGGCTCCCTTTACTTTTTCAATCCCGCTTGGCTTTCCTCGAAATATATATATTTAATCGTAATAAAAAGATCGTTTACAGTGAGGTTTTAGGTCTTGCGGTGTAAATCAAAAAAATATCTTTACAGGTAAACTATATCTATGTCAGGTGCAAGATTATCAGTGCTGGCAAAGTGGATTCTTGAGAATTTTCGATCTATTGGCTTGGATGTGTTATAAAAAATTTTATTATATAGAGTTGAAAATTGTACTTATATCGACTGTTCCCAAGTAAATTAATAAATATTTTTATCGTTTTTACGATCTTTATAATATAATATATTAGCTAAAATAATGACAGTCAGACTGTCCTTGCTTATGTTCACGCCCGTAGAGTATGAAATAAAACTTATGTATAAAATAAAATAAAAATAAAAATAAAATAATAAATAAAATAAAAATAATAAAAGCAATATTCTATGTTAGTAAAGGACAAACTGACTACCCCCACCACTTTAAATTTAGAATTACCTTGGAGTCTGACGTTTCGAACCATTATGGTTCATCCTCAGGAACTAAACTGAATTTAAATTTTTAATTTTTAATATAATTTATTAAGTAATAAGTTTTATTTCAGATTCTATGGAGGTGTACATAAACAAGAACAGCCTGACTGTCATTATTTTAGCTAATATATTATATTATAAAGACTGTAAGACCGATGAAAATATTTATTAATTTTATTATATAGAGCCCAGTCAAGAAAAAGTTTTTTTAAGATGTATATTAAATAATAATATTATATATTCGGAGTATAAGTTTTTATAAGAATTAAATATTCTTATACTAAGATTATGCTATTGACATAATTTTCATGTGTATGTTGAGTAAACCATGACATTTTCTGTAAAGCTAAACCTGTCTGTGATCAATGTTAAGTGTACATGGTTTTTCGAACGAGAAATCTTGCTGTTAATGGGGGGGGGGTGTTGTTTTTTTCTTAATTTTAAGTTTAGCTTATGGTCCCATGATGTAAGTATGAAATCTTAATCCGCTCCTCTATCGCAATTACTCATGTTATATATCAAGTGAAACGTAAGGGTCCTTGATTTCGACCTTGTTTTCGACCCTCAGAAATCCAAATATCAAGTGCTTTTTCACCTGCGCCGTGTATCAAGGGATTAAATCGATAAAAAAAAGGCGTTCCTCGCGAATTTCTCGAGAAGCAAAAGAGATAGAAGGAAAACGTCCCAACAAAAGGTGCAGATCCTAAAATTTTTCATTGATTTACACGTTCTTATAAATAAATTCTTATCAGTTTAAATGCCTGTTTTATAAGAAAAATAGAAGGGCATATTGCTACGCCTATGTCTCGCCTATATATATATATGCGTTTAATCGCGTAGAGGGCAGGGTGAGGAGAGTGCGAGGTCTGAACTCTTAAACACATGGGTCGAGTGCGGAAGAAAAAAAAATCTCCTAAAAAAAAAAAAACCGCACGTGTTTACAGGAGCGTTTTTATTCCATTCCCCATATACGATAATCCCGGTCCGCGGCTCCTCCGATCTCCGCGCGCTCGCGTCGTCGCGTTTGGAGATTAAATCGAGCAAACGGGAAGACGTTGGAGTTATTTCGACGGCTTTCAAATTTTATATTTCGAATCCTCGAGATTATTCGAAATCGGGCGCCGAAAGACGGAATCCTGAAATTCAAGCGCAAACTGTATTGTGCGAGTGCCGATAAATTAACAAAACCAATCGTTAATAACATAACAATTATCTATTATGTTCAGAAAATTATAAAGTTCCAATTGCTATTAATTGTTAAAGTAAAAAATTAATTGTTACATTTTCACAGATGAATTTCCGAAAGCCACCCAGCGCCGATTTTGATGAAAAATTTTTTTCTTCTTATGTTTCTGGAGGGTTCTCATTCCGAGTATCGTATAATGGATTTTCACGGAAATGGAATTCCCATGACGAAATGCCTACATAAAAATAATATATTTAATTTTAAAATATATTTATCATTTTTATTTATTATTATTTTTTAGCTGTAGTTTTTATATTGCAGATACTACAGGGGCTAATTGTATAAATAAGGACTGTCATACATGATAAGTTTCATTATACTATTTTATAAAGACTGTAAGACCGTTAAAATATTTATTTTAGTTTTAATATAAACAAAGCTTATATATACATACTTACGGAAAATCAATATTTTGGCAAATCAGAAAGGCTTTTACAATTTTTTAAACGTTTATGAATTAACAAATTCATTTTTTTCAATCCTGTTGCTATCATATCGTATTTAATAAAATTTATAAATTACTCCCGATCCTTTGTTTTTCATTTATATGTTTTATTATATTTTTATATATTATACCTTGTAAAAACGGAACATTATTTTTTTTTCGTTCCAGCTGACTAACAATTACAAGCAACTATATATAGCTTTTGAATATTTTTTCGTCGCTATGTCCATTAGATACAATGGATACTAGTAAATTTCAGCACTGCCGCGTAGAAATTATAACGATATAATTTACATCGCGACGCGTCTTATAACGACTCAGCCTAAGCGACGGCGCAGGAAACTACAGTCTCGCTAATCGAAAATCAACCTCTATATTACATTACTTGCGAAATGTACGTACTCTGCATCAAATATAGACCTGGGAAATCGTGCTAAAATTACACCTTTGATCGCGGCGCGGCGCGATATGAATTATTGTGCAGGAATAAATATCGACGAATATATATATATATATATATATATATATATATATATATATATGAGCCAGAAGTGCAATACCGAGGACGCTATAACGCGGAGCGTCGCAAGTGTGTGCGTACGCGCGCAGTTTTCCGGGATTCGAGTCCGTAATGCAGCAATTATTATATACGCCGAGGATATATATATATATATATATATATATATATATATATATATAAGAAAAGGGACGGACAGAGCCTGCCTCCGTTATTTACGAGAGTGGCAGCTATATCGAGCGCGGACTGTATACCGCGTTAAACATATATATATATATATATATATATATACTTCATTTATTATATTGTACATTTCTACTTTTAATATATTGTATACGATTTATCGAGGCATCGATTGCAGCTGTATCTCATCAATTGAATAAGGTCGTTTATTAGAATAAAGGATAAATATTTGATATTGTTGTTCGGTCAACAAAACTTATTCTCCATCTCATATATATCTTCCTTTTTATTTGGAGCGTTTTCTATAATCAATATACATTAAGAACGTATTTTTTTTTTGCGCACCGATAAGTATAAGTATATTATAACCGTATCACAGAGCGATGATGGAAATCCTCCTGTAATGATAATGAAGAAACCTTGGAAAATTCTAAACGTCCAAAATCAACCCCCTCTATTTTCCAACCCAAAAGTAATTTCTACGTCTGAGCCGATTAAGCGGAGATGAGCGAATGAAACGTCATTCATTAAAACACATCTTGTTCCATATCATATATGCTGAATTCTAATTTTCTACGAGCTTAGCCTACTTTCGACCTCTATAAAGGGGAATGTCAAGTTGAAAATGGGAATTATGGTTTATGGGTCAAACGATTTGCGCGGCTTTTAAGGATGTATAATGGACAACGCGGGTTTAGGGTTTGTTATATGATAATACTTTTAAGATTACGTACTTTCGGAAAGAAAATAATTAGAAAGTGTTTTATTCTCCTATTTGTTTATTAAGCACACACAATATATACAATATACACCCTTTCATAGGGGTTGTTTTTGATTGTCAAATATTGAAGCGTATTGCCATTCAATGAATTGAAATAGATTTATACTCATTGTATAATCATAAAGGACACATTTTAATGTTATTTCATAAATGTTAGTGGTTAGAGTGACGATAAGTTACTATAGGTGTTGTATTTTTTTTTTCGGTAGTACTAGAGTAGTTACTGCAGGCAAAATTATCAACATACTTTGTATATGTCATTTACAAAGTTTCAATAACGGCTGAACTCGCAAAAAACAAGCGCAGCTCCGGATACAGCACGAAAGTTATTTTCAATTGTATTTCGAATTCATTGAATAAATTTTATGATTTATTTATTATTTACATATAGTTTTCACGATAAAAAAGTTTTATCTTTATTAATATATATATATATATATATATATATATATATAAATAATATTTTCTCTAATACAAAATTTTCATATAAACTTACTCGACAACTCAATTTCATGCATGGAAAGTAGCAAATTCATATCCGGTGCGAAAAACTAACATACATATTCCTTTCATATATGAATGCAAATGGTTAATTAATATGAGTAACTCCGCGGTCGACTCCAATCATAAGCAATTTTCCTATATATAAGAAATAATTAAAAAAGACTCTATCAATATGAGAGAAATACGAAACTGAAGTTCACAACCGATCTTACAACGAAAAATAGTGATAATACTGAAATTTCAACGTAATTAAGAGTGATCTCAAAACAAGACTAAAAAAATATAAAACCTTTCTCTCCTATATTCTGCACGGGACGTGTAGGCATATATATATATATATATATATATATATATATATATATATATATTTTTTTTTAACGAAATTTGTAATTTCACTGTTACGAGTGTACTTATTACTACCAATGTTCAAGCAATAATATTTATTTTGGTATTTTGTTACGTTTTTTTACCCAACTTACTTATGTGCATAATTTTCTTGAATAAAATACATTTTTGAACAAAAAAAATAATAATTAGAATGAATGCGAATCGATTATGAGAATTTTCGAATCCTAAAAAATTACTTTTATATTTGCCTCGGTATACTGCTTGAAAATACTTTGAAATAAAATTTAATGTTTCGAAGAGCTTTATCAATGTGCGAATGTTTTAGTTTTCGAAGCAGAACTCTATAGTCTTGTATATCAACAAAGTAATAGTTTTCGTCGTAAAAATGGCTGATATTGTTGCAAACCTGCTATAGTTTTGGTTAGGGGACGCAATATACATAAGTCTCCAACAAACATCAGTACTGTTCAATTAGCGACGAAAACATCGCGAACCTCGCCCAAAGCTTGTACGAGTACGAGCGCTCTTCTATAGTCTTACGCTTAATAAAATATGAAACTAAAAGAAATATCTTAGTTCTAAGTTCAAAATTTGGAATGCGCTAGTCTTCGCTGGGACTGTTTGAATTCTGCCAGTTTTCGTTGGGATGCATAGAGATATAATTATTAGATATCGCACATCTGTTATATTATTTGCATGTCCGATGCCATATGTATCAGGGGTGTTTACCCAATACAGCTAAACCCGACTCTCATCCTCGTAATCTATACACCCATACGAATCTATAGATATATACATATATATTGCAGCAGCAGCAGCCGCAGCTCTGCTATAACAGCATCGTGTTCGAATCCTCGCGGGCTTCGCGGCAGCCCGGCGGCGCTCCGGGCGATTGGTCCGCGCGCGCGCGCCACGCTGCCGCGCACGCACACAGGCATCCTAGCCAACACGCACGGCGCACACAGTTGCACGCGCGCGCTCGCCCCGTCGGAAAGTGTATGTCGGCGCAAAGTGGGGGAGTGGGGCATCGACCGCGGGCGGCCGGCGCGCGCTCCCGCGTCGCGTACGCCCAGCCAGTCCTCGACTAGGCAGCGAGCCCCCCCCGCGTCCGAGCGCCAATGCACGACGGCCTCCCGTCGGCCCGACTCGCTCGCTACTCGCTCGCCATCCAGGCTTAGGCAGGCGGCCCGGCCCGACCATTGGTCCTCGATTGCGCCCGACCAATCATTGGGAAAGTCTCGTGCGCCGACCCGACGAAAATATATCCAATGTAAGTCCATACAAATTATCTCTCTTATTCGCGCAAAATAGCCGTTATATAGAGGATGCGTGCGTATGCGAGAGCCAGCCAGCCGCTGCGGGGGCACGAGCAGCAGCAGCAGCCAACGGCAACGGTGGCGGGATACATATACATATTCGATCAGGGGGGCTGTCCGCGCGACCGTCTGTGTGTGTTTGTGTATAAACGAATCTCCCCCCGCCCGCCCGCGCCGAAGACGATGATTGCATTTTTTTCTTCGATCTTGCATAAGCGCGCAGAATACCCGCGACGACTGTACAGATTTACGGACGCGAGCGCGCGCGTCTCTTGTCGGTGCTGCTGTTAAAAAAGAAAGAAAAAAAGGTGCGCGATTACAAGTAGCTCGCGTTACTCGGTAGCCCGGTCGTCGGAGTGTCGTGGTGTTCTGGATTTCGCGCAACGACGCCTCCCACGCGAACGCACGCGAGCGCAACGATTTTCAGCCGATTTTCCGACTCAATATAATATATAATATATAACGGGAGAAGGGAGCACAGTGCGACCCGTCCGTGCATATACGTTTTGTGTCGTCTCCCGCGAGAAAGAGAGGCCCACCGATTATTATACCTACATTCTACATACGAAGGAGAAATAGAGAGAGAGAGAGAGAGAGAGAGAGAGGTGGAGATGGAGATGAAAAAAGACGAGTCCGACAAACACAATAATAATAATAATAATCGCAACCGCCGTCGGTTCGCTCATACGATGAGAATTTCCGTTTTCGTGACAAATTCGCAGGGTCGACGGTTAAAAGGTCGCGATGTCTGGTCGAGGAAGACGGCGCGGCGTTTATTCGCGCGAGCCAGCTGCGCCCCGAGGCTGGAAGACGCGATTTTGCATTGTGCGATCTTCGCGTATGTTACACGGAAACGCGCCGCCTGAACCGTCGTGTTTCGACCGTATATATTATATGTAGCTATATATGCAGCTGCTGCAGGCTGATGATGCCCGCCTCTTGCTTGCTCGTTCGGCTTTTGCGCTGCGCAGATGTTAGTATATATGCATACAGTGTGTGTGCATATAATATATATATATATACATGCACGCACACATATATGTATATAAATGCCGCACGAGGCGTTTGTCGCTCGAGGGAAAGCTTATAATATAGAGATTTTTTCGTACATCTCGATGTATAATAATAAATTACATTGTACACGGTGCGCTTTTCATCGGCGTCTATCAGTAGCAGGGCTCTGCTTGTGCTATATGGTATATATGACGATGTCTTTGTCGGCTCTTATTGACATTTCGAGGTCGCAAATATGTGTGCGATGGCATGGCTGAACCTTAGAAGTTGCGCACACATGTAAATAGGTAGGTGCGTGCGTGAGAGCACGATTTGAATATATATATATATATATATATATATATATATATATATATATATATATATATAAGTGTACATCTCATCGCGCTAAACACGACATTATTATAATAGCGGCATTTTGGAGCACGCGCACATAAATATGCCTGATGCGGGTTATATTGGTGTATGAGAGCCGAAAGTGTATTGTCATGTGTATTAGATTCAGATAAAAAGTCGTACATGCGTCGAGCATTTACATTATTTGCACATGTTTCAATTTGAATATAAAAAGCTGGCTGTGTACTGGCTGTAAAATTCCATTTTTCAAGTAATTACAAGATACTTGTTGCATAACTTTGAAAGGAACGCGTTTGATACCAATAACCTGTAAAAGATAAATAATACATGGCTTTTAATATGAAATTTAATATTCCTATATCGCGATTACTTATATTTTCGTATATGAATTATAATGAGAGAACTCCTTTTTCATTATAATAATATTTAATATAAATGATAACTAAATAAATTTTGCAGTGTTAGGAATGATAATGTTTATTGTGAGTAAAGTTTAATTTATGCTTTAATATCAAATAATCTGTAAAATTTTAATTATACAATTATTAAAAACGATTTGATTTGTATGAAATCTTTGTTTTAAATTTACCTTAATTCGTGTTTATTAAAGAATTAATAAGTTCAATTCTAATGTAATAAGTTTTTTAGAACATTTCATTCTGTTTTATTAATTATAACATAAACAACATAAAAGTAAATTAATAGTTTATTTATTATAAACAAAATGAAATTTAATTTTGGTTGATATCAATATAATGTTCATTTATTGATTTTAAAGTGCAATGGATCAACTTGGAGAGGGTCAAACCGTAATGGTAGGTGGTGCTGGAGGTACAGTGCAAGTTGTGCAAATGAGCCAGGGCGGTCAAGCTATGATGCTTCCTCAGACAATTCAAGTAGCTGCGCCAAATGGTCAAATTCAAGTAGTTCCTGTTTCTAGTTTAGCTGGTGCTGGACAGCAGATAGTCATTCAACAGCCTCAAACCCCACAAATTATCCAGACACCGGATGGTCAGACGTATATTTATCAACCTGTACAGCTTGAAGGTCAAGTTCAACAACAACCAACCGGTTAGTGTAAATGATTATTGACAAAATATGAAATTCAATTTAAACATCATACAAGTTTTAATAAAGCATCTATGCACTTATTACAGTAATAAATATTAATGGAAATTTGATGCAAATTGCCAGTCCAACAACTCAGACTGCAGCAGCAGCGACGTCTCCAGTTCAGCAAATCTCTAGCCCGACGTCAGCAACGACACAGGCAGGCAACATTGTGATGGTGATTATAAAAAAGTCTCTTTCTCCTGCACAGTCCGTGTACAAATATTATACTGACTTGTAGCGAATATAGAGCAACAACTGAGATAATTTGTACTACTAAGTACTTCACAAATTTATCTGATATATTCAGGTGTATGCATGGTAGTTTTATTTGATAATTTGTATGTTATTATTTATAATATTTTGCTGAAGAAAGTTTATTCTTTTTTAAATTTTTATTTCAATAAAATTTTGATTAAAGAATATCTTTTACTTCAAGTTATTCAAGCATTAACAATTCACGTTTTATATGATATCGGAAATCCTGCATGATTAAATTAATAATTTAATCTTATTTCTTAAAAATAACAGATGGTGCCTAGTAACAGTGGTCAACCACAATTTCAACGTGTTGCTCTTCCAAATGCTGAATTTTTAGAAGAGGAACCACTTTATGTCAATGCAAAACAATATAGGCGTATTTTGAAACGACGCCAAGCTAGAGCGAAACTTGAAGCTGAAGGAAAAATTCCCAAAGAAAGACCTGTGAGTAATTTTTTTAGCTATGATCCAGTTATATATTAGAATAGATAAATTTGATTATCTCAATTTTATGTTTTATAATTTTAGAAATATCTTCATGAATCTCGGCATCGACACGCAATGAATCGAATTCGAGGGGAAGGGGGACGGTTTCACTCTGGACAGGTGAAGAAAAGAAGGTAAGTTTCAGTTATTTTAATTTATCTTTTATCTATTTAAAAGCAGTTTGACTAAATGTTTTGTATTTTAAATAGATCTAATAATAATGCAATAATGGCCCAACATATTTCGACTTCAACTGGCAATAGCACAATTCGTACTATAACGATACCAGTATCCAGTTCAACAATACAGCATAGTGCGGACAATATGACATCAACTATTATTATTGAGGTAAATGAAAATATGTATTTGATTATGAAATTTGTTTACTTGCTTAATCATTGGATTTTGCTTTACAACTTATGGCTGATAAAGATCCTTAGCTCGATCCCTTTCATTTCAAGTTTTTGGAAACTATAAAAATAAATCAATACAATAATTCAAATTTTTTTACAGAATGGAACTACTACAGAAGTCCTACCAGATATCATCAGTGATGGATCGTTAGTAGATATAAAATAGGATAAATTAGTGCGAAGTATCATTTTGTTGTAAAGGATTTTGCTAGACTTCTAAATTTCTCTAAGAAGTCTGTGATTCATCAGAAAGTCTGTAAAAAGTAATTTTGCTATCGTCAAAAACAAAACATAATTCATTAAGGATGTATATAAATATTTCCATGCGCGTAGTGCTTTGCTTTAATTCAAGTTGCTAATATTGCCTTGGTTAGGAAATATTGATAAAAAAGAATTAAAAGTGATCAAATATCTTTTAATTTTGTTTTATCTTGTTTTCTAACCAAGATGGTTGTTTATATATAAAGTTATAGGATATCGCAAACCTGTTTTATAAATCCTCTTATATAAAGTTGAAAATAACAAATATTTTCACGTAATTGAAAAATCAAACAAAATGTAAAAATATTTATACACACGCGCGCAGATATGCGCGTAAGTTAGAATCTAATATTTATAGGACATTGGACTTTTTTTTTAAGTAGGATTTTTAAATCAGGATTTTGCATTTTAAAATGAATATATTTTGAAATTCTGCAGTTGAGGTTAAAGTTGAACATCAGTTACAAAAGGAAATTTTTTTAATTTTCTTTGATTATATTGTTTCTAGTTTCATTTGTAGAAAATATTAATGCGAAACTAAGTTACAAAAAGTACTGCGAGTTGAAGTACAATTAACATTAATTTAAGTAAGAATTAAATTGAAAAGTGATTTTTTTACTACTAGTAAAATCATTAAATTCTTTTTTGTACTGATATATTTAGGTGAAAATTGATGTAAAAAAGATGAAAAGTACAGGAAGAGTCAAATAATATCTTATTTTTAATATGATTATTGAAATTGAGTTTATTGATAGAAAGAATTTGAAAATTCTTTAATAGTTTAATAATTATTCTTGATTCTTCTTGATGCTTATGTAAATAATGGCTTGTATGTATAGATGAGTAAATGATTGTTTTTTAAGTGTGAGAGAAGTAGTATAAGTAATTAAGATTGAAGTTATACTATTGAAGGTTATATAACTTATATAAAAAGCAATGCTCTTTTATAATGAGGAGAATGACTCAGATATAACAAATCAATCATTGTAAATTTGATAATAGAAACGTAAAATTTATTTAACTATGGTAGTTTTATTTCATTAAAATATTTGCGATAGCACGTAATTCTTTGAAGGGTTCAGCAATATTTGCGAGCAAATTGATCTTGCACTATTTCGACCTTTTACGTGTTCAAGTGGTGAATCAAAAGATATTGGTGGACCAAACATTTGTTCTTCCATTACTTGCTGCCCAACTTTACCAATAACACCACGATATTCAGAATATCCAGTCCTTTGTAAAGTAAGAGATAAAACACCAATTAATATAAAATACAAATGATTTATATAGATATTTGAAATAAATTAGTATCTTGCTGATGTACTAATTTTCCACTAACTCATGGAGAATTAACTATTTTAGTTAAGTGGTCCCAGAGTTAAAACTAAATTGTTCTGCTACATTTTTAAAATTTTATTTTGCAGAAGATTTCTTTAAACATCTGATTATAATTATATATCAAAAATTAATTTGATCAATAAAATGTTAATTTTTACTAATATATATTGTGTTTAAATCGTTCTTTTTTTATAATTGTTCAAAACTAAGATTGAATTTCGCACGATTTATATAACATAATAAAAATTTATCATTGTATATTACTTAAGGATGTAAAAATACCCATTATTTACAAAGAGTTGATGTTTCACTTTTTCAAATAATCAACGAATAAAATTGATAATGTAAAGGCGCATTCATTTTTCTAATAAGATTTTCAAATATAATCATTAAAATTTTTACTATACATCATTCTTGAAACTTTAAATCCGTCGAACACTTCGGTAGTTTGAGCTTATAAATTTGTCACGTAAGAAGAAGTGAAAGATTCAATATACGGACTGAATTTAAGCTATATATATATATATAGCTTAAATTCAGTCCGTATATTATATATATATATATATATATATATATATATATATATATATATATATATATATGTATATATATACATATATATAATCTGTATATACATAAATAAGGGTTTTCATCCGCTAACCTGACGCGAAGTATTTCCCGCTCTTTCTCATCGACACGTAAATTGTTAATTGGTTTCGTTAACTTCGTAGTTTTTAATGTGACCATAGGGTCAAAGTGCGATGGATTTCTATAAGATTTCCTTTGCGTCGACTCTGGTAGCTTTACGTCGTCCGCTAACCTAAGCGCGTACGATTCCTGCTTTTTCTCCGAACCACCTGGATAGCATAAAATACAGTTTTGATAATTCGAGAAACAATGGTGTTTTAAGAAAAACAAAAAACAAACGATCCAATTGAAAGCTATACAGTTGCATTATATTTTAATAAGAACGTTTACACATGCCCAGATTGCGATCTGTCTATATATACCCGTATTGTGCACCAGGAAGCATATTATACGCAGAGCTGCCTTACGAATGAAATGAAAATAAGAATAAATGGTAACTTTTTTTTCATGAGAAAGCGAAAACAGTAAAAATCCGTTTTTATAAAAATGATATATATATATATATATATATATATATATATATATATATATATATATATATATATATAAGGAAACGTTAGAGCTCGTACCGATCATCGTTCTACATAAACTCTCGAGATTTTCAAATATATCTATATGTATATATTTTGCAATATATAGATATATAATATTCAAAAGGACTGGCGGCGCTAATATTTGATAGCGCCAAATAATATTTGATACGGAAAAGACTCGGATCGACTTTTGGGAAACAGTATATATTATTATTATTATTATTATTATTATGTAAAAAAAAACCCTTAATAACATCGGTCCTTGCCTAAGCACTTTCCGAAATCGATTTGGTAGCCGCTGCAGTTCAGCTTGTCGCGCTCTCGATGGACGACGTCCTCGTCCGGCGGCTCTTGCGGCAAGAATTTTTTCAAATGCGGGTGCTTGTTTCGCACCTAATAATAATAATAACGAAAATAACATGTACCATGTACAATATACAAATGATAAACAATAAAATTATTTTTTTATTAAATAAGCGTGTCCTGATTTTTTAAAATGCTTATTCATATATATATCATTAATTTTGTATGCTTTTTTAAATATAATTTCATTTTTTTTGGTGATAAATATTTGAATGAAAACTGAAAAATTAAAATCATTAATTTTTTACATAAATACAGATATAAGTAAGTCCAAAATGTAGTCTTTTCGAGACATTTATACTCGAATATTTTCAAATGATATTCCTCAAAGTTACTGAATCTACATTAACGGAACTAAAGCTTAAATTTAAATTAGGATTTACTATATACTAGTTACTATAAAATAGATTTTTGTTTTTAATTCAAGTAACTTTTTTCATTTAAGATAGATTTATATTCAAATAAAATAAATTTTAATTTGGATGTGGTAAAATATTTTCTGAATTTACAGAAATATTACAAAAAAAGGCTATTTGAAAATATTCATTTGAAAATTTAATGAATCCAATATTAACGATTATTGTTATTTCTAATGATTATTTGACTCATTGTAAGGATTTTAAATTATTTAGAAATGGAATATTTCGTTTTTATTTATCGATATAAAATTAAATATAAATAAATAATAGGATTAAGTGCTTGCTTCTATTTTTTCCCCGAGCTTAATAATTAATTATAATAAAATAAAACACTGAACGCCAAAATTCGACATCAACATATCTGCAATTTTAATTTCTTATAAAAAGAATGCTATAAGAATGTTTTCGTTCATCATCACAAGTTAGACATAAATGAAGCAATAAACAAAAATTGGCTTAGAACAGTTTCATTCTAAAATTATAAATAAAGATTTTTTTTTAGATTTTATTTTATTTTATCACTATTTTTTTTTAAAACGCACGTATTTCTATTCAGTTTTATCGTAAGACGAATTTTTAAAACGACTTTGCATTGATTTTAAAATTGTTTACGAATTGATTTTGAACACTATCTTTTTATAATGCAAGTAATTTTTGGCCAAATTTTAAGGCTAAATTCAACGATCTGTGTGCCTATGGTTTTCTTTCATGATCTCAGAATCGCATTAAAAGTATAATTCATGAACCAAGGTCTACCTTATCCAAATATCCTTTTAAACTTTCCGTGCGCAAATAGTGTGGCAAAAATAAATTTGTCCTGTCGGTGTTTAAATATTCTTTGTACGCATCGTTTATCGGATTAATATCGCTGGGCTTGCTGAAAAACGGTTTGGCTTTGTAAATCTGCGGTAGTGGATTGCGAGCGACGTACGCCTTTCTGTAATTCGTTGAAAAATTCCGCGTCTCCTCGTCGATCTCGAGTATCATAATTTTTTTTTCTTCTTTCAGACCGGCATCAATGGCATCGATGAAAATGATAAAAAAAAAAATAAAAAAAATTTACCGAAATACAAAAAATAGCTTGTAAGGTTAGACGAGATTTTGTGCACGAACAGTTGAAAAAGCATAATAATAAATATATCTAAGGTGCGAAGATGAGAAATTGTAGAGAAATCTGAAAAAAAACAATAATACTTTATTTGACGTCATATACAAAGTGCCGCAAAACTATTTTCCTTACACGTATATTTACATGTAATAAACAAGAAAATAAAAATTTTTACACAAATTAAAATTTAATTTACGTCTATCTTAATATATTCAGAATATTGTTGCAGCCATACACTTCCATTTTACAATGTAACAAAAATTTAGCCTAATAGATATTATACTGACCAAATGGACAATCTCGATTGATTAAATATACATATATATATTCTTAAGAGAGTAAATATAATCTATTCTCCCAGGTTTTCTCTGAGCTTGGACAGGATGTCGCGCTTCCGATTCATTTGTTTGACTTTTCGGATATTGTTCAAAATGATTTCGCCGCCGGTGCGCCCGTAATTGTCCTGGTAAGACGACAATACCCCGCGCAAATCGTCCGAACTCGCGTAGCCGAACACTGCAATGAATTATTATTTTTTTTTTTTAACGACACAGCTTAAAAATTGAAGATGAATGCGAATGTTTTTGTCGGATTCGTTTAAATTCTCAAAGCTTACAAAAAAATACATCAGATGTTGTGAAATTCTAAATTGTTTGATTACACTTACATTTAATACAAAGTATTTTTATTTATTTCTATTTTAGTTTGTGATGTATATATATATATATATATATATATATATATATATATATATATATACATACAATAAAATTAATTTAAATAATATAATAAAATGAATCTTTTAATATGGATTTTTGAAAGCGTATAAAGTGTGAAATTTGCGCTAACTACAAAATAAAGCTGCGGAAAAATTCGAATTAATTTCCATTTTAAATGTATCCCATCACCTCTCGAAGCCGTATACTGAAATCCCGGAATTTCCTTTTTGTCTGGATTAAAATACAAATTGTTAATGTAGTTTACAAGCTCGTTTCCTAAATCAAGATTTTCCGGACCCTCGCTGTCAATTTCCATTTTATAATCGCGCTGGTAAACGGTATTCAAGCGATCCAGAATAAATTTTTGCAACAATTCCACGTTACTTATTTTGCCGAGACTTTTCGTTTCCTCGGCATCTTCGTCAGTTGGCCAATCGAGGATCGGGACAATTCTGTAAATTTTTTCACAATATTTAATAATCCACTCGTACCATCTAACGTGATTTCTTATATGTAGGCTCGAAATTTATTAAAAAATTAATCGAGTTTCATTTAACTAAACATTTATGTATATAGGCAGCTAATCTGCAGTATTTTACAGAACAACATTCTAAGGCACAATAATTTTTAATAATTTTTGCACATTAGAAAATAAAATTTTATATTATGTTTCTTCATATAATTAAAATAATTAAAATTAGAAAATGTAGCCAAGCCAAGCATGTTTGTACATTGTTTT
The DNA here is from genome assembly GCA_018907035.1 of Sycobia sp. Sy_11. Classification (NCBI taxonomy): domain Eukaryota; kingdom Metazoa; phylum Arthropoda; class Insecta; order Hymenoptera; family Epichrysomallidae; genus Sycobia; species Sycobia sp. Sy_11. The sequence goes on from JACCIC010000077.1 coordinate 478,115, forward strand.
TATATCATTTTGATTGTAAGATTTTTTAAAGTTTGCATGTTTAATACAATAAGAATAGAAAAAAATAAAAGTTGATAAGAAAAACTAAAAAACTATATACAAAAAAATATTTCAATAAAATAAATACTTATTTGAAAAGTTATTATAATTGCTTTAAATAAATATTTAATTGAATAAAAGTAGTTTATTACAATCTTGAAAATATAATTTTAAGAAAATAATTGATTTTTTGTTGCAAACAAATTATTCAAATAAACCTTAAAGTTCATCATAATGCGAATTCATAAAAAATTTTATTGAATTTATAAAAATCATATTTACTCAGACTTTCATCATGGCTGTAACTGCTGTAACAGCTTTCTCAATTTATACTTATTTATTTTTTGCTAATACTTATAAAACACATCTGTATTATAAAATTATATTTGTATTAATTCTGTTAAAATTTTAAACGAAAATCACAAGTTCGGTAATACAATCGAATAAATGGAAGAAATTTTATAATAAAAAGTCATTCTTACAAATCCCTTTTTGCGCATGCCTTACAATCGAATTCATATCCAGTCTCGGAGGGAAACGCTTTACAAAATTTGTTCATTTTTTTTTTAAATTTAAATATTATACGTTATATGGCGAATTCAGATAACTCCGAAAAATTTTAATCCGTTGTTATTCTTAACTCAGGAGCCACTTTTTATTTCTGTCAAGAGGGAATTAAATACATCAAAATCATAAGCATAACCTCGTCAGAGCAGCAGAGGAACAGCGTGACATGAAGGCGACTTAAAAAGAAACAATTAAACGATGGATTTACGGTTATGCACGAGAAGAAAAAAGTTTTTGCTATTAGGTATATACATCTTCGCTTCTGGACCCTGATAATAATAGGTGAAATGGATTGTGCAAATTATTAATCGGAACGTTTTATGTTAAAAATTAAGAAAATATGCGTCGACATAATTATGCTCGAAGATGGTGCAGAATCTTCATGGCCTTTTTTTATCTTTTTCGCACAGATTTTTTAATCGTTCTCGTTTGAATGCTCGGTCTTATAAGTCTTATAAGTTACAAGTTATAAGTCTTATGTCTATGGTTATTGGGAATAAAAATTTATACTATTTGCCCATGTAGCCGAACTCTAGTCGACTGTGCTCGATGCCCATACAATAAATTTTACAACAAATATAATAATAAATTAACTATCGTAAAAATAAGTTTTCAAACAAAATAAAGAGAAAAATAGAATCAACCAAACTGCATTATTACTTATTAGTTTATTATATAGATTCTCAAAAATATTATCATAAATTTCCTAAAATAAAAAAATAATCAGATTTACATTTATTATTAAGAAGAAATCTTTCAATAGAATTTTGTTACCTTGGCTATATTTATTTAAAAACATTTTTTTTTACATACTAGAACTACATAAACTAGAATCAAAACAAAATAAATGTATTACACACATACTCTCGTCAATTATTAATATTTAATTTTTCAACGAATAAAGTACAAATTTAAACATGGCATTTGAATTTGATTCAAAATCTAATTTTAATTAAGGAAACAAGTGTTTTTTTTTTTAATATATGATTGTTATAGAGTTTAAGTAAAATGATATTGTAATTTTTTACATTTTTTAACGTAATATATTTATATCGTACATTAATCTTTAAATTTATATTCTTTATTATTGTCAATTATGTTGAGAAATTAAAAGTAGGAAATTCACTATAATAGACATGGGAATTTCAATTTTGGGCAATACCAATGAAAACTTTGTTTCGAGTCTAGAATAGATTTTTAGTTTAATTCAAATTTTACAATTTATATAATTTAAAGTCTAGATTTTGATTCGTTAAAAATCGAACGTGGGTATACTTTAGTAGCAATTCATATATATCGTCGCATTAAGTGAAATAAACAATCAATTTTTTATCGATCAACTTTATAGTGAATCAATTTTTCCTTTAGTTCCCGTGCTGCCCTCACAGTGTACAGACGTGTTTACTAATAGCTCTGTGATATAAAGTTCGCTACTGAGAACAGGGCAGCGAGCCTGCGCGGGTCTGCTATAAACCGAGCATCATGGATACTGTAACTGCAAAACTGTAAGCAAAAATCCATCAAGATATTCCCACCTTTAAAATTCTAAAGAAGAACAATACAGAAGTCGCGAAACGGAAAACGATAGTTCAAATAAATTGATTGTACGTGGAATCACCCAAGAGGAAAATTCTATTAAAAAAACAGAGTAAAAACACTTATTATGATGAATAGAACGCATTGAGAAATAAGTTCGGTCGAATCCGAAAGCGAATTCACTAAATCTGATAAATTTATCCGAAGCCAGATAAGTAACGAAAAAAAAAGATTAATTAGACAATATGGCACACGTTAACAAAAAAGACATCAATAGAATCCCGTTGTGAAAAAGAGCTTGATAAATTAGATGAAAGATTAACATCCTTTAGAAACTACCTAGAACAACCCAATATATTACTAAATTACCAACAAATCAAACATATAATGGAAAATATTCCATTGTATAAAAAACCGGCTGAATTAATTGATGAATATACTAATAGTTAACCCTAATAAAACTCGGATAGAAACACGAAATACATCAGATACTGAAAGCTAAGTCTATAGCAAATTCAAAATACTACATAATGCCGAAAATTTTGCGATGGGATTTAAATGGCATATGGACCCAGCACGGCTTCTTCGAAATATTATTTGTCAACAAGGGATAAACGTCATATGTAGATAAGAAACCAACCTGAAAGGCGATCAGACAATAAATATGAGGGGATACACCTGCTACAACAAAAATCGCACCGACTGTCTACATGCAAGCGGGGGAGTCGCTATACTTGTCAATAATAAGTTATACGTCAACTGAAATATGTTTAACAACAAACAATTGAAGCAGTTGCTGTAACTTTACAAATAAGCAACACAAAATCACTTACCATATGTAATATATACTTAAATAAGCGTTATAATTTAAATTAGTATTATTAGAAAATCTTAAAAAAGAACTTCCAACGCCCTTTATATTACTAGGCGATTTTAATAGCCACAGTCCCCTCGGGGGCTCCAATAAAATTGACAAACGGGGAAAAATAGTCGAAGAGTTTATCAATACTAACAACATAATTCTGCTAAATGAGGGATTGCCTTCATATTTCATATTTCTACGGGCCAAAATAGTGCAATCGATATAAGCCTTTTCAGTAACGATAAAGTAGCATCTGTACTAGAATGGGAAGTCCTAGACAATTTATACGGCAGTGACCATTTTCCAATAATAATATAGAATACCCTAAACTATTTTCAACCATCCAATATATTCATCAATACAAATTCGAGAAGGCAGATTTGGAATATGTATGAAAATAATATCAATCACAACTAACATGAACAAGTGAACATTTTAAATGACCACAAGAGGAATAAAATTGTTGACATCAACGATATAATAATGAAATTCATCCACGTTCAACAATTTGTAATAAATTGTCCAATTTCTTCAAACAATGTAATTTATCTATTTAATATTGTTTCAAAATTATATATCATGTAAATATTTTATGTAGCTAAATAACCTTCACTGGAGGTTAATAAAGCTTAAAAAAAAAAAAAGAAAAAGAAATTAAACGACATCATAAGAAATGCAGCAAATAATAGTATCCCACGAACGACAGATGGACCTCGACACATTAGTGGAACATAGCATGCGACAGAGCCATTAAAAAAGCTAAAAAATCTCTTTATAAATATAAAAAAAAAACTCTGAAAAATAAAATTGAATTTAAAAAAAACAGAAAGCACTAGCAATCTTGAAATCTTTAACATTATTTGGACAAATCAAGTTTTTCCTAATTTATAGAGGAAAGTTATGGTGATATCCATACCTAAGCCACACAAATCAAAATTCGAGAAAGAGAATTACTGTCCAATATCTCAAACGTGCTGTTTATGTAAAATCCTGGAAAAAATCGTAAATAAAAGACTAACATGAGTTATTGAAACAAATCAAATTATTAACAAATTTCAGAGTGGATTTCCCGAAAAGTGCTCCACAAATGATTGTCTTTTCTCTATTGAACACAACATTAACGGTGCATTTGAAAAAAAAAAAAACAGAAGTTACTAATGATATGATTAGATGCTTCCTTCCTCAGTCACTAATTATAATTTATTAATATTTCAACAAGTAACCACGGATTATGTCAATTGTACACAAACTTCAACAATATTATAATAATAACGGTCGTTATAATTATTTCGTTAAAAACATTTGCTTTTTATTGTTTAATTCTATAGGATACACTTTTGACTTTATTGGAAACTACAATGGTACCTCACTTTATTAGAATAGAAAAAATCATTCGGAATTTTTAGCTCATTAATAGCTAATTTATTTTAAAATAAATAAAGTGTACTTTCTCGTAAGTAAATAAATAAAATAAAAAAAGATATAATATATGAATTTAGATAAATTCACTAAATACAATAGAATTTTTTGGTTGCATTTTATACGTTATTATTGTTATAAATTATTTGATTTAATATGAATATATAATATTTTATTATGTAATTTATTTAGGTAAAGAATATTTAATATGAACATATAATATTTTATATTTGATATTTAGTTAGTAGTATAAAATATTATTACTTATATTTGTACAGTCCCTGATTCGCGCGCTCGATAGATTTCTACACGGGAGTCGGGATCGTTTTTGCAGTTGTTTCAGGCATGCGCTATATATATATATATATATATATATATATATATATATATATATATATATATATATATATATGTATGTATGTATACGCACATGCGCTACACGCACACAGAATTGTAAAAAGTAAATACGCTACCAACCATGCTACTATGCCGTATATCGATAGCGTCAAGTGTATGCATGCCTGCTGATGCATAACCTATATAGTATATAGCCCTGATAAACATTTATCCACTGTACCGTGTTATTATTTATTATTCCGTTTCCTAAAATGACAGTATTTTGTACAATATTTTCGCAAACAGTTTTGTTAAAAAATGTTGTTAAGCCAAATAGTTCCACCTATAGTTTGTTAACAAGATTCAATAATCACTTAGTAAGATTTACTACATTTACTAATTTAATACATTTCAAATTTTAGAAAATTGTATTATATAATTCTTTATTTTTAACTTATACATAATCCTAATTTTTATCTTCAAATTATAAAGTTCTTTTTTGTGATACTACTTCCGTAAATCATGAAACTGTTATTTATATGGTATAATGGACATTTTTATACAATAAAGATAATAGCAGTGCTGCTAATTATTACAGAAGAGCCTTAAAAATATATTAAAATAACAAATCTTTATTTTTCATGATTTTCTGAATATTTTCAGAAAAATGATTGTTCATATTCAACAGCAAATCCTGTTGAAAAAAGAAGCCAAATTACACCTGAAAATAAAGAAGATTCCAAACCAATTAATAAAGCAATGATAGCTTATTTAGAACGAGCTAAGGCTCATGGTATGTTGCTTTTAATATATATTATTAATTATGAGTTTCTTTAAAACTATACTCCAACATTTGATGAAATTGATTTAAACATTTAAATTCAAATAAAATTATCAATACAAGATACTTAAAAAATTTGTAAATATAAATTAATAAAACATTCTTTATCGACAGATGAATTTCTAAAGACAGAACACTCAGAGTTTGAGATAGGAAAAAGACATTTAGCAAATATAATGGGTGAAGATGCTGAACATTTTACTCAGGCAGATATTGATGTAATACTCCATATACTTTAAAAGAATTATTTTTTTCAGATTTTTAATTTCAAACAATTATTATAATGTTATTGATTACAGAGATCAATTGAATACTTACTTCCGTCTGGATTATTTGATAAAGCAGCAAGACCTATATTGCGAAATCCAAAAGAAATTCATCCACCTAGAAAAGCAGCAGAGTTTGATGTAACGGGAAGACCATTCCATCCATTCTTCTATACTACAAGTCCAAATTATTATCAAATGCTTTTTGTAAATAAATTAAAATTAGAACATATTGTAAAGTAGTTACATTCTCTCATTTTGTGAACTTGATTTTAGGATATTGTTGAACAAATGCAGAAAATTAAGAAAATAGAAGATGAAAATATAAAAAATGGTGTAGTTCTTGATCCAAATTTGCAACTGTAAGTTTTTTATTTTATATAAAAAAAATTGCATTGAATAATTTTTCAATAAAGTATGTTTAATTTTTAAGAGATATATCAGGAACCAGTTGGATTAACCAAAAGGAATTCGAAAAACTTATTTTAGAATCAGTTACAGATTCAGAAGTAAGACACAATACATATTTTTTCATATAAAAAAATCTTATAATTTTTAAAAATTTATGTTGTGTTTAATATGCATATATTACATAATATATGCCTAAATAAGTAATATATTAAGATTTTGTTTGATTTTTTTACAAATAATGAGAAATTTAGCTTAAATATTTATTCATTGACGAGTTAAAAAATTTAATTTTCTGCTTCTTAATCTTATTACAGTTTGAATATTTTCAAGCAACTCTCAAAAGATTAGCCGAACATCCTTATGCTCACGAAGCAAAGGATTTTATTCAGCAATTTAGAAAACGGAAAGAGTTGCTTACTCAGACCAGTATTCTATTGCCGGTATTTAGACATTTACTAAAATTAATTTACAAAGTATATTAAATAATTAAATAATTATTAAAAATTATTTCATATTGGTTTTATAGCTACAATATGACTCATCTGGAAGACCATTTGTTACAGTATCAGGTAGTATAATTCAAGGTTATATTGTGGTTTAATATTAAATAAAATTTATAAACGTTAATATTGGCATTGTTACAGATTGCATGAGAAAATCTTCACGTGGTAGTGTTACAGTCAAAGGCAATGGATCTGGTATAATAACTGTAAATGGTATACCTGCTATAAGGTATTTTTCAAGAGCACAAGATATGGAGCAGGTAAGTTTTATATGCACATGTTTTCTTTATATTCATTTTTAGGTCAAAAAATTATAATCAAAAAACCAATATACTTTTAAATTTTGTTATTCAAAATTTTAAATTACTAAGACATTTTTTATTTTTTACTTGATGTAAGACTATAATTATTTTCAATTATTTCTTTCTATAGATAATACTAAATAGTTATTTACTATTTTAATTATATTTAGAAATTATTTTCAAATTTCAAAGTGTTATCATTACCTTTATATTATATTTTAACATGTGCTTACAATAGATGAGTAAACTAAAATTGCTATAATTTTATAACAATTAAAAGTGTGACAAGAAGAAAGTTGCAACAGTTGAACCTAATAATTATAAGTACCATTGAAAAGGTAAGTAATATTTTTTAATGATCATATGATTATTGAATCGAATCAGTATTCTTTATTCACGTCATATTTTCAAAATATTCATTAATGATGAGTTATTACTAAAATATTATATTCAATGTTCTGATATTTGCAACTATTTCAATTCTTTTATACTAAAATAATTTTAGTTTATAAACTAACAATAATTCATTACTTATTATATACAACGTAGTCAATTTTACAGAAATTATGCTTCTTTTCTTTATTATTTCTGACAAGTATTAATAAATAAATAAATAATATTTTGCATAATGAATGAATAAAAATTTTTTATTTAGTATTTTAACATCACTTGGCTACATAATTCACAAATTTTATCATTTCTATTAATTTGGAAAAATGATAATATAAAAAATTAAATTTTTATTTATGAATTTGACAATATGGCGTAATGCATATACTATTGCATTCATTCGATAAATTAGTGTTGATGGCATACAGAGGAATATCAATTATATAAAAACTATTGTAAATGATACAATTCGGAATTTAAAAGCCTAAAAATGGATATCATATAAATGACACAATGTATCGACATTTTGTTCCATTTAATCATGTAAGATAGAAAAACCATAAAGTTAAATTGATTAAATTTAATGTAAAAGAATACAGAAGAATTTACTTATTATTTTAATATGTGAACAATATAACACACTTTTGTCGTGAATTATTGATATTTATATTATTATGCATAATGAAACTTCTTATATATTTTTTTTATTTTATATTTTTAGTCAATGATATTTTTGTCTAGTTTTTTACAATTCTTGATGCAAAATGTGAAGCAGCTAAATGGAATTATGATTTTTGGATATATTTTAAATTGTCTTTAAACATTTGAATGAATAAAGATTATTTTCGATTACTTTCTTTATTAATATACTTGTAGCTAAAACGGATATTAGATATGTATCAATTTAAACTTAATATTTAATTTAAGGAGATATAGCCTGTTCTTTTATACCGATAGAGTAAAAAATGGTCCTATCATTTCGATAATATTAAATGTAAACATTATTGAATTATTGCAAATTTTCGCGATTGTACCATGTATTTTAGTTACGTTTATTTTACATTAATGTAAAGTTTTCAGCAGATTCAGACAAGCGGTACGGAAACGAGAACATTAAAATATTTTATTATTTTTGGGTTCACGCTGTTGGACGAATTTTTTTGAAAGTTTGCAGCGATGAAAAGTATGCAGACGAAAATTAACTAAAAATTTTCAATAATTTAATTTGCATTTAATATTCTGGAAAACAGACCACTTTCTACTCAATCCATATAAAAGAGCAGTTGACGATTCGTTTATTGATGTATAGTAAATATGAACTGTTGCTATAGTTTTTTTTAACGATATTTCATAATCTACGAAGCTACTGCAAAATAAAATTATTGACTACAGAGAAATTGACTTATTTTTGTTGAATCAACAAAATTGACTCGATCGTAAAATAAAAAATTTGTCCAAGGGGCCGTCGAAGTTAATCTTGATTTTTTTCGAGACAAACGTTTTTTTTTTTTTACATACATTTATATGTACATATTAAATTGTTGCCAAATTTGGTACAATATGCCCTTCATTTATGTATATTTCCATTGATAGAAACTTTTAATAGAATTCATCAAATGATCTGGAAATGAGAAATTAATTAAAATTTTCTTTACAATTTTTTGTCTAATATTTACAAAAACATTTCCATTTTCCGTCCGTGACATGATTTTACTTTGAAAATTCGAAACAATGTAGAATAGGCTTGAGTAAAGACTATTGTCGAATAAAATTTAGAACTATTTAATATTTACAAATAATAGATTATACTTAACATAGATTATTCTAACAAATATTTTTATCGGCTTAACACTTATCACATATCATTATCGGTCATACATGGCAGTATGGCTATCATTATAATTATATTATATATTATAAAGACTGTATGCAACTGATAAAAGTAATTGTCAGGTTAATTTACAACAGTCGATCTAGGTGTTCAAATGTAAATTTTTAACATAAACTACTGTTTGCTCGGCCAGTAAAACTGGACACTGACAAGCCCTTAAGATTGAAGGAAAAATTCCCACATAAATTTCCCTACATAGCTTAGAAAGCGAGGCGCGAAATTATTTCCAGTATTATTGCTGCGAGTAATTATTTTTTTTACCGCACAGTAATAATAGAGTTTTTTTTTTCACTTCTAAATTTTGGCCGCGTAATCGTGTTTTAGAATCAAGTCGCTTAATTACACAAGTTTTAAATTCTTATGCTAAAGCCAAATTGGATTAAGATAATTGGATTCTTAGATATACAGTTCAGGGAAATAGTGCGTATCATCCGTTAGTGGAATAGAAAAAAAAATTAATATTTAATTGTATGCTAATGTAGGGCCGTTTTTTTTTTTTTATTATAGAAATTTTAGATAAGATATTCTTGATGATGATAATAAGATGTTATTTCCGCACGAAGTTCGGATAATTCGGTAGGCTGTAATTTGTGCACATGTACGGGGTGTGCAGAAGGTATGCCGATACGTCTGAATCACTGGCCAGGAATGTATTGTTATCAAAAACAAGTTTCGGACAATGAGCTGAATCGGCGATCGAGATCGCCGACTTCAGCGGTGACTGAACTTTTGACCTTTTGAAGCCTTTTTATTTATTAAGTTGTTTTTCCTTACGAGAATCCCGTTAGTTCGGATCGTGAAATTTAATAATAACGCGGGAACTTTTGCGCTGAGAAAAAAAAGAAGCAAATACGATTGAAAAATCGAATTATTAATTTCGAAGCATTCGAGTTGCTCGTATACCTTGGGGACATCTATGGTCAAAGAGTTTTTTTTTTCTTGTAGAACATATTGCCACGGTGAGATATCTCTGCTTTGATTTAATTAAAAAAATTTATTATAGAAATTATTTTTTTTAGAATTATTTGTTTTATATTAAATATTATCTACTCATCACCTTTAAGTTTACAATTATTTGTATAGATTAATAAAAATCTAGCTCGACTAACGTTTTTAACGATGCTTGACTTTCAACATATTTTTAAGAAATAAAACAGTTTGAAAAATCAATGCACCATGACGAATATATCAGTGCTATAAAAAAAAAAAAAAACAATTTATGGACTGAAGTAATGAAATAATCGCGACGGGTACTATTTTTGTATTTGCTACCTCAGAATTTATACCTCGATTTTATATAATATAAACTCGGATTTATATATATTTTTCTCAGAAGACAAGTACATGTGTAATCGACGAATCTATTAATTGTCAATTTATTGAATACGAGTATATTTATCGAAAGTACAGTCGTCACTATAAATGTAGATTCGAGAGTAGCGTTTATTATAGAAATGCTTTATTTCGAGAAGTCACGTTGCGCAAAAGTCTCTGCTTATACGCGTATATTTACACGTTTTAAAAAAAGAATTTATCCGTTCTGCCGGCAATTGAAATGAATTTATTCACGCGTATTTTCCCGGCGCATACCTCGTTTCATTAACAATAGACGCGTTTTTTCTTTATCTCCCTCCCTCTCCTCTCTCTCTCTCTCTCTCTCTCTCTCTATGTATCGCAATGCGCGATTCTTACGTCTACTGAGAGTTTGTGCGTATGTATGTGTATATGAGAAAATTCAGCGTACTGCATGATTTAATGACACTAGACAATGTGGCTCATTAGAATCATTATTATTAATGTCTTTTTGTCAAATTAAATTTGAGAAAGATGATATTTACGTGCGTATATATATATATATATATATATATATATATATATATATATATATTCACGTAAACATGTGTAATATAACAGATATACAGAACGAACACTTTAATTTTGACGATGCTGTTAGGCTATTTTAAGAAACTGAACAAAATAAAATAAATTTAATTGTCGCTTTTAATATTTAATGATGATTAAAAAAAGAAGCGTTGAAAATTTTTTTAAATCAATTTTTTGACGCATCTGCAAATATATATATATATATATATATATAATAAAAATTTTTTCTACACATTTCATGGAATCCAATTCAGGCAAGAAAAATTAATGTACCTCAAAAATTCACAAGGTCACAAAGTAAATTAAAATATTTTTTAAACAGAATGATTTTTAATTAAGATGCCGAAAATTGAGAAAGACAGCGCTCAAGAAAAACTAGAAAAAGTCTTGAAAGCTAAAGTAATGAAGAGAATAAAACATAAAAAAGTTACTAGAATTAAAATCTTAAAAAATATTTATATAATATCGATCTGTTTTTTATCCGATTAAGCTGGATTTTCAGATTTGAAGTTTATCAAGAGTACGCAAAAAAATTTTTTTTTATGGTTAGTGAAAAAATAAAAATTAAAAATAAAAATCTTTTTTAAATAAGTTTCGGCCCAGACATCTCTGGCGGGTGAGTCGGGTAAGATTAGGCGGTCTAATCCTGGACGTACGACGATAGAGCAAGAAATAACGAGCTTGCTATGGTGTTTAAAATTACGGCGGGCGTTGAATATATGTGCATTTTTGAAGCGAGCGATTTAAAACCCTTTATTAAATACTCTAAAGCTACCTTTTTATGGCCACTTTAAATATACGATTAATTAAATTACGCTTTATAATTACTTGACGAAACTGAAATTTACTTTAAGACGCTTGGTCTAAGGCTCGATAACTATATGTAAAACTTGATGAAATTTATTATTTTTGTAATGATCGCAAGACTATAAAGAAAGCTATTAGACATGGAAAATTTTTATTTTTATATAATTTATAAAATTACATTTTATTGCACGGATTATTTAAAAGTCGATGAGGCCATCTTAAATATGTTATACGCTTCTCTTATATACGTGCATGATATTAGAGGATTTGCGTTATTCAGTCGGGGGTTTTTTTTTTCGATTATACGAAAAAAGAAAGAAGAAAAAAAGTACGGTAATTGTGCTTGTCGGATCTGAGAATGCATAGGGCTGGTCTTTGTAGCAGTGCAAGATATTTATTACCACATATATTTTGTGTCGAATTTCTGAGATCTGAAAAATGCGATACTTGCAGAAAAATTCTGTCGTTTTGCAATGATTAAAAAAAAAATTTTTTGGATCATTTTGATGATTTGAATTTTTTATTTTTAACGAGGAAAAGCATAGAATGCGCGTTGGATGCCTTAATATATAACTTTTATAATTCTTGTACATCGAATCTAAACGAATTGACAAATACACAAATCATAGATAACATCAACGGCTGGGCGATCGCAATTTTTGGGGGGGGGGGAGGAACGAGCTTCTTTTAAAAATCATTCCTCGCTGTATGAAATTTCGCAATGTTTACTTTATCCTATAATCGGATGCAAGAACTAAATTGAGACGAACTGGTTTTTCAGTTTAAAATTCATCGTGTTTCCAAAAAAAAAAAAAACAACAAAAAAGCAGCTCCATGTACCTGTGAAATTTTCGTTCGCGCCCTGGAAGCATCGCGTTCCGCATCTCCAATCTTATGTATAATTTATTAATACACAGGCGTTTCTCGACATTTTTTCCTCCTCCTTCTCCTCCTCCTCCTCCGCCAGCGATCCGCGATCGAATCGAATACTCGCATATGAGCATATATATATATATATATATATATATATATATATATATTTCACGTTAATGTCCCGGACGAATATACAATCGTCGCGATGAGGCCTCGCCTCTAAAACAGGTTCGGCGACGGCGCGCGGCGGCGCGGGCGCGGGAAATCCCGATCTCGCCCGTACTATGTATTTATACGTTTCTTTCTTCTTCCCCCTCCCGCGCCCTATCTTCCTCGCTCAGTTTTCTTGTTTTTCCTCTATTTTTTTTTTCGCGCTCGCGCGCCCGACGGCAGGCTCGCTCGATAATACGCGAGTGAAAGGCGTTACGCTACGCGGGATGTATATGAAAAATCCCCGCGCGGCTTCAAGATTTAGAAATATATATATATATATATATATATATATATATATATATATATATATATATGCGTATGTGTAACCTTGGCGCCGCACGCTAGACCGACGGTGATTCATTCGTACCGGGCATCGGGTCGCCCGCGGTGTCCTGACACCGGGGGATTCACTTTGTATAAATGTGGACATAAATGTCGTCCGATACGTCGCGGAAAAATCGCGCTTTTTTTTTCTCGACTCAATTATAACGATGTACGACGCTCGCTTAAACTTCCGATTAATCCTTTCGAGCCGACGATCGCGAATATCGCAGCCGCTTGTTCGCGCAAAATTGTATCGTCGTATGGGTGAAATTATCAAAAACGACACGTTTTCCAGCATTTATCCCGAGAGATACGACAAAATTAAGAAAAAAAAATCTTGTTTAAGAAAAGATACATATTATAAAAGTAGATTTCTGTCCTTTATAAATTTTTTTAGGTGCAAGCGTATTTATGAGTATATTTCGATATTCTTACTTGATCGAGTACTATATTTTAGTTTTTTTTTTTTTTTTTTCATGGATAATTAGCACAGGCGGTAGGTACAGTTTATTTATAATCAGTGATTCGGATTGAATTTCTTATGGAAATTCTATATTTCAAAGTATAAAAATCTGAAACAAAAAATTTAAAGAAGTACTTTTTTTGGTTTCGGAACAGCCAAAATTAGATTATAATTATTTGTGGAATACACCGACATAAAGTACTTACACGAGATGCTTAAATTTCTTTAGCTCTGAAAAGCTGATTTTTTCCTCTAAAATTTGTCATTGATCTGACATATAAAGCATTATGTGTTTTGATATTATGCATATGCATAATTGTGTCTTAATTTGTTACAGGCTTTTACAAATTAATAAATCAATAATTAAATACATAAATAAATAAGTAATTAAATATATGCATAAATAAATGATTAAACTAGTAGTTTAAAAATTAGGAATGAGATTCTATGCCATATTTGAAAAAATAAAATAAAATAAAAGTAAAAAAAAAACAGGAAATGTACGTTTCGCCATACATCATGAGTAGAAACGTTCTGACCTTGTCGTTAAGATGGCAAGTGCCTAAATCTAAGATGTAAATACATGTAAAAGTATGTAACAGATTTCAAATTACTTATACATTCAACAGGATTAGTTTTCTTGAGAGAGTACCTGTTTCGAAGTAAAATACATATTTGTAGAGGATCTTTAATGATCGATTAAATTGCCTCGATCGTGTAACTTTAAACCGTCGTTTATTTATTTATTTATTTATTATTATTTAAAAAGAAGAACGACGGTGATTGGAATTATTTGGATATTTGAGCTCGCACGATTGGTTCATACGAGGAAGTTCGTTGACATACCTGTAAAATTCCAAAATTCGACGTTTGCTCGAACCGTGCTTGGATCGCGCGGTTTTTGTTGAACATTTTTCGTACGTGCACAACTGCCGTTAAGCATACGCTTTCAAAATCGCTCCTCGGCATAACACAATATTGCGCACGGTGTACGCTTTATTTGCGAAACTGCATTATAATTTAAAGCAGTAATTATGCGCGGTATTTCCCAAACGACTATTTTCATTGCATCGTTATTACTCGGACTGTCGCGACTATTCGCTTCTTTTATTTCTCCGTTCTCTTTTTATCATGTTTCATTAGGGTTTTCCCCCCCTTTTCATTGACGATATCGCATGTCACTACGAATATCGATATATTATTTCACGCGCTACTGCCAAGCCCCTAAGAGTTTATGCGCAAGTTGATGTTAATATAACTGTATCATGGACACACGATATTAATTTATATCCCAACAGCTACTTGAACATCGAGATTTAGAGCGCGCATCGCATATCATAAGATATGCTTATAGTTTAAAAAACTAATTGGTCATTAATTTCTAAGTTTACCGTATTGTCCATCGATTAATAATGACCAAATGTGAAAATTCATAATAATTTAATCTGCCTTGGCGAATTCGTTCGCGCTCGATGAAAAACAATCCGTACTGATTCAATACGGAATTACAAGTGTATAAAAACACGCATAGCCTGCAATCGGACTAATTTCAACCAAAGATCCGTGCATTCGCCATCTTAAATCCATTCGAATCGCTGATTTTTTGATTTGAATTTGGTCCCACGCCGGTTCTACGCCAGTTTCGCGTTGTTCGAGCCGAACGATGTCAATTGAAGAACGGACTGATTTCGAAACGTGTTCTCAGGCTGATTCAATACCGAATCAGTACGAATATTTTCAAGCGGATTATCAGCTCATGTTTTACCAAGTGTATATTATAGATATAGTAAATATTTCGATGAATTAATTACACTTCTATACCCATTATCAATTATACATTTGATTCGTAAAGACAGACTATTATCAGTGCGAATCCGAGTCATTGCCCTCTTCATTGACTACAGAAACCGAATGAAAAACAAAAGAATTCATTACGTATACGCCAAATGTCTGTCTGGGCAACAAAGAAAAATCTAACGCTATAGCCTTGGGAATCGAGTGAGCATGATAGGTTCGGAAATCATTAATAAATAAATACACGTCACAGAGTTGCACATTGTCCTATATATATATATATATATCCGAATATACAATTGAAATATAATTAGAATGAGTGATGTAGATTTCTATCGAATTTATACGTTTTTCTGGTATAATTGTCTGTTAATGATAATCATGATATATACGAGATTAATGATATTGACTTCTTTAAGTAAACTCAAATTATAGCCAAACTTCTGCAGTTTCTGGAATATATACGATTGTCTGGTAAATCTTGCATCAATGGTGGAACGTTAAACAGTGTCAAAGAGCTGGTAATAATCGGTTTGATTCACATGTGTGATAAAATAATTCAAGATATATAATCGTTGTTATAAGAATGAACAAAAAAAAAAAAAACAAATAACCAGAGTTAAGTAACGACGCTTTGTAGATTAAACTTATTAAATACAGCTTCATAAAACTTCATTCATGCAGCGAGGGCAAAGTCCAAAGTACGACAAAGCTGCCTCCGACTGCCTGATATTTTTCGTCAACTATATATACCCATATATATGTATATCTACATGCACAATTGCATATATAATTAGCCTGCAAAGCCCGATGATGGGGCGCTTCGAATGAAACAATTGGACAGATGAATTCGTCACTTTGGGTGGCTCGGAATCGGTGCAATCGTCCGCTGATTTGCACAAACGCGTGTGCGCCCCTGCTTGCATATGCGGAAACAAGCACGTAGAGCGTTATAAGGTATATATGATTTGTTCAGATCCATTGTGTAATCCTGGTCGTTACATTCTTTAACTGTTTCGAATTTCGGAATAGAATTTTATTTTCCGCAGAGGTAATAATATTATCGGAATTATCCGTTAAGGCGGCGCGTGACCAATTCTAACGTAATTTGAATTTTTTTAAAATGTCGATAAGTCTATTCATTATAATGTTACATGCAAGCTGTCAAAATTTCAGTCAATTCTGTACAGTTATAATTCATTGAACTTTTTATATTTTCATGTAAGCTTAAAAGAAAATAGATTAAGCTTTGAGATGTTCAAACCATTGTGAAAAAATTGCTAATCAAATTTGCTTGAAAAACTTACATATTATAGTCAAGGTTATTAGCAACATATTCATATAAAAAAATTCAAAATCTGCCAAACAGTTCTTGAAAAAAGTTAATTGAAAATGGAAATTATGGATGATTATCAACTAAACAAATAGGGGTCGTGTCGAACGATTTATAAAATTAAGGACTTGATTTGGGTAGCAGGTTCTTTTTTTTTTTTTTAATAATTTTACTAGCTGCGCTTTTAGAAGCGAAAAAATTACTTTAATGGAAGAAAGTCTTCAACCCATCCAGAAAACTGTATCCATTAGGTAGACGCCATAAATTATTCTAAGAACAACCCCTATTAATCAGTCATCCGAATGCTTGTTCAAGACGTGAAGTTTTCGAGAATTCTAGATTACTTTTTTTGCAAATTCAATTTGCACCTTTCCATGTGTTACTATGAGTGTCTATATATCCAGCTATGCAGTCTAGTAACATAGTGATCACCATGTAAAAATATAGTAATGTCCATTACAGATAATGTATATGAAAATTGATTAATTATACGACTGAGCCGCGTGTATTGCCTGCAGGGAATGTCCGAGTAAAACCTGACCATCATAAACCTTATAATACAACGGTAATGTATTATGGATTTTATGAAATGGTCAACTGCAGCTTACGGCAAGCCAAGGTCTGCCATTCAATACCCTATACCTCGGCTTGAGTGAAGTCTGTACCGACATATACTTCTGCCGGCTCAGCCATTGTCGTACATCGATATTTTTAAGATCTATGATTCTCTTCTAAATTGCCTCATTATCCAAAGTTTCGTTTTAATCATATTTATGACCCACAAGAGAACTTGATCTTTGTTAAAGAATTTTCATAGCCTTGACTTATAGATCATGTAATCGTACTTAGGTGTTAGATTCGTTTACAAAACAAATTGTGCAGCTCTGATCTCTCCCTAATCCTCCTGCTATAAAATCGATGACCTTCGAATCCTTCATGAATATTTTCCTTCGTCTAATTCAACGCCTCTCTTCTACGCCTCAGGCAATTGTAAAATTCATTGCTCGCCAAATACAGTAATATTATAATAAACACCCTCTCACATTTCCAAACCGCTGTTTACTCATTTCAGCCAGATAGATTAATTATTATCTAAATATTTATTTGCATAAATTAATTATATACGATTTCAAGCTAATCTTCTCGAGTTTTATGTACAGTGTTAAGTATGATTATAATATCGCACGTAACATATGACAACATTCATTTATAATTGGGAGTATTGTGACTGTATAATTAATTTTGAGGATTATAATTATATTTGCTTTTCTGGCCCAATCTCGCGGGTTACTCACATTTTTTATACTTTTATTTTACAAGCCTGTGATAATGATAATAGTACTGTTTTGGCGGTAACATTGCCGAATTTACCATGTAATTCAATATTTAATTTTAAAACTGTTATACATCCCGCATATATTTCATGCTGGTTTGATGCATACTTCGTCTTGATATATGAACAACTAACAGCTGATCGTATACGTGCATTATCTTCCATGTTATTCGACATTGACATTAATTATTTTTCCAATTAATTATCGTTATAAGGTATTTACTAACTCTTATCCTATTAAAACAGATCTGACTGAAAATTTGGGTTGCGTATCCTGGTATTATATTAAATTTTATTAAATATGTATACTCGTGTCTTTCAAAGTTGTATATATAAATAATAATAAAGGATATTTGATAGCATCCCAGGTGCTGATTGAAAATTGCAGATTGCAATTTACAAATATCAGGAATTATTTTATTCACGCCTTCGACATTTCATTCTATCCATATTAAAATGTTAGGCTGTATGTTCTGCATTAAAGCTGAAATTACTATTTTTGAAGAAAACTTGGATCCCCGTCAGCAAATTTTTAAAAATATTTAATTGTAAAAATTCAGTTCAAGCCATACTATCAATCTACGTCATGAAGCTCAAAATGTTTTAGCAATATAATATTTACACATAATGAATTTCGTACTTCTTGACCTGATATCGTGCGGTTGTAAATTATAATATTCTGATTATGGTTTTAAAAACTTTTAGATTGACTGGAAAGATATAGAATTATTAAAGATCTAGACTACACTTAAAACATAATAGAAGTGCCGATATAATATTTCGATTTTGCTTGTTTTCAAATAAATCATATAAATACTAAGAATTATATTAATTTATAAGTCATTCTCCAGCTGTGATCGAGTATTTGGCCGTCTTTTACCTTTGTCCTTTATTAACTTTAATGAATAA
Organism: Sycobia sp. Sy_11; assembly: GCA_018907035.1. Classification (NCBI taxonomy): domain Eukaryota; kingdom Metazoa; phylum Arthropoda; class Insecta; order Hymenoptera; family Epichrysomallidae; genus Sycobia; species Sycobia sp. Sy_11. The sequence goes on from JACCIC010000077.1 coordinate 497,411, forward strand.
ATTGATTCAGAATTTTGTCAATTAAATTACGAATAGTTTATTAAATCGCTCTGCTTAACTCGCTCGAAATTTTTGGGCGTAATTGTTAAATTATTTACGTTTATTTTTAAAATAAGCAATGATCAATTTATTATTAAATTATCGCTATATTTCCACTATAATGATGATAAAAATTCGAATAATTGTTCTAATTAATAATCAATTGAAAATATATTGATCGTGATAACCTATCGGCATTTTTACTTACAATGACATAATATTTTTAATAGATGAGTCAATAGAGAGATAAAAAAAAATCAAAGCTCATTTGCAGTTAAAAGCAGATTTATAAAATCTTAAAGTAAGATTTTATTAAAACTTATTTGATAAACTATATAGTATGTATTTCATTGACAACATAACTTATGGAGAATAAATATGAATAAGATTTATTTCTAAATAATTCATGAATTCATCGATCCAGTCATATATTATACAAACGATTTCTTTCTTTTTAATAATCTAAATAATTATCAATCTTTAATTGACATTATTTCAATTAATTATCAATTAATTTATTAAGCTATTATATATACGTAACAATTCATATTTACTTAAATTAAAGGAATATTAATCTACTCTATTTATAGATTAAAGAATGCACACTGTTCAAAAAAAAAAAAGTTGTGACAAATTTAAAACAGATTTGAAATTATATATCATATTAATTTTGATTAAATATACGAATTCATCGTGTAAATTTATTGTGAAATTTATGAAAATTTTAAACAATGATAGTTTGGCGGAAAAACTATAGAGAACCACTAAAAGAAACTATAGTAAGAAAGTTTGCGCGCCTCACGTTCCATCTAGCTTTCTGAAAGATCGTTCGTATTTTTTATTTTTTATTTTTATTTACTTATTCATTTATTTTACTTCAAATGTGGATTATACAAATGTTTTGAAATAAAACGCGATTAATTATAATTTATAAAAAAGATATGTTTCCACGAGCTCGTGATTAATTAAGAGCCAAGTTAAATAAGTTATTAAAATTAGATACGTACAAACGAACCATGAATCGTGTAATTTACTCATACTTAGACAGATACATGTGTCAAATAAAGTAGTGGTACACCGATAAAGAAAGTAAAGTACATGAAAATTCATTGCGTTGAAAATAATACAATAATATTTAGAACAATGGATTTTTATTAAATATCTTATACTTGCTTTTCATAAACACATCAGTTTACCATATGCAAGAATTCGCTAAAGATACTTTTTAAGATTTGGTTATTTCTTTGCCCTTATACACTGTGGGGTTGGTGTAAAAGAAAATCTTACCCGATCCTTATCAATGCATGTTTTGTACTTTTGCTGGAATTGTATTCTTTAAATTTAATTAGTTTTCAATCGAAAAAATTTCTAGTTTTAGAAAAAGTCTGTAGAATATAATATATCCTCATTTAAGTATTAAAATATTTTTCAATATTCGAACTCGATAATTATGATGCCTTTGTAAATGGTAAGTGTACATTCAAATTCATTGAAAAGAAATTTTTTGAAGGTTTGCAAGTTGATTTGTCTAATGACTATAATTTAATTTAATTTTTTTTTGAACTACTAGTATTCTTGTGGAATATTCTACTGAAAAGAGTTTATTGTTTTTATGATTATTTTATAAAGTCATAAGGTTATTTTTAAAATTATTTACTCGAGCTGTCCAGTAATTAGCCATTCTTTGACCATTCCTAATAGTTTAAAAAATGAAAAATTAGATCATCTCTTGGTATAAAAATTGTTTTAATTATTTGCTAGGATTGTAAAAAATCTATAAGGCAAAAAGTTTTTTGTATATATCGTTTTTATACTAAAATATTCTTAAACTTATATTTTTCCATAAAATTACAGATCTACTTAAGTATATTTGTTTTAACTCTATTATAAATAATGCAAGAGTAAGTTAAAATTCAAATCTTGGCATTCCGGGATAAATAATTGTTTTGTTCCTGTCGCATTGGTGAATACCATCTGGATCACGTTCTCGATGAGTGCAGTTGGTTAATTCGAAAATTGCATCGACGCATATCTGAACTTCTAAAAGAATTTCTTGTTGATTGTTCTGAATAAAATAAAAGACGTGCCATTTAAATGAAAGCCAAAATTTCAATAAGAAAAAAGGAACTTAATTCAAAATCTACCTGGGATGGTATGCACTTCAAATAGAACTGGGCATTTAATGCTTTTTGAAAGGAAGCGACGATACGATCGAATTCATAACTGACGCCTGGAACGATTCCAGACCTGCCGAGTATTGTCCCTGCCTCGTATGTATTCCACAGTTCCATAGCTTCCGCAAAGTAAAGCGGCACATCTTCCGTGACACAGGAGCCGTACTTATTGTATTCCGCTTCCCAAAGTATCTCTTCCGTTTCGTTAACTCGGAGAACCGGCCATTTTGTTTTCAAATCATCTGTAAAATCCTCGTCCATATCCTCATCACTATAAGTCGGATGTTCCAAGATTAAGTTTTTACATAATGTGAGAATTTCACTTTGCGCGCCAAAAGGCCATAGACCATGTATAATCCATCTCCGAGCATCGAATATCATCCAGTGCTCTGTGAAATACGTTATAACCGCATCGGTACTGTTCTGGACGTTTTCAATTACTCGCGGCCCAAAAAATGAAGTTATGGGTGAATGCTGAACGAAGACTAGCCCAACATGAGTACCTACGTACCTGAAAAATATTGACATAAGGAAGAAAAAAATATTACTCAATAATTCTTAATAAACGTTTTTTCTCAAAAAATTATAGACATAGAAGTTTTCGATTATACGTTTTAAAATTGTAGCATCTCGCGTATTTCTTATGACTTAATCATTAAATTTTATAGACATCATTCAATTTAGATTTCACGAATGATTAGCACGAGCAAAGCTGTAACGGTTGCCTTTCAATTAAATATTAAATGTGCTAATACAGTTAAATATTTTCTTCTTGATAGAACTTCGTAAAATCGATAATTTATAAATTAATAAAATATTAATAAAATTTAAAAATTAATAAAATAATGAAGTATTTGAAGAAAACGAGATCAAGAAGAAGCATCAGATAAGAGCTGGTAAGATTAATAATTAAAAGCTGACGATATAGCATGTGTCCCTATCGTACTAAACGATATTAACTTATTTCAATTTATTTAACGGTCATACTTGATAATTAATAAAATATTCCACAATGAATTAAAAGTTGCTTTAATTCTATCATTATATTAGGTAGAGTGTTGTAATACATTACCTTGGAATCGATACGCAAAAAGATATAGCAGAGAATATTATGATGTATTTTATCATTTCTTCAAAAAATATATTCCAGCACCTAATATGAAACGTAAATATTAAAAGTGTGCACAGTTGTTGTTCAAAACTTTTGCCAATTTATGAAGCGACTTTTAAAATTTGGCGATATTGCACGCGCAAATGATCAAGTGAGTCTCTGAAAGTTTTCCCGTGATACCTATATATCTTATTATGTAGATTATAGATTATGTATTACATTGTTCTGAGAAATGGAAAATTAGAACTTCAAATTATATTTTATTCAAGCGACTCAAATAATTGATTTTGTACACAAATTTCAATATTATAAAGTCATCATAAGAGTAACTGATGCTTTATGAAATAGTAATAGTAATTTATTTCACTGATCATCTGTTTTAATAATTAATTCTTTTAACTGACTACAAAATTCTTTTACAATATATTCTATATAGGCAACTGGACCGAGCCAACTTTCCGCCACAGAAATATTCGATAGATAATGTGTGTTAAATGTCTTTAAATAATTTGATATGTCGGGGAATGAAATACGAGCTTTTGATTAGTCTTTACTTAAAAGTCCATATTTACGTATATTAGAAGTAAATATTTATAACGATGCCTTTTGTCGCTTGAGATAAGGCAAAATCAGTTAACAAATACAGAGCATATCTTAATCTATTTTATATGGTTACTTAGTTTTTATAGCTCCTAATAAATATTGATTGGTAATGCTATAAACTTATCGTATTTACTTTTTGTAATTGTTGTCTATCTATTATAGGCGGAGAAGATGTATATCGTAAAAATATTAAACAAAAGGCTAAATATATGTATTACGGCAATTGTATATATACGTACCAAATACCTAATTAAAATACACGTGGATTTATCTTTACAATAACTCTTTATTATGTACAATACCCGAATTATCATCTTATTTTTAAATTTTGCATTATCTATTTATATACTTCTATTCTCTTGCAAATAAATCTTTATGCTATATGCTATACATAGTTTTTTAAAATTTATATTTATTGAAAATTTAAGTATACAGAACACTTGTTCATATATTTAACTATATATATATATATATATATATATATATATATATATATATATATATATATATATATGCAAATTCGGACTAATTGTTTTCTATAAAAAGTTTCTTCAATTCTGCACAAATATTGGTATGTAATTTTAAAGCGATATCACGTGATGTAGTTGTGATCTAGTTACATAATGAGTAATGTAGATGCTTCTGATTAAGAATGATTTTGGATAAATTATCTTGAAATTTTGACTGTAAGTGAATTGTGTTAGTTGTTATTTATCCTTCAAATTTTAAAGGTCTCAATGGCTCAATGTGGAAAAACTGAATAAATAAATGCCTAAAATGTACTCGATCAACGGTATAATCTTATGAATGAATATGAAATAATTCTTCTTAAAAATTTGTATAAAAATTATTATAATTTTCGTATTATTTATAAAGTCGCTGCTTACAACATATATATAGCATGGATCTACTTTTCATTCAGTGTAACCTAAGTCATCATCGTCATCTAGTTATTAATAAAATCATCGATTCGATTATTGGATAACATGTAGTCTTAGTTATTAATCCATGTACTTAAATTTTTTTCTTAATAATTATTTTTAAATCTTTATATTCTTCTTGATAAAGAACTGTAACTCCTTTTTCCAGAAATATTCTTGAAAATATACCTTTTTCAGCTACCTGATCTGTATTTTCAGTACCTTGTATCTTGGATCTAGGTGACGTAGCTATTTTAACTTTTGTTCCAATTAATTATATGAAACACATTTAATTTTTTAAATAATCTATGATCTAGTACTGGGTCAATTTAAGTCCTGCATAGATGTCGATTCGATTAGTGCATACATGTTAGATATTTCCACCTCAAGTCCTCTGTTGTTAACTTCCTTTCAGAAGTATCTTTAGGAAGTAGCATGCCAGCCTGAAATATCATGACATAAGTGAAAGATCATAAGCTCAGCCATTACTGCTGTTTAGGTTCCCAGTCTCCAAACCCAACATCAGACAATTAGTATGTATTTTTGATCCATATGTATATCAAATATTTTCTCTTTTTTCTAGTTTGTTCCATAAATCTCCCTTACTGGGTATCTTGAATTTATATCACTACCCAAATCAAAGGAGATTTAGGATCTGAGTTTAAAGTAGTTTAACAATCAATTTACTCAATATTTACTTTGGATGTAACATGTCCATTTCTAATATCTGAACTGTACTGATCCTGAGATCTCAAGTAAATCTCAACGTAATATCTACAGTATAGGAGAAATTAGTGTTGATATCGGTGTCTCTTCTTATATAATTAAATACTGTAGAATTTTAGTTTCCAACGTGTCCCAAAAATGTTAAGGAATTTTTTCCCGATCTCTCTCTGACAAATTTCTGTTAAATACCGTAACTCAATAGTTTGATCAAAAATCATTTTTTCTCATTAATAGCTCCCATTTTTTTACATATGAACTCTGCCCAATCCAGATGATGAACATTGATATAATTCTTTTATCATCGTACGTTCATTAGATATTTTCTATATTCTATAATTTTTCTCATATATGTGTCAGGTAATGTTTTACTGTGATCTTTATTACCCCCCTCCGGGAATACTACTTTAGTGGCTGCTTAGTCCCTGAAATTCGACTTTTGTAAAAGTAAATCGTTACTACAGTGGAAAATGTAAGTTTTTGCATTTTCATCAACTGTTCCATTTACATTGAATCTTCGAATACGCCCCCATTAAATCCAAGATTTCAACATAAGGACTACGTACGTATGGATCCTAGTCAGCCTTATACAAACAAATCGCTGGTAAGACGTTAGATTCATCGTGCTTAATATATGCTACATGTATATTAGAAATTGTACAATTATTTCGTTGTTAAGAAGAATTTATTTATATCTGAAAGAAGTCAGCTGATATGAATAGGATCATCTATTTCGAAGTATCGTTACCTACACTTTATATCTGTAATGGATACTATTTCTGAAAAAACATTTTTATTCGCAATCGCGATTTTTTACTCTTCCACTTTATAGATATCAATACCTTCTCATCTATACGCCCTGAAGATAAAGAATGATGGCAAAGGTAATGTGTTTGAGATTAAAGACATAATTCATTTTCTAGATAATCCTTATCCTTTCGTGATTGTTCTGCAACCGGTAGAGGTGAACAAGTTATATCTTTTTTTTATAATTAAATATATTTTTATATGAGTATAATAACATTATTTAGTTCTATTTCGCAAGTAAACCAAGTAGAAAAATGGAAAAATATGTTTCTGATAAACACATTGCTCTGCAAAATAATAACTATGTAATAACGATGAGTATAATTTTGAATTTGATTAAAACATTAATTTTTCGGGTAATGCATTAACAGAATATTTCAAATATAGTGAACAGACTTTATATAAGATGATCTTTAATAATTTTTAAATCAATTTTCTGTACTCTTAATCGGAGATAATCGTTTACTGCACCATGCATGTTATTTTTCTAACAGGTCTAGAGGAATTATGGTTTCTTATTTTTTAACTGAGCTTTATAAATTGAAAAACTTAGACTAAATTATTTAGGAGAAGCATTATGCTGATTGTTTACGTATTGTTTTCGTGTTACCGTAGACGGTAAAGATGTTTAGTCTCACTCATTATCAGTAGACAACGGAACACTTGTGAATGTCGCATTATGAATTAGACACATTCGAATCAGAATTTATATAACAATAGATAGTAAGGTAAAAATATTCAAATTCACAATATAAATTTTATTTACCTTCCTGGAAAATAGTTTTAATAATTTTTTTAAACTTTTTTCAACTTCCGCTCATCATATTGCACTTTTTATATGGGTTTTTTTATCCTTGTTTGAATATGATTTTTCACGAACATAGTTTATGGCACGTTTCTAGATCTACTGTTCAAAGGACTTTCCGATAAAATTTTGACTGTTAACAAATTTGAAACAATTATAGAAGTTTCCCTTCAAACGACAAAGCTATGATCAAGGAAGCGCTTATTTAATTTTTTTTTGCACGCTATGTTCTAAAAATGATCAGAAAAATCCATTGAATAACGAAAAAAAAATAAACGAACGGGCATTTATACCGAAAAAACGATGCATTAATCGCTTAGATTTAGCTCCATTAATTTCTATTAGCCTCATGTTGAAAAACCAAATTTCTTTACTTAAGACGTGAAAAAACGTGACAAATATTTAAATCTGGATTGAAGACTTAATTATTGTACGCCTTCATTTCAAACAATTCAAAAGATTGTTATTTATAGAATCCAATCTGAATCACTGAAAAATATTTTAGATATTTCTAGATGATCGGTAAACTTTCACAATAGAAATATATTTTTGCCTTAATTTTTATAATAAAATTTTTGAAATTTTTATTTTCAAACGGACAAAAAAATTAATTCATTAGCGAATATAATTGAATTTGAAGGTTAAGCATCTTTCATTAATTACAAAAGAATGCAAAATGATTGCTATATCAGGAAAGGATTGTTTTCGAAGAATTTCATTCCAGCGCTACTGCGCAATAAAGAAATAACTTTGCAATTACTAACAATTTGGTAAATACATTAAAAGTAACAATAAATTATACTGTGATTCTTTTTGCGCATTTCAGAAAATTTCTTTGTGTTCTGTAATTCGATATTAAATATATTTTATATTAGATTAAATATATGTTGTATAAGTATTTGATATCATTGTTATAACAAATGGTTTTGTAGTTATGATTTATTGCAAATCAAATATTTATTATTTTATTCAAATTGAAAAGATGTAATAATATTTTCTCTCTCTCTCTCTACACACACATATACGCACGCGCGCACATACACACATACACAATTATTGTTAGTATTATTGACAAAATGTGAACGATATCAAATGATTACCACTCGATGAAATTGTTTAACTATATTTTTTTTTCAATTCCATATTCCCGATCGATTCATATTGATCTGTAGAATATATAACAAATATTTCAATAAAACTGACAATGAAAAGAGAATTCTATCAGAATTATTATAATTACACATGTGATAATTATACATATAAATTTATTCTACAAGATCCTGCAGATTTTAATTCGCTCGATCCTTTAAATAACAAAAACAGGTAAAAAGAGTAAAATTTAATTTATTATTTTCTTTTTCGGGGCAGGAGGGGTCAGGTGTGTGACACATCTTTGAACATCTTCAACGAAGTTACTACTCTATACCCGTTGTCCTTTTATACAGTTCGCATCCATCGAACAGTGAAAGTCCCTATCCAGTATATATCGGCTCGTTCTTGAGATCTCGATCTCGCCCCTCTCCCTCCGCACAAACTTTCATAACGCGTCCAGACCACTTTCGTTTCAGCACCATCTAATGCTGGAAGTTGCGGGAAGAGGGAGAAGACGAGGAAAAAAAAGAAATGAACAACTCCGTCCGCATCCGACATCGGTAAGCGCGCGTTACACAAGCAGCTTCCTTCCAGCCCATCGCGGCCTTCCGCACGACTCTCCCGGGCCTCGCAATCGTATGCGTGTCTATATCTGCACGTACACACACGGATCTCTACCGAACCGGTCCGAGAGTTTCTCTTCTCTCTCATTCTCTCTCTCTCTCTCTCTCTCTCTCTCTCTCCCCCTCGATCTCCCCGTGCGCGCGCGCTCGCTCTGGATGCGCTTCCCGCTCGCTCGCTCGCTGCCGCTGCCGCCGCCGCCGCCGCCGCGGCAGTCCGAGCGCGCGCGCCGTGCCCCGATGTTGTCCTTACTGCCGGCGCAGGTGCCGCATCGCCATCGTCATCGGGTGGCCGCCGGTTCGTGCGCGGCGACGTTAACGGGGACGGGGCCGACGTTAAGGAAGCCATCAGGATGCTGCAGCAGCCGTCGAACGCGCGAGTGCCGCCGCCGCCGCCACCGAAGACACAGCTGAGCGTTCGACCGATCGGATCGTACTTTTATCTGAAGGTGATTTTCGGTTCTCGGGGGGGGGAGGAGGGGAGGGCGAGGATGAGGGCCCGCCGCACGCGCGACGTTCCGGATTACGTTTCGTTGTGCCGTAGGTTGGTGAAGGGGGGCGGCGAGGGGTGTGGTAGGGGGGGGAGAGGTGTAATAAGTGCGCGAGGTCAGACGCGAGGAATGTTTGGGTGTTTCGGCGATGATATTTGGGGAGACAGTGATGGGCTCGGGTGGCTGAGAAGGGCCGGCGAAGAACAAGAGCCGAGGGATAGCTCGCGAGCAGGCTGGTTTTTACTCGGTATCGCTCGTTTATCGCTCGACGCGGTTGCGTTCGGGAATTTCTCTTACAGTCGATGATTTCCTCATTATGTAATGGAATTATAATTTTCCTCACGAGCTTCGTTATGTTGCGATATCGATAGTCGAAAAGGCTTTTTTTCCCCATTTAATTTATACTCGTTTCTTAATATGTTTCTAAACGTTTTTTTTTTGTTTTTGAGGAATGTTACATGATGGAGGGTACTTTGTGTTACGAGTTTGATGGAATTAACAACGTATGTTTTGCCGTTGCAACCGTTCGATAACCTAGCCTTGCTTTATTCGCTCTTTATCAAGTTCGGGCTTTATGAACAAAATTAAACGAAAAAGGACAATACAGTTAATAATACAAAAATCGTAATTAATCAAGAACATAATGTTCGATTATGAGTTCGGATAAATGCGAGAAGTAAAAATGAAAATAATCAGATACATTTACTGAAAAACATCATTAAATAAAATAACGCTTCAGGTACATCGTGACGTCGTTCTGTATTGCGCCTATGTAATTGTACGCTGGCATGAATTCGTTAAATTAAGCGAGAAACACATGTGCCACGCGCTAAATTCGATTGGCAAAACACAATGTATACAAAATCTGTAATTCAGAAACTATAGTAAATTACTGCAGAACCTAATTAGTTTCATTGAATTATCCGTAAATTTCACACATTAAACTCCGATAAATCGTCAGATGCAAGAAGCCGTAACATAATTGCCGTAATGGTCAATTTCCGAATAAGTTGAACTGAGGGTTATCGGATTAATGTATTGTTTCGCTTCCGTGCGACAGAAAAGAAAAGGATGCCAATACCATGTATACAGCCGTATAATGCCAAACGATTCGTGTGTTAAGCGGCGAACAATCGAGAAGATATTCGATATTAATATCGGGTGGGTCTCGCTTCGTCGCGGTCAGGATCAGGTTCGAAAAATTTCATTTGTATTCAAATATTTGAGCATTTTGGGAAGAAATTTATTGAGCTATGCAAATATTATCCGTTTCAATCTTGCCGAGATTATGAGTTGATTGTAGAAAAAGTCCGCGGAATTTGGACAATGTCCCGTAGAATAGCGAGGCGACAGATCGGCCGATATATCTATAAGAGGTGATATCATCCCATCGGTATATGCGAACGAGCGTTGAAATATATATATATATAACAGTTTGTTCCTTCTATTCGCTAACAGTATAGCATATCTCTCAATAAGTACTTACTTGAAGCATCATGTCGGGCTTTCTATGTATTTCATCGTCACCGATCGACCGGTCAAATCGTCCATACATACGACATACGGATCGTTGAGGGCTGCGCGAGGCGCGTGTAACCGTGGTGCGATTTTTACGTCCGCCGCAGTACCGATTTATAACACAGGTAATGACGCCTTGTTCCTCCCCATCCGAACCGATTCTTTTCTTATTATTCTTATTATTTTTAAACAATGCCCCTCAGCCATACTGGCAATAATATACTTTTGCCTGTTGAAAATGCACTTCGTTCGCGCCGGAAGGATATTTCACTGGTGGTTTTTCGTTTCCGATAGAGCAACGTTCCAGAGAGAAATATTGATACAGAGGATTTTTTATTAGCGGAGACTTTGAATTTTGAGTTTATAAACCAGCTGGAGATCTCATTATTTCGTAATGAGTCAGCTGATTTATTGCGCATTAATACGAGGCATTTAACGGTATATTATTAGAGCGATCAGTTGAAGAAATTATTGACACCGGTGTCGTGAATAGAGCGCGAATTACTTGATTGATCGAGAGCAGGATCGAAAATTCTGATATATATATATATATATATATATATATATATATATATATAGGCAGTAATAAAGTCACGTACAAATAACGACCAGATAATGGAGCACGAGTAAGGGATCGGGATCGGATAGGGGGTTGAACGATCGGCGCATTTGTATTTTTTATCAATCAACAATGTCATGTTAACATTTTCGTGCGATATTTCAGACATGGTAAAATTGATCGACGAACGATCGACAACAATACAAATTGCCTTCTTTTTTTCTTTTCTCTTACTTTTTAAAAGCTATTCTTTGCCAAGCGTTTTTATCGTTATCCGGCGTCGATCTGGCTTGGTTGGCCGGCGATAAGCTTTAATGAAAATGCCAATCGTTCAAAATTATTTAAATTTTAATGGCTCCGCGCAGAGATTATGTATATTCGTACAATTAGAATTGACATCTCATTGGCTCAGCCTAATCAGGCCAGATCGATCGGGATCATCGTGTTATCATCGGCGCTTTGGCGCACGTGCGCACCGTGTTCCATCGGTACTCAACCCCACTTATATGTATACATGTGTATATAATAGATCGCGTCGATCAAGCAACAATAAATCGTTAACGAAGATTCTAGCAAAAATCTCGGGAAAAGCGTAATCTTAATGAGCGATAAAAGTCTGTCCCAAGTTCGCCGATTGGATTTTTTATCATTATCGGCATTGCAATCGGCTTCTCGTAGCTTCGATCCATTATTTTATCCCACGCGCGCGCGCGACCAAAGATCGCCGATGGCGAGCGACGGGCACCTTATCGCGAACAATGTAATAATGATCGGACGATAAAGAAAAAAGCTCGTCCACCGCGAATGTCGGCCAATTTTCGACGTTCAGATACACCACAGCGGTTCTGGGTCGATCTAGTAGCTTTTTTTTGTTGCAGTGTATAGATTATATATCCTTCGAAGTATCGTGGATATGAAATTGTCAGGAAACCGGTGGTTATGTAATTCAAAATTATATCGGCATTTCTATATGTATATATATATATATATATATATAAATGACGAACTTTAGACGTTTAGCCAGGTAAATTTTTATCTATACCAGTATTTTTTTAATCTGGCCAATTTTCACGCAAATTATTCGGCCTCTTACATCGACGCGCGGATAATTTTAGCGTGCAAGGAAAATATCCGTTATTGTTTTATGTGCGCGAACCAGTGCGAATGTAGTGTGCGAGGCGTACTTGAACGAGAAGCAGAGCATCGACAGGAAGATAACCATCGGCGCATTAAAAATAGCTATTCGATAAAAATGGCCCGCGAGCGGAAGCCGCGGTGGCGTTGCGTTATACGTTCATAAATTTATATATATATATATATATATATATATATATATATATACACATATGCATGTATGTGTGTATATGCATCTACACCAGAAATCTGTCGCACACATTCTCTCGGTTCGTCGCGGAAGAATCTCGCGCTGAAAAACGCCACGCGAGATTTATACCCGATAGTTCGTCGCGGGCGCGCGCGCGCGCGCACTGAAATCGCCCGTCCTGAATAATAGTTGCCGCGACTCGTGCGCTCATGCGCATTCGCCTACGAATACGTATTTACGCGGTATTTCGCATCGGGCTGCGCTTATGTGGTATGTGTGAGCGTGTAGGGAAACGGAAAAACTAATTACGCGCATCCGCGCGAGATGAGGCGCCGGGAGGAGGTGCATCGGCGTACGGCTTATGCAACGAGGTGTGGAAATTATTTTCGAAATTCTCGCCGTGTGTGTGTGTGTGTGTGTGTGTGTGTGTACGCACTTGCACACGAGAATTTTTTCCTCTGCCGTCCACGGGTCCCATTGCGACTGTACGCCCCGGCGAGTTTGCGACGTCCACGTGGTGCGAGCTGACGTTGGCGAATACGGTATATGTATATAAACGTGTACACACATGGCCGTATAGGAGGTACTTCATGAAAATAATTGAATGATGGCATTTTCTTATTTTAGAACGACCCTTTAATGGTAATACTCGGACGCATATAGGAGGCGAAAGCTCGCGCGTATCATCGGCTTCGACACGCCGCCGTGGCAATATTTATCGACGGTATTGTAGTAATGCGAATGTGATTCGAGATTTTTTTTCTGATTGTACGGCGAGGAAGGAGGCTCACTTTCATTCAATGAGCGCGTTGTTTACATCTTTTTTTTTTTATTTTTGTTGAGTCAGGACGCATTCTAGATCGATTACTTTTGCGAATGTGAGAGAAGTCATATTTCCAGTAACTTTCTCAATATTGCTTAGTTACACTGAATGGATTCTATAGGATGGTTACAATTATAATAGGACTTGGTTGACGATTCGATCCTGATTTGTCCAGAGGCTGTCGCTTCCACAAGATCCGGTACTTTCGTCACAGTTAGGAATTAAATTTTGTATATCGCGTTGTTAGTTAAATTTTTTTTTTTAATGTAAATTTTTACCATTGGAACCGGATTCGAAGATGAAATGACATTTCAAACGTACGAAGTTTCAACGAACCTGTGCTCTCAGGTGGTGTAGCTTTTTTTTTTTCGTTATTCTCAATTAGATATATGCGACAATTCTGAATACCTTAGTTGGACAGGCAATTGCTCGTTAATGGGTCTAAATTCAGCGGAACTACAGTTAATACGTACTTGGACACTATACGTTTGCTTAAATGTTATGCTCTCTTCGAGTTCGATGATAAAAATACAGATTTTCATTAAGCCAAACAAAAACGAAATAATTTGACAAATTTAATTAGAGAGAAGTACTAATTTAGAATATGAAAATACCATCTGGGCAAAATTCTTTGCCCACATGTTCCAATCTCCTCTTGGCAGTTTCGGACTTTTGTCCAATTCTTTTTATTATTGCGCTCAAAAATCACATACTTGCGTCAATGGATAAAGCTCAAAACAACAGATTTCTATGTCAGTCAATGGGCTAATTGAAAATTCAAAGCCAGCTAGAAATACTTTGACAGGCGCGATATTATTGCAGTGTACATCCATCGCGTATAGTTCAACTAAAGATATACCAAGAGAAGAAAAGAAGCGCGCGCTGTATTGTCCATAAATGTTTTGATCTATAACGGAACGAATTGTGAATCAAAGGGCAACGATCGAAAACCAATCGGAGCTTCAATTGGCCTTTTTAATCGTTACATTATACATAATTGCGCATCGTCCTATAATGGGGAGGCCTAGAAACGATCATCGGAACGTCGCGCAGTTACATACGCGCATTGCACACAATCACCGGTTATAGCCAGCGAAATTATAGGCGGCCAGAAGTAAAGGTACGCACGCGTAAAGTTCGATTCTTTTTTTTTTCTCTTTCCTTCGTTTCGAATCAATCGCTACCCGCTGCTCGACGCCGAATTCGCGCGCGACGGCGCGCAGCAGTAGCAGCGGCGGAGCCGAGCTTTCCGAGCCTGCTCGCGAACTCGTCGTCCGAGAGACTGTGAGTGAGGGGGAGGCGGCGGGGAGGAGAACAGAGCGAGACGGAGAACGGGAGCATTGCGATAATGTCGCTCGTGCACGATTTTCCAATTGACATTCGCCGGGAGCCGCGAGAGAGGCCCGCGTATACACATAGGTATATCGGCCCGCCGAGGGAGAGAGAAAAGTGACGTATCGCGTGTGCGCGCGACGCCAGAGGAAGATCCAATTTGGTTGCGTTCAAATGACTATATATGCACTGCCCGCACAAACACACGTACGAGCGCGAGCTCTCTTTTTGCGCCAGTGCACAGCGTGCTCGTCGGATCGGTATTTTTTCATCTTCTTCGTTTCTGCTTACTTCAACTAGGCGTTGTATATATATATATATACGTATATGCAGTCTTTCCGGATTAGATTCTCGATAAGGTTGCTGACTTTTTTTCAACGATGATTTTAGGAGTGGAACAATTTAAGGCTTATAGACCGTGGCCGACTTTCATATTAATTATCCATTGATTTTTTTATTCCCCGTCGATTGAAGGGAAGAGGGGGACTGTCTCACGAATATCTCAATGAGGTATACACAATCCTATTCATAGTTGTCCGCGAGCGGATTCGGGGGGGGGGGGGGGGTAAATAGTGAAAAAGCATCGGACGAGCTTATATAGCGACGATTAGACTCTATTAAACGAGAAAAAAGGATGAATTTCAGGCTCGGTAATTGACGAAAGAAGCGCGCGTCGCTGTGGTATAATGTCGGGATATGCGACGTTAGTGTCTCTGATGTACGACCTTGGCCTTGCCCGTGTAAAATTCAACGTTATAATATTGTTCAAAATGTAAAACATGTTCGACCCTTTCCCTATTTATAATTTTTGGTTGTATAAATAACAAATCTCTTAAAGACAAAATTATTTACATATTACTGTAAACTATATCGTTAGATTATACTATTAGAGAATTAATCACTGTTGGCAATTTATTTGAGTCTTACTTTGTACAATTGGTGAAATAAAATTAGGAAGATATCAAATATGATCGTAAAATGAATAAAACACAAGGGGATAGTTTAACTACAATAAAGTTTGATCACCAACAATTGTCTTAATGGTCAAGTCATTATGGGATGTTTTTATTTAATTTATTACTGTTTTAACATTTAATATACCTTTACCGGTATGCTATCCAAATGTGCACTCAGCATGTATTAACGGTTCTGAAAAATTATGCATGAAAAGAAAAAGTATCATAGTCGCTAATGGAATTCAATCCAGGAAGTTTATTCCTTCGTTCGAAAATATTGTTTGAAAAATCAATTAGCCAATCTCTCTCTTTTTTTATTATGAAACGTAGAGTCGCTGACACTTCAAGAATTAGTAAGATCAAATTAAATTAATAAGAACTTAAACTAATCGTATGAGAGCTGAAATATTGATTAAAAAAAAAACAAACAAACAAGGAGTATTTGTTCTCGAACAATTTTTTTGATGCATAGCCATGCATTCAGGATTTTCAAACGTCGCGATACAAGCGATGATATTATACGCATAATCCAGCCAACCGACGGTTGGCGCGAGCGCAGGAAAATACCTGCTCAATTGCTCATGACGCGCTACCGAGAATTTTATTAATTATTGTCGACGGTTCGAATTTAAGGACTTAGTAAGAGCGTCACCGGTTGGCAATTTTATCGCGTTACCTCCCCGTTCTGGTATATCCGATTGTAGGCGTACACTTATTCGCGTAATGTATGTAGTTTTTTTTTTATTATTTTAGTCTTTACAGGTTTGTCAGATGAATCATTGAGAAAATTTCGGACTCAATTTGCTAGCGAAGTTTGCTTAAAACAGAATAATGAGTTATTCTGATTTCCGTAAAACTTATTTAAATTGAATATTTTTTTGCATATAATGAATTTAATTTAATTTGTTCGCCAATCAAATAACATTAGTTCAAGATGAGAATATTGTAGTAAAAAAATAAGAATTTCTTCGAATTGTGAAATCTCATTAAGACTACAAAAAATGTTGATACGCTTGAATTGCATAACTGGTGTTCTATAATTTTATCCTTAGCTATATAAAAAACACATACCAAAATTTTGATTTATATTATTGATTAAACTAAAATTTTTAGTAAAATATAAATTTAGATTAATGATTATTTAACGCATGATTTTAAACTGTTAAGGTTTACATGTTGAGTCGATTTTAATTTTTCTTTGCACGCCATCACCTAATTTTATTTTTTCCATGTGAAATTAAATATTTAATTTATTTATTTCAGTGACTTTATCAACGCCTAGGCGATATCATTTATGATGGCAGAAGACGACAATAAACGCCAGAAAGATAAGACAATTCCCATACTTTCCTCTGCTGTTCGCAACAAGCGAATTCAATTACAACGAAGCATCAGCAACATCCAGCTACCAGCTTCTGCTATGTCCCTTGTTGGCAAATCTAGGACCTCTTCTTCGCTGCTTCTTAGCCAATGTCTTGGGAAAAACCATGCAAATTCAACTGCATTTTCTAATACTGACGAGCCACCCTGGAACCAAGAGGATCGGTGCATGGAATATGGTACACCTCCACCCATCGAAGAACCTCAATGTTACTCCATGTGCCTTAGTGAGAGTTCTTTCTCCGAAGAAACTAGTTGTTCTGTTCAGATAAATAAGGATTACATTAAAGGCATACTAATTGAACATACTCGAACTCAAGGTTGTAGGTTACAAATATTGGATGATCTAGAGTCTGGTAAAATTGATTTAACAACGGCCGATAAATACTTGGGAACTTGTAGGAAACCGCAAGAAGTAAATGCCTTATTTCTTTATGCCAGTTTTCTAGGTTATGGTGATCTTTTACCATTAATTCACAAACACGGTGCTGACATTAATTATACAGAATTGGAATTGGGAATGACAGCTTTACATTTATGCGCGTTCAGCAACTGCTTGATAGGAGTTTGTTATCTCATTGAAAACGGTGCAAGTACAATTTTCAAGAAATCACACACACCTTATCACTTTGCTGCCTTTGGTAATGCTATTGATGTCGCAAAATATTTCATGCAATTGGGCTGGAGTCAAGAGTCTCCACTTGGCGACGAGACGGTTCTTCATGCAGCTGCAAGAAATAATGCAGTTGATGTGCTGCGATTGATTACCCCAAAAAATTCCACCTTAAATCGACTGGACAATACCGGTTATGCAGCAATTCATTATGTAGCAGAACGCGGTGATTCTACTTCATTAAAGGTTTTGCTATCAGCTGGATGTCTCGTTGATGTCTCCACACGGAAGGGCGAGACGGCTCTTCATTTAACAGCTGAAGCCGGATATTTAGAAAATCTTGAATTGCTACTGAATAAAGGTGCCAATCCAGCTCTGAGAAATCGAAGGGGTCAAACTGCTTTGCATCTAGCTGCTAAGACGCATTCATTAGAATGTGTAGAGTCATTAGTGCAGCACGCTGGCAGTGATCCTAATACGGAGGATGACGACGGACGGACAGCGTTACACGTTGCTTTGGGCAGATCTCTTCTCGCGTATGACGTGACGGAAATGCTAATCAGTTGGAAAGCTCAAGTGAATAAAGCTGATAAGTACGGCTATACTCCATTACATGTGGCAGCCCTTAATGAACTTTCACAGTGCGTGGATGTGCTAATACAGCATGGTGCAGATCTTAGTGCGCGAACTAAAGGCGGAACTAGTGCTCTTTCCATTATACTTAGAAAAACACCCTCGTCCCTAAACTGTTTTAAAAATAGATTGGACGCTTCAATTAGCTTGCACCAGCATGGTTCCGCAGCTGGCGAGGTCGAACTTAGATTAGATTTTCATCCATTACTGCAACATCAGCAGCAGGGTGAAATTGGTTATTTAGGAACTTTCGTAAAAGAAGGCTATAAAGAAATTTTGGAGCACCCGTTATGTCAATCTTTTCTTCATCTGAAGTGGCAAAAAATTCGAAAGTACTATGTTGGTAGACTTCTATTCTATCTACTTTATGTATTAGTGCTAACAGCTTGGGTAATAACAGCGTTAGCTCATAATTGTTACAATGAATCACACGGCCAGCTCGACAATTCCAGCAGACCTCTGTGTGCGAACTCGACTGGGCTTAATGGATTCCTTTACATGCACCCCCTAGTTCTGGAATTCGAGTGGTATGCTCTTGTCGTTCTCACAGTTCTCGAGGCGCTGCGAAAACTTATGGGCGTCTTAACTTACTCAAGTGCTAGGCAGTTTTTCACGCAAGCTGAAAATATGGTAGAGTGGTGCGTTATTGTTAGTGTGTTTGCCACATCGTTCGTATATACCGGAAGAACATATACGTGGCAGAGCCATGTGGGGGCTTTTGCTGTTCTCTGTGGCTGGAGCAACCTCATGTTGATGATCGGACAGTTACCCATGTTTGGTGCTTACGTGGCAATGTTTACGAGTGTGCAAGCTCAAGTATTCAAACTTTTGCTGGCTTATGCTTGCTTACTGGTTGGTTTCACCGCAAGTTTCTGCGTAATTTTTCCACGATCAAAGTCCTTTAGTAGCCCCCATACCGGCTTAATAAAGGTGCTAGTAATGATGACGGGTGAATTAGACTTCGAAGAATTGTTCTTTCCAGGCGAGGAAGAGGGAGTCAGGCCAGTCGACGTGGGCGGCACGTCCTGGATTCTCCTGCAAGTGTCGGCTCAATTGTCCTTTGTTCTTTTCCTGCTTTTCGTTACCATTGTCCTAATGAATCTTCTCGTAGGTATTGCCGTTCACGATATCAAGGGCCTCCAAAAGACGGCTGGCCTTGCCAAGCTGGTGCGTCAAACAAAGCTCATTTGCGACCTAGAGACAGCTCTGTTCCTCGGTTTGCTACCTCAGTGCCTAATGAAAGTTTTGCGTTGGACGGCGCTCGTGCTGCCTTCGCCGCTCAAAGCCGTCCTCACCGTGAGGCCGTTGAATCCTCGCGAGAAGAGGCTGCCTCGCGACGTCCTCGCAGGCGCTTACAAAGTTGCAAGAGAACGCAAGGAGCATATATTCTCGTCTACCCTGTCGAGTAAGCGTAGCGCTAATACAATTTACGGCTATCAGAAATTCGATGCTAATGCATCGGTGAGGCGCCGGGTCGCCGAGGAGAACTCCACGGCTCTCGAGGACGCGGCGAGGCTGAAGGAAGAAGTGACCGAGCTAAAGAAGATCTGCGAAAGTAACAACAAGCTTATACAGGAATTAATTCGAACTTTTGCAGTTGTTAAATGAGTCGGGTCGACTTGATATTTATTATTGTGATGGAAATTTTAGTAATGCCAAGAAATCATTAAGTTTTTTGTTATTACAAATACTACGTAGTATTAATTGAAATGAAAATAACAATTTATGTTTAGAATATTTTTTTTTCAATTTTTTCAAATTTTCTAGTCATTGAAATTAATAATTTGACATAACTATTGATAATACATTCTAACAGTACTGTAAAAATGAAGTTAACAATTGAAGATTGTTTTTATATATTATATTATATACATAATAATATACATTCCTAATTATTTTTAACAGAGTTTTGTAATTGATATCTTGGTGTTGAAATTTTTTTTCTTTTGTGTAGTAAGCTTGTCATAGATAAGTTGTATATAATAGGAAAGTAATTGTAGTGAAAAAGAAAGATCTTTTTTGATTATTCATCATTTTTATGCAAACACATAAAATTAATCTTTTGTAAAATAAGCATATGAAAACTAATTGTATAAAGGAAAATAATTCGCCAATATATTTATTATAATGAAATGAAAATTATTATTTTTTGTTAGTCATCCTTTTTTATGCAGACAATAAAGTTAACCTCGTTACTTCGAGCTTTACATTAGTTCTTAGAATTCTTTTACTTTGTACGCGATCAATCAGTAATTTATGTTTTTACATCTCTTGTTTTCGTCGTTGTATTAATGTAGATACCGGA
Organism: Sycobia sp. Sy_11; assembly: GCA_018907035.1. Classification (NCBI taxonomy): domain Eukaryota; kingdom Metazoa; phylum Arthropoda; class Insecta; order Hymenoptera; family Epichrysomallidae; genus Sycobia; species Sycobia sp. Sy_11. Next base: position 518,239 of record JACCIC010000077.1, read on the forward strand.
TATAAACTATTTCTGTACAGTGTAAATATTTGATGATAGTTATATAGAAGTACTAGAATTTCAATTATCTGTAAAATTTGATTCTTTAAGTCGTATTTGGATTTTATACTCAACTTTTACGTTTCCGTTGAATTTTGGTATTGCGTAACAAATCTAATTTGTAATTGAAATGCAAGTACAAGCATAGATTAGTGAAGTGAAGATAATTTAAATTGAACGGTCGGACTAGATATATTTTTTTAAATGTAATGAAAAGGTAGAGGAAATTTTGTGCAGTAATTAATATAACGTATAATTTTCTAATGAAAATATAATACAAAAATATTGTGCATATATATAGGTGCATATATATATATACATATATATATATATATATATATATATATATATATATATAAATAAATGATTATTCTGATAATCAGAGATAACGTCTAAATGAAAATGAATAATCGGAAAAGCCTGAATTAGAATACAATTGTATTATATACTTAAGTTTGATATATTGCATTTGCATTTCTTATACTTCACAATAATACGCATGCCTTATATATATATATATATATATATATATATATATATATATATATGTATGTATATAGATATATAAACAATATAAGATCGTCTAATCGGCTCTATATAATGTTAAGTAATTGGGTCTAAACGTAGCTCGAATACGAAGGAGAGTCCAATTATGCTAGATTGTACAGAAAAAGAGAGTTGAGAAGAAGGGTACCGATCGATTATTCTAGCTTCGTTTGAATCATCTAACACTCGTAATAGATGTTAATAGAAGTTTTTTTGTAAATTCAGATGAATGTTTATTTGAATCATCCTATATAAATTTGGTTTTAAATCAAGAAATTACTTATTGTATTCGAGAAACATTTACTTAGCTCTAGGAAAGATTTTTTTTTAAATGTAATTATATATTTTAGTCATTTAAGCAGATCATTTATTTAAGACGATTGTAATAAATATTTATTTGGACTAAGAAAATTGTTTTTTTTCCTAGAGATTTTCTCGATATTATCCTTCCTTTTTAGAATAGGAAAAATCTATCTATATATATATATATGTCTAAAAGAGCAAGTTTTCCATACAATTACGTAAGATTCGCAATGCCACGGCTATACAGCTTGTTTGATATATGTATACTTAACGAACTTAATGTGCAATGCACGTACGTCAATACGAAAATTTTATTTTTTTTTATTACGAATGTACACGGGCAAAATTCGTGCGCGTTTTTCAACGAGATTGTTAACTAACAAAGAGAGTTTTAAGGAAGATTATGAACGTTAATGGACGGGATATATATATATATATATATATATATATATATATATATTTGGCAACACAATTACATATTACAATTACTTTTTATTCAGACAATATATATATTATATTGCGAAAAAATTATCTGTACTTTTGACCGCTTCAAACAAATACGAAAAACTATTGTTACACAAGGGATGACGAATGTGATGTAAGTCTTTTTTTAATGGATGTCGTCTAAATTAATTTTGTAGAACATTTTCAAAATGCATATGCAATCATATCCAAATATCATTGCATATCGTTCGAATAAGCTCGAGAATTGCATGGGACCTGAATTATATATGAAATATATATGAAAACACTGAAGAGTATTATTTATTTCATTAAATCTTGAAACTGAATCAGTTTTTTTTTCTCTGCCGAATTAGATTATAGTATGTAAATTATTAAATTATTGACTTAGAAATAGTATGAAAATAGTTTGAACATTTGGTCATACGCTGCTTCGTACATGAGATCATAATTTTACACGTATTTAAGTTCAAAGAATTTCGTCTTATTCGTGAAAATGAAGGAAACTTAATATACAAGTTTTGAACGTAAAAAATTTAAGAAAGTAAAAAAAAACTTTCATGATTATATTAAGATTCGTATTTATCAAATTTCTTATGGTTTTGTTAACTTTTAATTTATTAATAATCGTATTATAATTGATTAAATCATTAATAATTTAATTTTAAAATTAAATAATTAACACATTTAAAATTTTTTAATTATTAATTTTGTAATAGATATTTTCCTTAACATAAAATGCAAATGAAAATTAAATTAGAAAAGAAAATTAACTTTTTAAATGACTAAATTACGAAATATTAATTATTTCTTGTATGATATCAGCTTGTGTACATTTGTAAAATTTGCAATGATACATTTGAAGAAAGTAATTAATTATTTGACTTATTCCGAACAAATTAATATTTGTCATATGCGCGAGGGATTAAAGAAATCTTTCAAGTCCGTATAAACAAATCAACAAACTATGTATTGAAATATTTTTATAGAAAGCCCTCGACGATATTTCAAACAATTTTTTTCCTCAACATTATTAATAATTTCTCGTCCGTGCATTAGTGTCATCAATATCAAAACCTTGATACGCGCTGGCATCGGAAATTTTGTTTCTGATCTTTTTTTCTTTTTTATACACTTAGCGGAAAACAAACGTAAACTTCCGCCATCCGCGGTATTTTATGAAAAGCTCCGCCGAAAGCACGGCGCGCAGAGCTTGCGCGAGGAGCGCGCGTTATTTCGCAACAGGAAATTCGCGTTATAATCGGGTTTACCGCGGTCCACTCGTAACCGGCCGAGCTCGTTCGCGCAACGAAACAAACAAAAAAAGAGCACATTGACGAGAGAGAGAGAGAGAGAGAGAGAAATCGTTCGAGTTAAAAATCATAATAATCATAACAATAACAATAATAACATTAATAATGAAAAAAAGGCAGATTCGCGTGGCGCTGCCGCAATACTCGCGTAAGTATATTACATTATAGCAGTATATAAAACACTCCATGTTTTTGCTGTCAAGGATTGCGCGGTGGTGACCGCTGTGGATATATATATATATATATATATGCACATATACATACATATACACCGGGCGTTTTTCGCACGCGACTGGGAGCGCCTCGTCAAGGTCATTGACAGCCGCATAATACCGGATCGTCGTGTTATAGGGATCGTTCAAGGGTAATTGACGCGAGGAAAGTGAAATTAACGAGATGCTACTGATTGTTTTTTTTTTTTTTTTTTGCTTCTTGTTTCTCTTTTGTGCTCGTTTTGTGCTTTAAACAGGTAATCGAAAGATACTGCCGCTTCGAAATGAAAATCATGATTTTCGTGAATAGTTACGTTTTGTAAATTTTTTTTTTTCGTTCCTCGCCTTTTGCGATGCTCGTGCCGCGCGGGAGATTTTTCAAATTGTACTTCGAAAATAGGAGCCGAAAGGCGCTCTCGTAATATAAATAACATAACGGGCGGCGTCGGTGAAATTGTTGGCAAACTGGAGTCTGATGTGCGTACGAAGGAATGAATAATTAGTCGGGTCAAACCAAAATCGCTTATTTCAATAAATTAGAATATAACGAATGCTCTTTTTTTAAAGTTTATACAAATAAACAGCACGAATTGAATATATTCAATCGGATATTCTCGATCGTAAAATATCGCAAAATATGGTGCGAAGCTTTCGGTCGAGTTTAAGAACCTGTAAAATTATTATAGTATTGTTCTGAAAACCATTTTCATATAAAGTAATATCGAAATTGATTCTGAAGATCGAAAAATAAACATAAAGTTTCTTTCACATTATGATGCTGAAATAAAATAAGCTCACCTAAGAAAGAATATAAAATAAAGTACCAATAAACATGAAAAATTAAAAAAAAAGAAAATTTATAACGAGGAAGTAATGTAAATAATGTACGTTTAGCCCTAGATCTTCTGTTGATCTCATCAGTAGAATGACAGGTGATCCATTCCGAGACGTACACAAATGTATAAAGAGAAAAGAAAAATGTTGTTTACTTGTAGATCAATAATGACGTTTCATAAAATAAAACGTCATTATTAGAATAAAGTAAAATCAAGTAATTACGTTTTATAGCATAAACACCGGCGAATATTATATTATTTCTTAGATAAATTTAATTTGTTTAAAATAATTTTTTTCAAATTCGACTTAGTGATGGAATAGAATTGCACCGTTTATTCAATTTACGTCACTGTTAAAATTAATTACTCAGAGTGTCAAAAAACATGAGGGAAACATAGTTTGCCAATTATCTTTTGAATTATTAAACATTAATGGAAATTGATATTTTTGTATTTTAATCTTGAAACAGTGCAGATTTTCATTTAAAAACGATTAAAATGTAATTAAAATAGTTCAATCTTCGCCTATACTTCAATGTGAAAAACAAAATAATAATCGATAGAATTTACCTCTGACCAATGCGAGACTGTAACAATTATTATGGATTAATGGTCGTATAAATATGGCATTATCGATAATGAAATATTTAAAACACGTATAGATTAACTGAGAGTAAAAATTTTAAATAGCACTTGTGATCAAACTATTAGTCAGCTATGAACAATAGGTCAGGATACTATATCAAGAACGTATGCTTATAAATATTATTATCGGCTGCTTAGTATTTTTTATAAACAAATACAATGGCATTGACAGTCCGATCGCTTTCGTTTATAATAAATTATCTATGCATCATTCCATTTTGGGCAGGAAATCAATATTAAAAATTGATTATTTTCTTTGCTACGATAATTTGTACCCATAACAAATTACATAGTGTCAACGGGCAATGTGATACAATGTAAATTAAAAACAAAAAACTCTAAAAATCTCGTAACTGAAACTCAATTCAATTGCCCAATATAGTTATATAGATTTTAATGCTACATTTACGTGTCGTAACGCCTTCAAGAACGACGCGTCTGGCCCCGCGCGCCCGTTACTACTTAGACAGCTTCATTCTTCGCTCGTCCGTGTCACATACACATTACCCTGGGCTAATAGCCCCTGTTGTAATTTCAATGCCATTTAAAAATTCAGCTTCCTGTCACCGTACAAGTGTCCGAAATTTTTGGATTATCGACGCTATGCCATTTATCAAACTACGGCCGTCGCCGAGAATCCGTTGCAGTTCGGCGAATTTATTTTTATGTAGAGGCAAATTGTTCGGACAGCAGGAACATCAGCAGCTAAATAGTATAAGCACTTAAAACAAAAATGTGTTATTCAGTTCGTGAACAATGCCCACCGTTCGACATGTAAAATTATACATTCGTTTCTACTTTGACGCAAGAACATTTCAATTAGCTAACGCTTCGAAACTGAATCTCGCATTTTCCAACATAGTAGTAATAATAATCATCACGATAACAATAGGTTTATACTTTGCATCTATAAGTGTGTGTGTGTGTGTGTGTGTGTGTCAGTGGATCATGTAACGAAATAAATCCGAATCTCACGGTATGACGACGGAACGAGGAGAACGAAAAACCGAAGTTAAAAATAAAATTCTTTTGCGACAAGCGCGCTGCCGCGTACTTTATATTTACGGACGATCGTTTGGCAAATCTATATATATACATATATACATATATAGCAGGATTTCCATACGCTTCGCCAATAATTCGCGCTCGAGGAGGCAAATTCGAGCTGCAGTACAAGAGTAAATCCGGACGAAAGGTATCCCCGCGTACGGGCAATTTTGCGATAAGGCCGTTATTCGAATGGAGATAGAGCACGCCTGATTGAATCGCCAGTTGTTATTTACTTTTCGTTGTCGATTAAATTACTCGATACTGAATCATTGAAATTACGCATGGAATGCGAAAATCCAGAGAGTTTCCATTTGTCTCTGGTAACGGATTCGCGCCGCAAATTCATCTCCGATATACATCTTCAATATAAGACCGCATACGGGATTTAACGGCTTGGATTAAAAATACTATTATAGTCGGTGTAGGAGTAGAAATTAATATTTCTCGTTATTCATGAAAACAAGTATTTTAAAAAGTACTAGGCATAGGCAGTTCCGAATCTTTAATAGAACCTTTAGTTTCGTAACAGAAATTATCATTACACTAATTTTCTGTAAATATATATTATACTATTCATTGAATTTATCGAAGTAGTAATAAAAATATCAAGCGTTCCATTTATTTTATATCAAGAGATGGATCAAATTGTTAACGATGATTTTTATACAATAATTCTAGATCTAATGTCGTTCATACTAAAGATAATTATTATTATGTTTATTGAGTAGAATTGTGATTAAAGTAAATAATACTCGTAACAATCAATGCTTAATTATCGAGGTAAATATTTTATTTTATGAAATTATTAGAGACAATTTCGCCTTTATAAAGAGGAACAATGAGTTTGACATGGAGCAGTCACTAATCGAAAACTTAAAAGATAAAAGTACGAGATAAAAGATAAGTGTGCCGCAGATCTTTATCAATTAATTTAAACGGCATTGTCCTTTATATATATATCATGCAATATATATATATATATATATACACACACACAGCGAACAATTTGAAGCTGGCTTGAAATACAGTGCATGGCGTATTAAAACGCACGTGTCTGCGCATGCCCAATTAGCCGTCACGCGCGCTAGTATTGCAAAGTGTGGCAATAATTTTATTATTATGGTCACCATCGCGCATAATTTTCATCGAAAGACCCGTGACGGTCCTCTAAGCGCCATCCCTCGCGTCAACGAGAAGAGGACTCGGGGGGGCCACCGTCCAACTCGGCAACTCGGCCAGGGTCGCTTAGGCGCTCGGTCCTCGTATTTCATTACCACTACACCCACAGTACACACACACACACACACACACACACACACAACACACACACCCACACACACACACACACACACACACACACACACACACACACACACACACACACACACACACACAGAGAGAGAGAGAGAGAGAGAGAGAGAGAGAGAGAGAGAGAGAGAGAGAGAGAGAGAGAGAGAGAGACTCGGTCGCATATCAGTTGTACGATTGAAAAACTTCCATTTGGGACGTGTATTGCACCCGGGCAAAAGTTCAGAATATTATGTAATGCTTATATTATATCCTCGTACGTGTAAGAAAGGAACTCGGTCTGCTGATATGGGCCACGTATTGCTTAATTCGTTTGTGTAGTCGATTTTTCAAGAACGAATCTGTTTCTATGTATAATTTGGTCTTTATGCTGGGTGATTACGAATAATTTATGGAAGATCTGAAAATTTTTAACTAGGATGTCTAATCTGCAATGGAGATATATTAAAAAACTTAAATTTGACACGATTTTCGAATATGTCGAAAATCACGCTTTTTCGGCATATTCTAATAGAAAATATTAATAACAATATAGGCATACTGCAGTTTTTTTTTTTCGTAAAACGTTCTTATGGATCAAGTTGCTTATCAAAGATCATGATTCAGAAATTCATTATAAATGGCAATAGCCTGAAGTACGATTTAATTTGATAAAATAAAGTTCTCCGACATTATTTCCTTAATATCAGCTGTACAATCCATAAATATCGTAAAATTAATGTATTACTGCTTTGATATGTTATTAATGACTATGATACAATTTATTTCACGCCAATACAGTATCAGAAACCTAAGTTATAATGTAAAATTCGATAAATTCGAGATCAACAGTACACTACTTAATGGGTCAGGGCTTAATCGATTGCAACCAAATTTTCAGTTTCCAAAAAAATTAGTAAATTTTAAAAAAAAGTTTCCAAAAAAAGAGTAACATAGGATAGATTGAATATTATGATAGATGCTAAATTACTAATTACCTGTAAGAAATGCCGTTGCTCTTTCGTGGCAATGACTTTGTACGTATTCATTACTACGGATTAGGACTTTACTTTCATTGCTTTCTATTTCTATCTTCGAGCTTTAGTTGGAATAATAAGGCAAAATCACGAATGGAAGAAGTTATTATATTTCAGGCGTCCAGAGATATTTAGATTTTTAATGCTTTTGTGGTGATTATTCCTGGTGTATTGTTCCTGGAGGCTTATCAGTCCATTAAAAGAATATTCATATCGGAAATTACGTTTTCTGAAGTGCAGTCTGTAACGTATTATCATATGCCGTCAGATGACAAAAAGCAAATTATCATTTTCATATACTTCGAAACGTTAATGCTTGGTATAAAAGTAAGAGCATGTAATCTAAAGTTAGGCTATATAAAGAATTCCGAGTGAAACTTATATTTGCTCTATCATTTTTGTTGGCTTTTTGGTGAATCTGTTCATTATTTAATTTTTTTTAAATTTGACACATCATTCATTTTTGTCAGACATTTTTGTCAAGACATTTTTGTCTTATCAAATCACAATTAAGTAAAAACAAATTTATCTCTTAATTGGTCTCATGTAAAACGAAACCGCTGATTCAGATACAAGAAATGAATTTTCTTTTCCTAACACACGTTTCATGGTTTATAGAGTTAAGTACTTAAATGGGTACTTTTCATATGGTCTTTGAAGGATCGCTTCATTTCAAAGTGACTTTGTTATATTATGAGATAATTAAAATGCCATACGCTTGCGCATTGTAGATTCACGAAATCGATGAAAACCTATCATTTTTCATGCGTTTCTTCAAAATATTTTTCAAGATAACAAATTATCGGTCACATAATTATCTGGGGAGCGAAAACGGGACATTACTTGAGTTTGTTTGCATAGTTACAGAGATATGTAGCCGATTTTGTTTTTAATGAAGCTATTTCAATACTTTCACGTGGTAATCATCTTAAAAAATATAGACAGGAGCTTCCACAAAAATATACAGCTACTGCTTCCTGTATTAGTTACAGTTTACGATGTGAAATATCTTCACAACGTGAATAAACAAATATCGTGTTCTTTGTGTTTAATTATTAATTATTCACGATTTTGCATTGCTCCAACGCTCGTCCTCAAATTATCCGATCAAGATCTCGGCTGCCATGTACGCATTCACATTTGCCATTATCGATTATATTTATACGAGATAAGGAGTGTTCGAGGTTATAGCGATTGACTCTATCACGATTAATAGCGTTGCAAGACGTTTACGGTCAAGATTCCAATGTTGGAACCAAGGTTTCGAAGTTATTTCAATAAATTGAAAATATTCTTTCTCTTTTATTGTTCCCTTCCGTCTAAACGATAATCAGTAGAAATCGCTCCACTGTTGGATAGTTTTTCACGAGTGTGGTTTTCTGTTGTGATATCGTGTGCCAATAGGTGGGTTCACGAGGACCGATTTGAAAATTCCAGTGGTCGATATATTGAAACATCGCAATGTCCATTTGAGGCTAACTTCGGACATTGATGAATCCATACAGAATAGAACTGGGATAGAAAGAAACAAATAGATCAGGGGTAGAAGCCGTGGATATGGAATACCGTAATACTTCTAACACAAATATTTCTCTGACTTGAACGATGTAGGGGTGCAGAAACTAACGCTGCAATTTTCTGCTCCGCCGGTGTGTTTGAAATTTGGCAATAGTCAAGGGTGTCTTCCACGATTATTATGATTGACCCTGGCTGGAAGTCAAGTAAAAGACCGAGATCAAACACGACCAAATAAGACACGAATGACTGAGGTATAAATGTGCACAAATTCGGGCGGGGAGGACCACAACCCTCTACTCCGTCCGTATTATTATATTTGGAGAATATTGAGGATGATTTGCACCGCTCGTTATTTCCCCGCGAACTAGAAGGATGCCAAAGATCGAGACGAAGCGGAATAAATTTCAAAATTGAATTTTTGTTCGTGGAGGCCAAAAAAAAAAAAAAAATACACTGACAGACAGCGAAAACATTGTAATCACATCAAGCTCAAAAATACGCGACAACAATCTTTCATCGGTATTAAGAATAAAGATAATAAGAAGAAAAAATTACAAATGCCATTCAGTAAGAATCTGTTGAGAGCATCCTTGTTTTTTAGAGAGAGAATACTTTAGCCGAATTTTTTTAAAATTCTATGCTAACAAAATCGTGAAGTAAGGCCCATCGTATATTTTGACGTGTATCCTTTCGAGATTTTTTTTTTACTCTGCGAAAATTCTATTCTGATTTCCAAAGATCGCTAATATATAACTCGGTACATGGACAATTTTTTTCAACGTACCGGAATAGACGAAAAATGAAGATTTTTATTTGCTTAAGAATCGAAAAAAATTATTACATATCGGGCGAAACAGAGTGACACCGAGTAGATGTATGCGGTAATGGATAATATAATAAGATCGCGAAAACGCGGAAGCTGTATGTATATATATATATATATATATATATATATATATATATATATACCGATGGCGCTACCGCAACGCGCTACGCTTGTTAGCGTTTCGCACGGATCTAGCGCACATACCAATGTATGCACCTACGTACAGGTATATATATATACACATGCGTTTACGTGTGAATCTGTATATATGTATGCATAGGCACACGCTACTGTATCTAAAAGTGCCATCGGTAATCCTCGCGGCGATCGCGAGCGGAATTCTCCTGTTGTTTTGACCGATGCCGCGCTTCGATGGCGCGCGCCCGGCCGCGCGAGGCCCGACGGAAGTGACGGACACGACGTCGTGGAAGCCGAACTCCGCGCACGGAGTGTTGACATTTTGCAGACCATTACAATGCGACGGAGATCCGGTGTCTCAGCATTAACTTGGAGCCGCGTCGATTAGCATTAATCTGTAAATGGTTTTTCCGGATGGGTGGATGGTCTGGGAAATCTTTTTTTGTCAAAGCCATGTGCGCGCGCGCGTGTGTATGTGGGTGTGTGCGTTATAATTCGAAATATATGTACGTGCATATATATATATATATATATATATATATATATATATATATATATATATAGCATTATGCGCTCGTCGGTTGTACTTCGTTGTTTTTTAAGGAAGCAGTTAATCTGGAATATTGTCACGTGTTAAGTAATAACCGTAAAGCTATCCCATTATATCATTCGTGATAAGCATCTCGCTTTTAGCTATCAAAACGGGAAATCATTCTTGTGTGTGTGTGGGTGTGCGTGAATGTATACGAAGGTGCTTATAATAGGTCCATAATTACGGTAATAACCCGCTAAATCATCGGAACGTCGCATTATTAAATAATTAAATTTGTAAAAGGATACCTTAGGAATTTCTTTCGAATAAAATATGATATACCGATATACATATACGGGATACAATATTCAATAAATGTAAAGGACAATTGGAGCGGTCTTCAATCACTAGGTGCAAAATCAGAAAACAAAAATAAAAAATATCGAAGAGCTTTAATTTAACGAAAGAAATTCCTACACCTGTATTTTTCATCTCGTAGACACCGAAAATTGACCGAACGATATTACATTTTTTCATGCAACCCCGCTCGATCTACCTTAGCGCAAAATTTGCTACGAGCTTCACAAAATTGTTTTTATATAGGAGAATATTCCATACATGATATAATCCTCGGGTAATAAGTTTGCGAATGCTTCAATTGCCATCGGGACGAGCGTTTCATCTTGAACGATCGATAAATTCCATTGTTAGTACGTTCATGGAAAAGGCTTTAAAAATGAAGATTTGAATAATAACCGGCAGCGGCATATATGTTTGAAGCATTGAAAACGCAATAAGTCAGTTTCGTGTTCGATTATAAGATTACTGTAGTGTGATTTTCTTAATAGCCTACAACTTTTTTTTTTTTTTTATAAACAAAGTGGAATTTGAAATGATATATGATGCAAAAGCCAGATAATTAAAGAACGAGATTGAGTACAATGATGTGCAAACTTTTGAGAACTCCTCGGTTTATTGCTCACCACGTATGCACTAATTTTGTTAAAAAAAAAAAAAAAAAAAAAAAAAGAAAGAACATTCAAAGTCTCCCGTTTCCGACGCTTTAAAACGTCATTATCATAAAATAAAAGTAAATTGTAAATTTAACAATTATCGGAATCGTCGTCCCAGCATAAATTACAAAAATTTACTTCGCCTTCTCCTCCCCCCCCCCTTTAGCCACCCATACGATATATAACCGATTCTCGGTAACTATTTTTCCTAGGAGCCTCAACCGTTAGAGATCGTGGATTTGTAGAAAAAATAAAAAGGCTAATGTACCTTTAAAATAGAAATTAATCTTGCCCTGTCTCTGTATTAGCATCAGGCACTTCTAATTCATATGTAACTTCACGAATAAATTTGAAAGAATATTTATATGATTTAATAGAAACCATGGGATTCAGAATTATGACGAGCCTATATATATATATATATATATATATATATATATATATATATATATATCAATATACAAAATAATGCGCGCATTGAAATAATGATAATTGTGCACAAGACATAGTATGCTACTTAGTATTCGTCATGGAGAATTAACGAAGTTCGTTAGTTTTTTTTTTTTTTTTTTTGGAATTAACGATGCCCAAACTCCCTTGAAAATAATCGACGAAGCATATCCGTTGGCATTTCGTTCGTATTCGGAATTTCTAGGTAAATAGCGTGAATGCAAGTACCGATGGTATGAAAATTATTTCACAAACCCTAGCCCGAAATCCCCATATTTTTCCGTACAAATCACAAAGTATATGTTTGTACCAGCTGTTGATGCGAATTAAATTCTTCATCTCTTTTTTTTTTTTTTTTTTTTTTTTTTAATCCACCGAGCATCTATGATATAACCGGATTTCGATAACGAGATTTCGTTTTCAAGCCAAAGTTCGGCGCAATAAATATCCGGCGACTTGTATGTAACTTCGTGCCGCGACTATCGAGCATATATATATATATATATATATATATATATATATATATATATATATTGCATACTCGGCACGGACATATACGGCGACGAGGTCGGTGCGGCGTATCAAATAAGCATACAAAGCGGGGGCGTTATGAGATAAACGAATCGTCGAAATTGTTTATTCAAAATAAAACAAAAAAAAAAAAAAACCAGATCGATCTACGAACTGCGTGGAGCACTCGAAGCAATGAGGTTATTATTGTGGCTTTTTCATTTGTTTCCTTTGATTTATGGAAATCAAATGTGATCGAGCAGTTGAAAGGAGTTCGAGCCCTCCGAGTCAGAACGTTCCCAGATCTACGATCTCGACCGACTGTTCGACGTGCGGACTTTTCGTGCTGCCCGAGCCGTTGGATCGTTCAAGCACCGCAGCCGATCTCGCCGATCGAACGTCAAAAAGTTCCAGTCCTAAACTTTACACAGCTGTTCGACCCGTATACCGTTATTAAACGAACATACTGTTGGAGCCGTCCGAACATTTCGACCGATTTCAGCGTTTAAAAATCAAAATGTTCCAGAACGAAAATCTTTTATATCATATTACATTATGTAAGATATAACGATAAAAAAAAAATCCTCGATCAATCGTATATTATTTGTCTTATTATATGCTTCAGAAAAAACTAAAGAACTAAATGACTTCAAATAAATCTTGAATTATCGCCTGTCGTAGGCGCTTTTCTTAAATTTCTGCGAGTGAAACGATTGGCTTTACATTGGTAATTCTCTAAATAGAATAAATTACATTGGTATTTAATAATTAGTTTTTTTTTTTTATTCACCGTATAGGCGAGTTATTATATACTTCTATACTCTGATATAATACATCGTTCAGTGGCTTTAATTAGGCGGCGTTTAAAGGAAATGAGTGGGAGAGGAGGGCGTTAAAAGTATATACATCAGGTCGGCATTATGGTTTTTGTCATCGATTTCAACACACCCCGCTGCTTTTATTAATTAAATTACAGGAGCCGCAGGTGCACCGCATAGATAATTGCCAAATATAATTTTCTTATAGCTACAAATGTTGGATTAAATAAGCTCATGGATTATTTCTATTTATATATATATATATATATATATGCTTATAATGCTTACATAGAATTCTCCGCTTATCATAACCCGAAATTCATCGGAGCTTACGAAATCCGCGGTCCCGGCGCGCCTGCTATAAGGTATTATTTATGCGGCACCACGCGATCATAGAATGAAATCAAAACGCGCGCGCGCGCGCGCACGCTTTGCATATTATATGTACATGTAAATAATACATGGGCCTCTATAATATATATATATAATGTGAAAGCCTAAAAAGGAAAAAAACAAGAACATCGTCTAGAACGGCCGGTCAATCGGGACTTGATGCCTTTTATTTATTACGCGGCCCGACTCTCTTCAGTCCCTATTGAATAACTCTCTCTCTCTCTCTCTCTCTCTCTCTCTCTCGCTCTCGGCTCGGCGGATTTTTTTTTTTTCATAAAAGACATAAAGAACACAAACGATGGCTATTCAAGCATCCATTCGAGCGCTTATGTTCGAAGCCAAGGTGGCTTCGCCGCGGTGTGGAGAGTCCGTTCTGGCTCGAGGTGTTTTTCGCGTCTGGTGTTATAGCGGAACGTATGTGTGAATTGTCAGTTGTCGTAGTGGCTAGGAAATTTTGTGAATATATATATATATATATATATATATATATATATATATATTTGATCGTTGTATCTGTGATTGTTTTGAATTACGTGCCATACCTTATACTTTCAAACAATCTGGAGTTTCACACAAACACAACTGTACTTGTAATTATAATCTCTACTTTCCAATTTATAGGCTATACGAATACTTTGGCATGAATTTCTACTTTAGATTAAATCTTCAGATTCAGTGAGTATTTTGAAAACTGTGCTTAGAAAACATTACTAGAGCTCGCTCATAGCCTCAAAATCTCTGAGTTGATGTTTTTCTTTATTGTTGCCGTTATTCTTGTCTGTTACCATCATCTTAATTGTTCAAATATTTGTTTTAACTATATTTTTTCAAATATAAATTCAAATACAGAGATGCTTCGTAATAAGTATATTCTTTGTAATTTTTGTTGTCACTTTCACTTTCTTTCTACAGTCGACTATGTAAATTAATTTTTATATTATAATTATTTCATCTAATTATTTTAGTTTTCAAGGGGACTTTTTGGCCCGTCAAAGGATATAATATTATTAATTCGTCTTGCGATTTGCAGACGTGAATAGTGTGAATTGCGTATATTATAGCTCCGCGGATTGATTATGGATCCTTTGCATTATAAATCTAAGAAAATCAATCAAAATATCCAAGTTAAGATCTATAGGATTCGATGAATGTGTGTTTTTTTTTTTAACTATGATAAATATAAAAGAAATACAGTCTGCACAGTCGGTCAATTGAAAGTATGCGGGCGCGATGAGAGTTAAACCATTAAAAATTATTAAAACCAATAAATTTTTTGGTCGATAACCCTTTATTTATCGACCGAATCATCGCTAACGAAATTAATGTCGTCGAAAACAAACGGTCGTGTATCCCGGTGGTATGGTTCGTTAATTAAATTTTCATAAGTCCAAGCTCCATTGTACGCTCGTCAGTGTAAATATAAAGAAAAAAACATTTAAATAAAATACAAAGAAGGAATATAACTGTACAGTTACGTAGCAAGATGCCAATGATCCAAAGGCCGCAACCGCCTCGATCGAATTATCGCATCCCCGGCGAATTGAAAGAAAGAAGGCGAAAAAAGAAAAACGGGTGCAAAGTTATCTCTCGATTTGTTTTATACGTTACAATGGGGACAATCGATAACCTGAGATAAAGAAAGAGACATTGCGCGGTGACTCGCGGGGTGGGTGCGTGTGAGGATATTCGTCTTAATAATATGTAGTCGTATATACGGTATTTATATACACATACAGATGAAAATTTTTAAATGTATAGGCAAAAGACAACACTTGGTATATATATATATATATATATATATATATATATATATATATATATATAAATCGCAGATTTCTGCCAGACCCGCGACGCGGATCATTCATCGTTCGCGGGGGCGCATCTATACGTATGCACACACACACGCGCGCGCCACGGACGAATGAAGAAAAAGAAAAAAGGAAAGAAACAACCAGCGATACAGAGACTGAGAAAGCTCAAACGTTGCCGCTGCAATACACCTCGTCGCCCGATTCGGTCTTGTGAAATATATCCTTCGATGGTTTTCGGTTAAGGAGTGGGGGGGGGGCGGGTGTACGTTTGACATTCGTTCCGTTTGCCGATTGAAAGCGTAGTAAAGTCGTACGAGCGACGATTATCAATTGAGTCTTTGAGCATTATATATATGTATATATATGTGTATATATATATATATATATATATATATATATATATATATATATATATAGATAGATAGATAGATAGATAGATAGATAGATATATAGATAGATATATACTTTATTATTATTATTATTGATTATTATTGATTACTATTATTATGCACGCGCTGTTCACATCGCGCGGTTCGCGAAAATTGTGTTAGATCGAGCGAAATTGAGGATTCCGCAGTGCGATGATTAATAGTTTCGTTTTATCTTATTTAGAATAAATAAAACTTTTAGAATTTCATTGGACGGTTTAATGTTCTTGCAGGGATGTCATTCTTTCCTTCTCCGCGCTTCGCTTGGGGGTAAACTGTCTCTCGATGCTGTATATATGTGTATATATATATATATATATATATATATATATATATATATATAATAAACTAATAAACTTCAGATAACGCACACACGCGCGATTGCGGCACGGTTGATTAATAAAAGCGAGAATTTGTACGTGTATAACCAACATCGCGCGTCTCTACGTAGGCGCGACGGCTTCGGACAAGAGGTGCCCAGCTAAGCGTGAATATCGTGGAAAATCCGCAGGATTCTCCATTATACCATTGATATAATGTACAAGTGAATAAGTGCGAGGAAAAATAATTTCAATTACCGAGTATTAGTGAATGGAAAAGAGAGAGAGAGAGAGAGAGAGAGAGAGAGAGAGAGAGAGAGAGAGAGAGAGAGAGAGAGATAGAGAGAGAACCGATATAAGTGCTCGGATCAATAAGAATAGAATAACTGTCCGAAGTTTAATATGTAATTCAAGTGAAACAAAGAATGTGTAGTCGGCCGATCGGTCAAAAAAAAAATTAATTAAAAGAAATTAATGAAAATACAATGAAAGAGGCATGTTAATGCTTATTGGATTCGTTTATATTCTTTTATATTCTTCGGGTTAATAACTCTTCTTGCAAGCTCGGTAATGTAAAAAAAAACATCTGACTGAACGGTCGAATATATAATAAAAATTAACGAGGCTAATTCGAATATTACCATAGGCCTGTGTATGTGTGCGTATGTGTGTGTGTAATGATTGAATTTTATACGTATATATATATATATATATATATATATATATATATATATATAGATCGGTTGAATTGTCATCCCTCTAAAGCGAATCGTAAAATAAAAAAATAATTAAGATTATACATTCGAACGGTGCGGTCTCTTTCGCTCTCTCTCTCTCTCTCTCTCTCTCTCTGCTTCTCTCCCTCCCTCCCAACCGCTCGCTCTCTGTCCTCCTCTATTTTTTTCACCTCCCGCGCACAAGCATCGTACGCTATAATGTATACACGGTAGCCGCACGGACAGTTCGCGTTGAGCCAGCGGTAGCGGCGCAGCAGTAGTACGGGCGCGCATATATATATATATATATATATATATATATATATATATATATACACCTACCTACAGCTTTTGAAATACATTCGTCTCTCTCTCTCTCTCTCTCTCTCTCTCTCTGTCTTGCGTTGTTCCATGCATACGTAGTCGTGCTCGTGTGTGCATGTGCATGTGAGAAGTCACGATCTTTTCGCACACATCATGAGGCGGCAATGGGCGAGGAGAGCGATCGGCGCGGCGCGGCCGCGGCGGGAGCAGCCGCGGCGGCAACAAATGACGGGCTAAAGTGGCTCAAACGAGCGGACAGTGGACGAGGATGACGACGGCGAGCACCGCGACGATCGCCGTCGACGACGCTGGGTCGGGCGCGCGTACGTGTGTGCTCATATACGCATACGCACATACGGCACCTCGGTGAAGCCGACATTTTCGTGAACTCGTGTATGTGTACACGTGCGTGCGCACGTGTAATGCGCGCGCGTGTGTGACGCGATTGCGGCGGTGCGTGCCAAGTGCGCGCCTCCATACTGCGCATCTCCGGTGAAGGAATTTGGCATGTCGGCGAGGGTTGACGGGGATACGCGGACCGATGCATCGGCGATCGATAGCGAGGAGAGGTTGGTATACGTACTTTGTGCAATTTTTGACGTTATTACAGCAATGGCAATCGGGGATGTTTTGTTTTGTTTGCTTGTTTTGCCCTTTTCTCTGACTGTTCGCGGGGGTTGTTGTTCGTTCAGCATCAGAAATGCTTGGGATATCCGCGTTGATACTTAGAGATTCGATCGGTTTACGTTGATCATGACTCTTACTTTTATTATCGCCGATATAGCGTTTCGAGTTTATTACTTATGCAAAGTGCGCGGTTAAATGTACGTGAATGGAATTATGTATGAATACCGAAATCGTCGAGGAGCCGCTCGGTTGGCCGATCGCGATGTGCGCTTAATTTAAATTTTAAATATACATGAAACTGTGAAATTGCATTTATGGGTTACAAATATAATTTGAATTTTATAGCATACGTCATTTAATGGGGTGAAATTTTAGTCCGATGTTAATGGGAAAAAATGGCATTTAACAGCTGAATAATAGCAAGTTACTCATTGAATAATTATAGCACATAATTGTATCGCTACGTTTGGAAGTGTAAAGGTAAATGTATTCGGGTCATATGGAGTGACATTATATTTATAAAAATTAATTAGATTTTTTTTTATTATAATTTGTAAAGTAATTATGAGATGAACGTACCTTGAAAAAGCTTCCTTGAATCTAATTAATTTTCTTAGAGCGTTTAACTGTTCTTTTGTTATGTTTGATAAAATTATTTTCAAGTTATATGATTATTGCGGTTACATAAAGTGCACTTAATACTTTTTATTTTCTTAATGAATAATTTTGTTAAGAAGTCATTGATAACTCGTGTAATTGCTTTCGTAATGAAATTAACACGTTGATTATGTTAAATTTATGGATCTTGATATATTTTTTAATACAATCATCATACAATTAGTTTTATGTGATGAATGGTATTTTTCGGGCTCAACTTACCTTTACATCTCTAATAATATAGTTTTAATTCACACTTTTCTTTCATTCCCTGTACTTACATCTTTCTCTTTACGTTTAAGAAACTGCAGAATCGGAATGCCGTGCTCATGGACAACAGATAAAACGATAGAGGACTCGGGCGAACGTGTCGACATGGCGGATCTCAATAAGCCACCTCGATCCCCGCGTACTGAGTGCCGTAAGACTCGGCACTATTCGTTGGGTTGCATTTACGAGCGTCAACGTAGATTTTCTCGTGACTTCTTTCCCGGCCGAATCGCCAACTTTTATAAATCCAGGCGCTTGTTCAGGCCGTCCATTTGCCCGGACAAAGTAATTGTCAACGAGCTTCAAGACACAACGGAAAACGTCGAGATCGATGCAGGCACCCCGCCGCCGGTGGATGATTCGCTTTTCTTCGATTCGGAACTGGATGCCCTGAAGAATGTAAATATCGACGGAACTAGTCTCATGACGGCTATATGGGCGGCCGTTAACGTTGCCGAGATGAAGGATCTCTTGGAATTGGAGAAAGGAAAGATCGATACGGGACCGGACGGTAAATGGCTGCCAAACGCGAGTCAAAGATTTAAAAACATCGCCTTCCTTTGGGCTTGCTTTCGTGGCTTAGCCCATATTCTGCCTAAGCTCGACGAGTGCGGCGCCGACAGGGATTTCGTCGAGCCGTGCACCGGAATGAACGCCACATTAATTGCGTCCCTATCGGGCAGCGTTTCTTGTCTCGAGTATCTGATTGCCAGGGGGGCCGACGTGAACTGCATCAATGCCACCATCAACTATACGCCCCTGCATTTTGCTGCTTTCAGCAATTCGAGCGAGGTAACTGAGCTTTTATTGAAGAACGGCGCCAGACTAAACAATTCGAATTGCCAGGAGACAGAGCCGGTATTGCACTGCGCGGTGAGATCGCGAGCTGAGAAGGTTGTGAAACTCTTGCTCGAGAGAGGTGCTAGCGTGGCCGAAAAGAACAATTTAGGCGAGACCGCGTTGCACATCGCTTGTTTCGTACCATCGATAAGTTGCATCGAACTATTGCTGCGCACAACCGGCACCGATCCTAACGCTATCGACCAGAATCACCGTACGCCGTTACACTATGCGGTTATGAACAACTCATTGGCGTCTGAGATCGTTGATCTTCTGCTGAAAAACGGTGCGGCTGTCAATGTAAAGGACAAGCAGGAATTGACGCCTTTGCACATTGCTTCCCTAAACGAGCAATCGCAGTGTGTTGATGCACTTATATGGGCGGGTGCTGATATTAGTGCTACGACTAAAACTGGACTTACCGCTCTCAATATTATTTTGAGAAAGATTCCTGAATCTCTACAGGTTTTTCGACAAAGGCTCGATGCGTCCATAAGGCTAAAACGACCAGTCACTCATAATCGTGAATTTGAAATGAGACTACACTTCGATTTGCTCTTTCCAAGTAATAATCAATGCGAGACAAGTTTTATCAACACATTTGTACAAGAGCGTCAAAAAGATCTTTTATCTCATCCTTTAGTTATGGCTTTTCTACATCTAAAGTGGGAAAAGATTCGTAAGTTTTATTTAATGCGAATCTTTCATTATGCTCTCACCGTCCTATTCATGACGACTTACGTACTCACAGCATTGGCTTACAAATGCTATAATCTTAGCGAATCCTATAGTTCTAAAATTTGTAATAATAGGCGAACATCTTTTCTTTTTCGTCGACATGTTATTGAAATTGAGTGGTATGTCTCACTAATACTAACGTGCGTTACAATACCTCGAAAAATATTCGGCTTTATGGTATATAAATCCGCAAGGCAGTATTTTATGAATATCGATAATGTTCTCGATGCTATTGTGGTTGTTAGTGTGTTTGTTACCTCATTTATTTATACTGGACGCACTTATGACTGGCAAAATTATGTGGGCGCATTTGCCATCCTTTGCGCTTGGACAAATCTTATGCTGATGGTTGGTCAACTGCCAGCATTTGGCACCTATGTTGCTATGTTTACTCACATTCAGTTTGAATTTGCTAAATTGTTGTTAGCTTACTCTGGTTTACTTATTGGGTTCACCATAAGCTTTTGCGTAATATTTGTCGGTGAACCATCTTTTGGTAATCCATTCACAGGATTGATCAAGGTCTTAGCAATGATGGCTGGTGAACTCGATTTTGAGGGGTTGATTAATCAAGATGATATTATTCATTCAGATGGTTCATTCGTACTTTATCATCCTTTATCAGTCTGTTCGCAGATTCTCTTCACCTTATTTATTGTATTCGTTACGGTTATTCTTATGAATTTACTTGTCGGTATAGCAGTCCATGATATTCAAGGTTTAAGAAATCATGCAGGCTTAACAAAGTTGGTTCGTCAGACAAAGTTAATTTTATTCACGGAAATGGTTCTCTATAATGGCAAGATTCCCTATATTTTCAGAAAATGGATGTCCGATCACAAGATTGACGTAGACAGTCGTAAAAGAGTATTAGTTGTTAAGCCATTAAATCCTTTAGAAAAGAGGCTACCAAAAGATATAATGAAGGCTGCTTATGAAATAGCCCAGAGGAATGCACCGTTAGTTGACGAAGACGATGTTAGTTTAAGTGAACATGTGACTTGGATGAAGCAACAAAGTGAAGAGGGACATGAAGATTTTCTGCAGACAACTATGGATCAGCTTACATCACAAATCAAGGCAACCGAGGATGATGTAAAAACTATTAAAGAACAGCTTTTAGACACTAATGAAATGCTGAAAAATCTCATATCGAAAGCGCAACAGAAGTGACATTTGTTCTGTGTTTTATTTTTAACTTTTGAGAGGAATAATGTTAGTCCATTTTAAAAATTATATTTAATAGGGAATTGGTCCTAGTCAAATTAAGAATATTTTAAATTATTTATTAATGAATAATTTACAGATTAATTATATCGGAGCATTCAGAAGAAAAATTCAATATTTTCTGATGTTGTAAAAGGTTAAAGAAGTATGGTGTCGATTTTTCTTATATATGATAACGACATTAAATTACTACAGAACATTACCAATCACGAGAAATTGATTCTAATTAGTACTCGATTTTAGAACTCTTAACAAATTAATTCTATAACATTGTTAAGTTATTATAAGTTTGTTATGTTATTATAAGCGCATTTAAAAGTAAAATTACAAATAGCCATAGTTTTCCAATGTAATTTTCCTTCGTATAAAATCTAGGTTATATTATCTATTTCAAAGTAATACATTTAGAACCTGGAAGCTGGTTCTTTGCCTCCTAAAACAGTTTATCTCCGAATAAAAGAGGTGATAAGTTTCATCAGGTCAACATTTCACAATAGTATTGAACTATATTTAAATCACTAGGACGGGAAAATTATGTGAAAATTGTCTGACGAAATACGCAACCAACAAAAATTATTAAGATATTTATATCATGTAAGAAATTATCATATTATTCACCTTTCTTCGTTTTAAATGGAATAAAAACGTCGTTGGTAAATAAAATTTTAACACTGATTTATTCAATGAACATTTTTTATAATTGGACCATATACTAACTAATTTATTTTTATCTTATAATCAGCTGTTATTGGGACTGATGGGCTGATGGGACTGTATGAATAGTTCCGAACTCTTCTGTAAAGAGCATTCGGTATTTTAACGAAGTCTTTTAGTAATTTAATGCTTTTCATGAAATGATATTTCAAAATAAATGTTAATTATCATTTGGCTTAATTTTTAATTTCACATTTGACAGAAAATGTAAAAACAACTTGTCTGTGATTGACCGATTTCAATCATTACGTTCCTTCATTATTGGATTCATTATTATTGGATTAGTGCAGTTATGCCTGGCATATTCATTGTATCCGAGCGAGTAGTACTTGTTCACGATTAGAAAGAATTTAGGTGATGCATATTAGTTCACAGGTTGTTGATAGAGGCTCTGTTATTGATTCTGAAT
Organism: Sycobia sp. Sy_11; assembly: GCA_018907035.1. Taxonomy (NCBI): domain Eukaryota; kingdom Metazoa; phylum Arthropoda; class Insecta; order Hymenoptera; family Epichrysomallidae; genus Sycobia; species Sycobia sp. Sy_11. Next base: position 541,248 of record JACCIC010000077.1, read on the forward strand.
CAATATTAAAGTGTTTTTTGTAATTGTGATTTTTTTCGTAATTTACTCAAAAATAAAACTTTTGAACACCTATCAATCTCTAACATCTCGTAAATGATAAATTCGATATTTATTGGTTGCGTTCCTAAGTGAGCGAGGTGTAAAAAATTTTATATAAATTAAATTAATTAAAAATATTCTATAAATCAACGTATAACAATGATTTTCAAATCTTGAATTTACATTATTAGTAGTTTTACAAATGAATTATATCAAAAGTTTCTTGTATTGCATGTAACATAAATACTCATACATACTTATACTTATATTTATACTTTGTATATATTTTTTGTCCGACTTCATTTTTATTTAATACATAGTTTCAAATACATCATTTTGAGTTTTCATAAATTTCTGCAAATTGAAATTTATGCAAAAAGGTACGCAAATGAACTAAGCAATGAATGATTATTTTGTTTTATGAAAGCATTAAATACGATAGCGCTAAATAAGTATTTTGTCATACATGCATAAATGATATTGTTTATATTCATATAAATATTATATTAATGTATCAGCTTATTTATTTCAATGAAAAGTTATTTATAAAATTATAAATTATTTGCACTGAATGAAATAGAACTTCAAATTCAAGAAAATGATCAGTGGCGTGGAGCAATATATTTTGTATACGTTGTGATATTTTATATGTTATTTGAATTCCTGGATTTTCATAGGAATTTTTTAAAATTAAATCTACTCAATAAGGCTATTCAGTTATGATTTCAACATCATTTAATAAATATTCATAATTTATAATTTACTTATGAATGACATGTAGAAATAATGCTTTAAAAATCAATGAAACTAAAAAAGCGAGCCAATTATTAAGACGTATAAAAAACGTTATATTGATAGTAAAACAATGATGAACAATATTTTTTATTTTCAATCCTAAATTTATTATTATTTTTTAGCTCAATTTATTACTTATCCTAGTAACCTCGTGTAAATCAAATGTATTTGTAGATGTTAGTAAAATATTGCGTTAAGCATATCAATATTACGTTTTGTATTTTCAAATTGAAAAAGTGTTTGTATACGAAAAATATGGAATGTTTATGCCTGAGCTATCAGTGCTGTACAGTTAGAAGAAGCCTTTAATTCTCTGTAAAACCCAAGAAAATAAGTAAGAAAATGTTATATGTAACTAATTTTTTCATAATAAATAAATTCATTAAATCTTACGTTGTTACTTTATCATATCACTTGAAACCTAATATGAAATATATTTTATTTTCATTTGATATAAATTTAAGTAGAATTTACATTCATTCACACTATTAAATGTGATATTATTACGATTAACACAATTAAATGTGATATCACTATTAAATGCATTACCCTATTAAATTATAAAATAACTATTTCCGTAATCAATTTCTGTTCTTGATTTAATATTACTGAATCAAATTTACCAAAAGTCCAATTAAATAATGTAAGGATGTTTTGTACTTTAAGCCTTTTGCGCTACGGTAAAACCAGACAATCAGAGATAAATAAAGAAAAATATAAATCATTAAATTTTAATACTTTCTAAATCTTTAGACTTTCAGAATTTATTTGTCAAAATTTTATTGCTACAACCATGTGGATATGAAACAAGTCACTTGTGAAGTGCGAAGGATATAAAAAAGAATATATTATTATATATTTATTTAGTTTAAAAATAGATAATTTGTAAATTCAGGCACTGAATTTTTGGTTTACATTTCCTTAAAATTTAACGAGTATTTTATATATTTTATACATTTCATGGAGAAAATAAGCTTTTCTGACATCTCCGGATAATATAATGTTGAATGCACATAAAATATAACAATCCTTATATATTAAAAAAGTTTCTAACTAATACTATAACAATAATTTCTTTCAAGAAAATACTATATGTTAAGTGACTATAATAAAACTGTAATAACAGTAAAAATGATTAAATTTTCATTCATCAATAAAATTACATGAATAATTATAGTGAATATAAGAAAAACAGTAAATTATTTTTAGTAATTATAAATTTTCCAAATTATTTTTCTTAAAAACAACATTATCTCTTCGTAAATTCATTTAATTGGCAATGCTAATTCAATATTACTATACGTATTATTTTAAAAATAATTAAAATGAATGAAATTAATTATTTGTTAAAAGCTGTATGTATAGATAAATTTTTGGTTTTTAAAAATTTTTATACTAAATATATAATAAACTAATATCTTTTATTATTGACTTTTTTAACATAACTTTCGGTCGTATACAAAGCTAGATATTGTTTAAGTAATTTTTCCATTCATTTTTATTATTTTAATCGGCCATATAGTCTTCGGCAATGAAAACTTCAATGCTTTTTTTACAAGTGCAATGCAATAAATAAAACACTATAAATATAATAATAATTATAAAATAAACGACTACTTATTTGGTTATACTATGTGCAACTGATGCTGATCATTAAAGTCAATCAATGTGTATAATAAACGTTTTTATCGATAGCAGATTATTGAGAGAGTTGCGTTTTTTTTCTGTACGAGGTATAGAAGTGCGTACATTTATCTGATTTCTTTTTCACTCGTTTCTTATTTATTTTATAAATACGATAACAATAATTAGCCACGAAAGAATTCAATTGGATGAAAAATTTCAGTTGACAATAAACAATTTCAGTAAACAATGTATGACGAATGCCAATTGTAGAAATGGCATTTGAAGCCGCGTCAGTTTCAAATTAGAAAAAAAAAATTTTTGCTAAAATTTTTAGAAAAAAATTTTCAAGTTTCAAGTTAATCAATGCGAATATAATGGAAATCCCCGGAATCATCTTTTTGCTCTCAATTAATCTAATGTTAATTTATTCTCAAATGCTAAGCTATTGTTATGCGTACAATAGATGAGCTGTTTTTGCTATTTGTCAGATGTTAGTTTTTTTTTTTTTTTAATGATTACAATGATTTTGCCCTTTGATTTTTTTTTTGATTCCCTCAAAAACATGCAGGGTTGTAATTGCAGCGTTTCGTGGATTTATGCATAAATTAGCAAGATAATCCGAAGAGATGTACAGCGTTGAAGATTTATGCAATGAAAATTTCATCATCGTGATTATGTATACGCATTTTATTTTTAACAGCATGGATTATCCACACTGTATTTTTACACTGCATTAAAAAATTGATTCATATCGTTACCTAAGTATTATAAGAATATATAAAGAAAATCGCACCTTTAACTTGAAATTTATATTTAATGCTCAATCACGATTGACAATTAGGTAAGAGATTATGAAAGTAGAAAAGTTTTTCCCAAGATGATTTAATCAGTTTTAACCGATTGTGCATATAGATTATTATAAAAATAAATTTATTATCCCCATTTTAATGCAGCCCCTCTCTCTTGGATGAATATATCTTGCATATCTCGATCATCCTTTATATATATATATATATATATATATTTGCTCAAATCTATTATTTCTACATAATTATATATCAATATACGTTATAATTCGCCATCGTTTAATTATGTAATCAATCGCATGTTACAATAAGAGAAGTTCTCTAACGTTTTCTGTATATATATATATATACTATATAATACAATTTTTGCCCGACAGTTAGCATTCCCGCTGTATTTCACCGAGATGATGGACAAGGTGGACGTGGAGGCGCAGGTGCAATTCGGCGGACCGACGGGCCAGTCCGGTTGCATACGCTGGGGGATCGCCTGGGCAATCCGTAGCTTCGTGTCTCAGGAAATGGTCGACAAGATGAGAATCGGTGAGGGGTTTATTCAGAAAGATCGTCGTTTATCGACGGTTTATATAAACAATGGTCTCCACATTTTCATTATACATATATTTACATTTAAAATTTTTTTAAAATATTTCTTAACACTCTGCGAGGGACAATTTTTTTAAGCGTTATTATACAGACTGTTAACATTTCTCTCTTTTATTATTGTTGTTGTGCTTGTTGTTTTTCAACATTTAATTTTCTTACTAAAAATACTATCCTATATTCACATAAAAATGAATTGTTACTTTTGCACATTAAGAAGGAGCGGTCAGGACATTTGGACGACGGATTTGATGCAGACTCAGAGAGATAAGTCCGATTTCTATAAAATGAGCCCTGCAAAGCTTTAGGATCTAAAGCTCACCCATTCTCAACATATATTAATTTGTTAATTATGGATTAATGTAATGTTTTTGTATTTTGTATAAAGTGAGTATACAGCACAGTCAGAGGAAATTGGTTTCACGAAAATCCCTACTTTTGCGATACGAGCTTCAATAATGGAGTCATATTTCAAGTGAAAACGTTGTAATAAACTTGTATGTCCTTAAACGTGCGATTTTCATGTTATTGTCAATCGAAATTCGGCCAAATATACTCGATTGAGCGAATAATGCCCTTCATATGCCAATAAATTGATGGAACTTTAATTGACGATTGTATAGAAACTATACTCCTTCAACGAATTCAGCCTTAAAAGCAGAGAATTTCGTTGCAGAACTTCCTCTGACTATAGATTGTAAACCTAAATTAAATATAGGAGAGTATACACTAATTTGCAAATACGAAAAGGTTATATCTTAATAATGAGAGGGCATTAACTGCGGCAACTTGACAGGTGTCATTGTGAAGTTATCACCGTCAGATGAGAAAAAATTTTTTCACCCAGATGTCCTGACATCTCTTTGTCAGAAAATTATCGTACACTAAATTAAATTTCGTGAATTGAAGAAAATTTTTGTTCACCCCTTCCTTTAACATATTTCTTTTTAGTTCATATAAATAATAACCATGTAAAATGGAATAATATATCTATACAATTAAAAAATTGAAGAAATGGGTACCCAGCGTTTTTTGTATCAAGAAAATTTTATTATAGTATAAGGTGTGTTACTGAGGCGAAATATACATAAGGAGTGCTTCAGTTAAACTGCTGCAATCGTTATTTATATTTATTTATTCCTCCTGAAGAGGATAGTACAGCAGCAATCGAGCCTTCGCGACAAATGAATGCGTAGTTTATTTTTTCTACAAATCTTGCCCTAAAAAAGGATCCTCATTTTATATTATATTTTTCTTTATATATATATATATATATATATATATATATATATATATATATATATATATATATATGAACTGTACTTACTAGTATATAATTTCTTAAACAAAGAATATAAGCAATTAATTTAAACGTATTTTACATGGATTAAGTACTACTTGCAAATCACAGTTATCTTTTATCATTGACCCAATAATTATATTTATAATTAATTAAATGATTTTTTTTAGCTGGTCTTCTCACAAGGGATTGGCGTAGACGTGAGCGCAAGAAGCCTGGGCAAGAGGGAGCTAGAAGGAAGTTCACTTGGAAAAAGCGTTAAACGTCAATTAAATATAATTCATTTTTACGCTTGTATATATAACTATATTGCTAGAATAAAGTTTTGTTACAATATATAAAATCCTTTACAACGTTGGAGTTCTATTCTAAATTTTACATTTTCTCTAGAGGTACAAGACCCAATAACTTCATACTCTGAGCAAGTATTCGTCTAGAAGTATTCATAAGTAGAAGCCTTTGATTGGCTAATTCTGATGGTTGACCTTTAATTCTCAATACTTTTAAAGCTCTATTTGTTGCATGACTAAAATACCAATACGTTAATATTAAGTAAAATTTTTCATATTGAATATTTGAAAGTTACTTTGGAATGAAAATATTTTTTCAGATGATCACATAAAGTTATTCATAATGTATTTAATGCATTAACATTGTTGTATAACTAATATAAACTTTCAATTACCTTAATTGAAACAAATAATGTACAAGTATACATGGCTCTAATTCATGATATGATCTTATCAGAGCTTCGTCAAATTTTCCAATAATATAAATTAAATTTTCAGCTTCTGGTTCCGTAAGTAATGATGGTATACATTCCGAAGCTATTGTTGCTCCACAATTTTCTTCTAAGTTCACAAGTCTGCAATGTGTATATTGCAAAGATACGCCCGTGTCACCTTTTATCTATTGTAGGAGAACTGTTAAATAAAATTCATAATAAAAATTGTTTATTAAAAAATATTGTAAAATGTAAATTAAATTTACATCTAAAGCGTTATCCCAATTAAAGTTATAGTCTGATATTCTTCTGTGTTTTAAGTCATTGACAATAACTGCCGATATACCTAAAATGTCTGTACTTGGATCGTCACTATCTAAATTAATTTTTGTTGCTAAAATTATTTAAAAAATGTAATTTAAGAAAATATATTTGTATAAAGTGGAAAAGATTTTGAATAGAGATAAATATAACACACTGACTTTGACTTTGTATCTGTTTTTCCTTCATAATATTTCTTGCTTCATTTAGAAAATCTTCTAAAAGAACAAATGTACCACTTCTAGTGCTCATACCCTTAATTTTTCCAAATTTGATATGCTTTAATTTATTAGCCCATGGCAATTTCATGGCATTTAAAATATTTATTAAATTTGCAAAATGATCTCTTTGATCATTATCGACAACATAGTACATAGAATCAAAATTATATGTTTCAAAACGATCAATAGCTGCAGCAATATCTCGTGTAATATATAATGAAGATCCATCACTTTTAATTATAGGAATGACTTTTTGATCTTTTATGGAGATAACTTTCCTACCTTCGCTATCAGTACTCAAAAGATTGAGTCTTTGCATTTCAGTTATAATATTATATATTTCATTCATTCTGTACTTAGATTCCCACTGATATTCATCAAATTGAATACCGAGCCTATTGTAAGTCCTATTTAATTCTTCAGAGGTATATGTTCTGAACAATTCCCATTTTTTTAAAATATCTTCATCACCATTCTCTAAATTTCTAAAAATTTGTCTCGCCTTCTGAGCAATGGTCGAATCACTTTCTGCCAATTTATTGGCATGAATGTAAGCATTACATAAAACTTTCATAGGGTCGCTTTTTAACGATTCTTCAGATACTTTACTCAAAGATAAACCTAATTCTAAAAAGCCAAATTGTGTACCCCAGTCACCTAAATAATTAATTTTTGTTACATCATTTTCAAAGTAATTGTTTATATTAGCAATATAATTTCCAATAATTGTAGAACGTAGATGACCAACATGAAATGGTTTAGCAATATTTGGAGAGCTAAATTCTACAAGAACATGTTCAGAATCTTCATACATAAACTCTGGCGAAATAAATTTTTTACGAATTGAATCGATCAATCCTTTGACAAAATAATCTCTATGCAATTGAAAATTAATTTCTTTGTCATCTTGACTAATTTCAATTTTTTCTAAAAAATTATCTGGTTCTATGCTTAATAAATGAGAGAGATTATCACGAATATCATAGTTTTCGGATTTCACAGGAACTGTAAAAGTAAACTTTTTACTTGGTTCTTCGAATTTTAATTTTAATTGTCTCGATAGTGAGCTGATATTAAAAGATTCCTTATTTTTTAAAATTTCTGAAAACTACAAATTTATTTTTACTATAATAATTTATGTTTGTTTATTTTAATGACGTACCTTCTTATGTATAGATAATCTTAAATTATTAGTCATAGTTATAAAATTATGAACGTTTACAGTCTTCACAAATGTCTATTATTTTAAAAAACATAGTTTATGAAAACTATGTTTCAGATTTTTCTACAAGCAGTTCATAGTAATCACTTCGAGGTTATCACTTTTAGGTTAATGTTATTCTGTGGCTAGTACCTGCTAGTACTAGCTAGTATAGCTTGCAAGCAAAATAGCACGTGCTTCCGGTTTTTAAATTGTAAATACGTCCATGTTTTCAATTTCAATTTCAAGATACCTATAATGGACAATGGCTCTTTTGCTTTAAACGTACTCAGTAACTGTTGATAATATGAAACTGGTAAATGATTATGTTGATTCAAAATGTTTATAAAATACTTTATAGAAATTAATTTAAAACGTCTTTTATAGAGCAATATATTTAGCATTAAATTTATCCGAACTAGCTATTTATTTTAAGAAATTTATAAAACATATGACAATTTAATAACTTTACGTTTTTTTATAAATATCTTTACAATATGCTTGTAAACAAGTAATATTGAATATCAGCAATGTCAAGTGAAATCAGTAAATCAGTTATCAGCATGTTCATCAGTAGAACAGGGCAGGGATAGGGACGCCTTTGCAAGTTAGAGAATTGAGACACCTGCTGATACAAGAAGACAAAGCTGATATGCTGTGATATTGTAATGTTCAAACATTTTTTCGTTCAAAATGACCTTCTTTTATATCAATCAAACAAATAAATGATAACTTGAATCGATTAAGGATAATTGTTAAATGATAATAATATTAATAGCTGATATTTATAACTGAGACTATAATTTGTTTCGAGTCATGAGAGATTACTTCATGTTCACCATCACAACAGGTGTTCACAACAGGTAACCATTTTCTCTGTTATGCTCATTATTTTAGTTAATTATATGGATTTTACTTCTGATTTGCTGACTTCTGCAGTTTTGCTTTTGCTTATATACAGATGATTATAAATGGCGCAATATAGCGAGCAATTATTCAAAATGAGAACCAGAAGCAGAAGCACGCAGATGTAGAACATGCTCAGCTTGCATTGTCTTGCGCCCTCTGTTTGCATTTTTGTCAACTATTTGGTCCAAAAATATAACCATAACTTGATCGATCAATCTATATACGACAAAAGCACCTGGCTGAGCGCGCTTTATTATAAATATCATTATTCGTATTTACAGTGCGCATCACTATATATAAATCACACAAAACGTAATATAATTTGAATCGATCAGTATATGTAAGCTATAAGATTTAAATGTAACAGTAATATATTTCTCCTTTCAACCTATATCATAACCTGCACGCACTGCTTCAGGAATTGCGGCTCCCTCCAAAACGGGTTTCGAAAAACCAAGGGCTAAAATAACGCATAACATAACGGGAATTTCATCTTACACAGATTCTCTCTATTATACGAGTCACTTAGCAAGTCAGCACAGTCAGCAGTCAGAAACATTATACAGCAGTTCAGCGCTTTTAAAATGTGCACATGAGCATTGATACGCATGTATGTTTTGTATATATATATATATATATATATATATATATATAGTATTTAGTTCGCCACAGTAACAGTAGAGATAGAGATAGGCCGAGCGAGAGTGAGCGAGTGTGAGCGGGGGGAGTCGAAAGCAAGAAGCCAATATAGATAAGAGAAAAGAGAGAGAGAGAGAGAGAGAGAGAGAGAGAGAGAGAGAAAGGAAGAGGAGAGAGTATTAGGTATAGTACGAGACGAAGAGCGCGCGCACGCTCGACGGTGTCTCTCGCAGCGCTGCACGGCGATCGAAGGCTGGCCTGGCATCAGCAGCATATATAGTCAGCAGCACATAGCGCAGCACAGGCCACCCGCCGCACACTGTATGTATAGTTATTATTCGTCACTATCGTCAGTAGTTGCAGCAGTGCTCCGCTCCGCCACAGTCGCCCCCCGGAGGTGGTGCGAGAGACAGTGCCCCGCGTGCGCGCGTGTGTTTGCATCAGTAGTGCCGAGGCAGCGACAGAGATAGAGATATATACATGCATACATACAGATATACATATCTATAATATTATATCAGCGGGGCTGCGGAACGATAGGGAGAAAGGATCGAGTATATAATATATTGTGTCGGAAGCACGATCGATCTCAGAGTCAGACCGAGAGAGCGAAGGAGTAGTTGAACGCGCGCGCGTCGCCGCGTCTCTCCTACATATTCTTCTGGCCTACTACTGCTGCATACCAGCGGCGTCACCTAAGTCATCGTCGTCGCCGTCACGTTGGACATCGGAGTGCGCGCGTGCCGATATTACAATAACAACCGCCACCTCCGTCGGTTACTGTTGCTGTCGTCGACATCGTCGTTCTCGTCGTCCCGGACGTCGTCTGATAGCCATCGTTCGTGTAGTCGCCGTGTCGTCTATACATGCATGTACAAGACGATAAATAAGTGTTGCTTCTAACTCTATATATAGTGGTATATATACATACATACTTATATCATATATATACATATATATATATATATATATATATATATATATATATATATATATATGCACGCGCGTGGTGTGTATGTATGCATTAATTCAAAACCTTTGAATAAAAATATAATATATACGCATAGGTGATTCGTGTATATATGTGTACGATGCTCCCGGCTGATGTATATGTATAATAAGTGTCTGTCTGTGTATACTATATGTGCGGCGTATACTAAGTTTTTTGCTCTCGCGATTTTGCCACTCTTTAACATCCTCGCCGTCATAGTCGGGGCCAAGGAGGCGGTTCTTTTTCGGCTACTGTCGGTCCGACTGGCACTCCGATTCGTGTGTATGCCTGTGCGTGTGCGTGGATTGTAATACCCACGCATATATGTGTGTGGGTATGTGTTTGTGGGTATGCGCGTGTGCGTGTGCGTGTGCGGGGATATATTATAATAAAATAATGCCAGCGGGACTAGCGGAGTACACACTCCCTCCGGAACTGTATACATGGATAAGTGAAGAGGCGGATGATATACAGTACATATATATACACATATACAGACATGCGTCGGCGACTTTTAATACATATACGTATAATATATACACGATCTGTGCGCATATATTATTCCGGAAGGAAGGTTCTGATCGTTATCATAGTGTGTGCACGCGTCTGCTCTCCCGTGTCTCTCTCTCTCTCTCTCTCTCTCTCTCTCTCTCTCTCTCTCTCTCTCTCTGTCTGTTCGCCTATATGTCTCTCTCACTATCATTCCTCTCTCTAATCGAATAAATAGTAGTATCAATATACAGCAAAGTTGTGTTGTATGTAATACACCCTTTCGTGCAGAATATCGTGTATAATATACAGCGAGAGAGGAAGGTAGCGAGAGGACTATAACAGATAGTCTAAGGGAAAGAGAGAGAGAGAGAGAGAGAGAGTGACTGTCGGAGGGAGAGACAAGGGAAGGGAGTATTAGTTTAAAAAATTGCAACGCAACGCGAAAATCAGTGTGCGGGAAATTTCGCCGAAAGAGTGCTGTTTATATATATATATATATATATATATATATATATATATATATATATATATATATATATATATATATATATATATATATATATATTTATATATATATATATTTATATATAACAATACACAAGCCTATGAGTGGTCGTTATATCTATATAATATATTTCTGTTACCTCTGTCGTGTAGTATATACGCGACGCGTGTGTATTTATACGTAAAGAGAGCCAGCGATTTTAGGGATAGTAGGCAAGAGAGCAGAGCAGCAGCGGCACATTAGACCAGAGGCGGTCGCCGCACGGATTTTTTCCCTGTGCATCGTCGGCGCGACGCTCCGCGCGCTCACGGGAATTAAAGGAGGAGAAGGAGGACGAGGAGGAGGAGGAGGAAGAGAAGAAGAAGGAGGCAGAATCAGAGACAGGAGCAGATCGGGCAAGTGTCCTAGGAGGCATGGCGGGACAGACGATAAACGACAGGCTGCTGGCCGCTAGGCACAGCCTGGCTGGCCAGGGTCTGGCAAAGTCCGTCTGCAAGGCCACCACCGAGGAGATGATCGGCCCTAAGAAGAAGCACCTCGACTGTAAGTAATGCACTATATATATATCTCTATACATATGTATACGCTCCTGATGCTCCCTCGCCTCCCTTCTCTCTCTCTCTCTCTCTCTCTCTCTCTCTCTCTCTCTCTCTCTCTCTCTCTCTCTCTCTCTCTATATATATATATATATATATATATATATATATATATATATATAATATGAGTATAGATTTTACGTCTAATGCATGTGTACACGGTACCCGATATATACCATCCGATATCGATTTTCAACCCCTTCTCTTTCCCCCTTCCCCGCCTGATCTGTCTCGTGCGCGGATTTTCTTTCTCTCCCTCACTCTCTCTCTCTCTCTCTGCTTTTTTAAACAATATATATATATATATATATATATATATATATATATATATATATATACACATATTCGCTGCTATCGTTTTTACTCCGTTCCGCAATCCTTCCCTTTTCTTTTTTATCGGCACCTGCTTATTTTATTCCTTTAGCGAGACCGGGGAGGAAGAACTTCTGTATTGACCAAAGCACACGTACGCGCGGGGGGTGCGAAGCGCACGAAAATTTATCGGCTTGAAGGGGGGTGGCGAGGGGGCCACTGTAGCCTTTCAAAGGGCGCGCGGAGAAATGTTACGTATAGTCACGTGACTCGAACGGTTAAGTTTTTCTCGCATTTGCGTGCACACGATATAGCTTTAACTGTAAAAACGTATTTATGTATTTGCAGACCTGCGTGTAAATCTTTTTTTACTTTTTTTTTTGTCATAATTATTTGTCCATGCACTAGTCGTTTTAAAATCGTTCGAAAACATTATTCCAAATTATTGCAATTGTTTCGTAGAAAGAGAGCAGCGATAAGAAAGAATATTTTCATATATATTAATACTTGAACTTGTACAACGTTTTAATATCATTTCGGAATCAGTCTAAGTCTGTTGAAATCGATTTGAATCATTTAATTCATAAACATAGAATTCAAATCTGCTGTAAAGGATAGGAAATAAATGTGAAAACATTTATGAAATCATTCGAAATCATAGGAAATTTTGAAATTATTTTGATTTATGATGCTTTCCGCGGGGAGCATTTATTTTGATCTCTAAATTATACGTGAAAATTTACATCAACTGGTCAATTGTAAAACAGAGTTTTTAATATTCAGGTGTGTTTTTGCCGAAATTTCTAGCAGAGAGAGAGAGAGAGAGACAGACCGAGAGAGAGTGAGAGAGAGCGAGAGAGAGAGAGAGAGAGAGAGAGAGAGAGAGAGCGAGAGAGAGAGATTGCACGGCAGTAAGACTGCTGCCATTCCAGAGAAATTTGGCGGCTGCTCCAAATATCCTACTAAAAATAATCAAGGCCCTTGTATAGAAACAGCGCGGGAGATAAATAAACCCGTTTTAACGACCGCTAATTTTACGAAGAATCCCGAAAAACGAATTCTTTGCGCGTAAACAATATATGCATGTAAAATGCCTATAATTAAGCAGATTTGATTAAAAAATTTGTTTTAAATTTAGTAATTTTAAATTTTCAAGCTTTTCATTTTCGTGCTTCGAGAGAGAGTACCATATATATATATATATGAGGTGTATAAATCGATATTTACAGTATTCTATGACTCCCAAGTGTATAATCGTTATCGAACATCGCGACTCTTAGATTTTATGCGATAATATATAGGTCTCGTTTTCCTTCCTACTTCTAACTCTATTGCACTTAAGATAATTTGAGCGTCACCAATGTTTTTACACTTTTCTGGCCCCAGACGCTGTAGCCTCCTTCTGCACCCCCCCCCCCATCAACACACAATCAATCATTAATCATTCGTGTATTAACCGAAAGAAACGGCAAACTTCGGCATCCGTCGTGAAATGGCATTTTGAAACGAAATCATGGCATTACGCATAGATTGTGTTAATTAGCCTTATTTAATACATATGCATGTCTATATCTAGCCTTAAAAAGTTTAGACCCAGAACACTGTGAAACACCGTTCGACTAATACACACACACACACACATATATATATATATATATATATATATAGCGATAATGTTATCTCACGTACACAGTTGTTTTTAAACACACACACACACACACACACACACACAATATGCAGTTGTTTTATAAAGTTAGATTGTAGATACAGACAATTAACTTTTAACTATTGAGAGACATTGCATAAGCTCTCTAATATATATAGTGTGCATAATCGATTTTTCGGACACATGCATTAAAGCTTAATCTTACATAATTATAATAAATATATCAATCTCGATGAATAATTCGTGCGAAATAGTTAAAATATATAGTTTATCGTTTACTTTACCTTTTTAAACGCACATTGTAATTCTTTATATCAGAACTTATACTTTTGACCGTCATATATTAGATTGAATCTTAATTTTGAATCACTAATAACCTTATCGATGTTTCAAGAATCATCTGATTAACCGTACGAATTCGTTGAGAATCCATTTCAAATGTTTTTTTTACTTCTCAAATACCCCTTACTCTCTCTCTCTCTCTCTCTCTCTCTCTCTCTCTATATATATATATATATATATATATATATATATATATATATATATATATAAAATATATATTGCTTTCCATCGAATTGCTTCAAGAATCAAAATTCTATATAATACACCAGAGCACGATACTGCTTGAGCAAAAAATAAAATGAGAAAAAAAGTTTCGCCGTATAGAATTACATATGTATATTTCTATAACTATAATATGGAATATATTACAACTGGTTTTTTAACGGTAAAAACTTTTCGTATCACCCGACTAAACTAACACAATTATACGTTTAAGATAAGGGGACGGGTTTTTTTTGTTCTTTTAGTTAAACCTTACATTCTCTACTCGACTGTAAAATAAAATGCAAACAATTATCGGCTTGAAACTATGGTATAAATTATATATGTATATATATATATATATATATATATATATATATATATATATATATATATATATGTATACATTCTACAATTCTCGAAGAGATTCTTTCCCACAATATAATTATAATCTGTCGATCTGGTGGATTATATGCATCTCTATTCCACATCTGTCTATGGCCCATTTTTCCTGTCTTCTGCAACCCATAATATTGATGCAGATACCTGCTGGATTATTAAAACTTCAGTCTTTGATTTGATTTCCCACTGAGATGGACAAGGAGAGAGAGAGAGGAAGAGAGGGAGAGAAAGAGAGAGAAAGAAGAGAGAAAGAGAGAGAAAGAGAAAGAGAGAGAAAGAAGAGATAAAGAGAGAGAAAGAGAAAGAGAAAGAGAGAGCATCTTAAGAAAAAAAAATTTATGGTCTTCCGATCGAATGCATCGATTTTTTCCTTTATTTTATCAAAATGTGTCTCCCTCTATCTCTCTCTCTCTCTCTCTCTCTCCCTTCCCCTCTCTCTCTCTGCTTCTACAACTCGCTGCCTTTTTCACCTTCCTGTTTTTCCTTCTCTGTTCCTCACTTTTTTACTTTCTAACAATAGATGGAGATATAAAGAAGAAGATATGAGATAGATTTTGAGTCATGTCGGATCTTTTTATTTCTTTGACATGTCAAATTCTTACCACAGATTTAAATTTTAAATGTAAATTTAAGTTTGATAACATGATAACATAGGCGAATGCAGGATAAGGCGATTTTATCATCTGAATGCTATAGTGATATAAATTTTTTTTCAATAGTCGAATGAAGTAAATAAAGCGAGTTTTGAACTGGCAATTTTTAAATCAACCGAATAGACAATTTTATTTACTGTTTTCAGAAACAAATGTTCTGAAAATAATGTTGGAAAAAAAATCATTAACAATAATAACATGTACAATTTTATAAATCAGTAGTTAAACAATATGAACTACCATGTATTTGGATTACTCATTGAATTCCGACGCAAATCAGAGCAATGACAATAATAACGATGATAATTAATTTGTATACTTATAGATTTTACATATTTTGCTTATTATCGTCAATGATTTAAAGATTATTTTCAGAGTAATTTTGTGACTAAAATTGTGTAAAGAAGAGTTTGTTTCGTTTAGATTTAAAATAAGCGGTTATAGGAACCATTGATATTGCGAGAAAGATCTTGCTTTTTGTACATTTGTTCCTATAGAATTAGCCCTTAGTTCTTTTCGTGCAAAGGTCTCAAACCTTTAGATTAATATTATTTAGTTGATACAAGTCTAAAAATAGTGTAATCAATATATAAGCTTGGATAAAAATCGATTTTCTAAAAAGTCCATTGCTTTCCAGCGACGTTAATTTCAGACTCGCACTTACTTTATTTAATTAAAGATTGCTCCATTCGAATATCGACATGAATTTCAACGGTGATTTTTTAAAATACATATAATAATTATTGAACTTTGAATTTGTTTTTTTTTGGAGCAATAAATTAACAGATTGCACTTGTTCAGAATAAAATATGTTTATATTAAAATATTTTGAATGAATAGAAAATTTCATTCTTAATTTGTCAATTCTGAAATTCTTTGTCAATAGCATTGGTATAAGAACTAAATACTTTTAAATTAGTGTAGATATTGAAATTTCATCTCCTACTAAGCAATCGATGAATTTAAACGAATGAAATATGAGGATTAAATTTATTTAAAGCTTTCTAATTGAATTATACAGTTTTTTCGTCAACCATTCGCGAACATTTTAGAAAATTCAAAAGTCTGCAAATATAACGAGTTCTTAAAATTATTCTCAGTATACATTCATTCGATGCTTTCAATGTACAACAAATTTTACAAAATTTACAAACTTCAGAAAATTTTGTTTTATTTAGTTGATGACGACATTTAATATATATATATATATATATATATATATATATATATATATATATATATGTCTGTATATATGCAGTTAGTAACTATATACGTTTAATTGACTCTAAAAATGATAAGTAAAGCATATTATCATGACGGAGTTAATTGCTTTGATATGATTCATTTTAAATATACTTTTGGCATTAGATTGTAGAAAGTGCAGGGTTTCCTTTTTATAATCAAAACTCGCTCGGCCAAACTTTTCAGATTCGTTCTCGTCGAAGCTCTCTCAAATATTTTCAAGAATTATTACATACATAACTATGAAGCTGATCTGAGATTATTAGTCATGTTTATATATACATATATATATATATATATATATATATATATATATATATATATATATATATATAATCATGAAAAATTTGAATGGGTTCTCAAACGAGGTTCCACGCACGTGTCTCAAAGCGATTATATCCATAATAATACGAGCGCATCGATCGCAGCACCGGGTGAATAATCCGCGTTTGCACGACAAGACATACATTACAGGGAAACGTCGTCTTACATAATAATTTAACATTAAACGGGAATGACTTCAGAGTTTACGCTTTAATTAAGCCTCTGCGCGCGCAATTCGGGTTATATATTTGTAGCCTTATACAAACATTTCTTCGCATTTCTCGGAAAATAGCGTATATTAATTTCGACCTATACCTATATCTATATCGGCTTCCTCTAATAATTACATATCGATCATCTCCTTCTCTTTATTTCCGTCTCTGTCGCGCGCGCGAAGCGGAACATTATAAGCGGTGCGATGGCCGTGCCGACGCCCATATACATATACGTTATCGCCGGAGATCCATAGATCAAGATTGCGAATAAGTCTCATTATATTACTTATTATATTACTTATAATGTGGCGCTTATATTGCAAGGAAAAAAATGTGAATGCACCATTGTATATATGTTATATATATATATATATATATATATATATATATATATATATATTTAGGCAAAGGTGAAATGTTAAAGCCTCTACATTGAATAATAAAGTGTTTTCTTCGTTCTCTTGATCATATTATGTTTTATAAAGAGAATTTTTTATGATACAAAAATTTTCATTTAGCAATCTAATCCATATGAATTTAAATTAAAACTTCGTTACCGTGCAAATCGAAAATTGCAGAAATTTTTCTTTGACCATTTTTATCGCGTTATACTGAAATTTCCGGCTTTAATATAATTTAATCCTGTTGAAAATTAACAACGGCGTCCGAGGTATGTGATTTTCGCTTGCATGACAGATTGATCAAAATGATTTCATATGATATTCATAATAATTTCAACCGATGTGTCAAATGATTATTCCGATATGTGAAACGATTCCTTGTGCTTTCAAATTCAATTTCAAGCCGATGTAAATATAGAGCAGTGAGATTGCATATAGCTTCTTTAAGTTTTTCAAAATACTTTTTTTTTTTTTGTAAACGCGTCGATGATACGATTTGAGAATAAAAATTTCGTCGATTTCGTTAAAATTTTAATATTAGACTCTAGCGTTTGTGCCTATAATTGAAGCTCGAATAATCGACAAATCTCGAATTTTTCGCTGTTTATTCGAAAGTAGCGCGAAAGCAAAACTTAATATAAAAAAAAAAACAATAATTAAAAGCCTATAAAAATTTTACATAACTGTATTTTTCACGATATCCATCTGATTATAAATTAGTATAAGAGGAATATTATTATTATTA
This sequence comes from Sycobia sp. Sy_11, assembly GCA_018907035.1. Taxonomy (NCBI): domain Eukaryota; kingdom Metazoa; phylum Arthropoda; class Insecta; order Hymenoptera; family Epichrysomallidae; genus Sycobia; species Sycobia sp. Sy_11. Next base: position 559,516 of record JACCIC010000077.1, read on the forward strand.
TTATTATTATTATTATTATTATTATTATTAATTTTTTTTGTTTCCGACGAATCAGCTTGATGGAATCCTGGAGATCGTTTAACGGTCTTTTTTTCTCGATCGCGGGTGTCATGTCGTTTGACCGGCTTATTCGGCGATAAAAAATGCACAACTTCGTTCGGAATAAATCAGATTTGCCGATAAATACTCAATGAATATATAATGAAAATTTGAGCCTGTGTATTTGTTTCCGTTTATAGTCTAAAACCAAAATTTTCCAAAGAACCTTAAATTTGCCAAAAATCTCTGTCAAACGTGATTCCTGTCTCTGAAAAAACCGCTGGGATCCTAACCTCCAACGCAAGCATACACTTCAGATATTTTAGTTCATTTAATTCATAGCTTATTCACGAACAAACTGGTTATTAATTATTCTGATATTTTGACATTTGAAATTGATGTCAATAGAACAAATTTTGAATTAATTAAAATGTGCTTCACTGCTCCAAAAGTTTTTTTTCTTCGTTTAATTCCATAAATCTAAAGTAAGTTTAATTATAATATATATATATATATATATATATATATATATATATATATATATATATATATATATATATTATTTCAAGCAGTTTCTCTAAATCCTTGAATGGAGCCGTATTCGAATAACAAGAAAAATTCGCATACCCAATTTTAAATAAATAAATAAATAAATAAGGAAATAAATAAATAGCAATCGAGGGAGATAAAGAGAACTGTTACAAAGAATTCCCAATATAGCCGGACCCCGGGGCAAAACAATAAAAAAGTTAACTGGAAAGAGAGGGCCGCGTATGTAGGGGAACGAAAGAAAAATAAGAATAAAAAAGGAGCGAAGAAGATTGGTTCGTTACTGCAATACGCGCGCGCCCGCGCGAGAGAGACAGCGCACGACGAGGGGGGGGGGGCGGTACGCCTCGCGCTGCGACTACCGGCTGACGCATTATAAGTCACGCGGTACGTATATGTGTAGGAGCCGGTGAAAGATAAAGGGATGCGCGTGCGTATATATAAGAATAAGGGAGGTGGGGGGGGGGGGAGAGAACGCTTGGTGCGCCGATGCACATGCAACGCATCGGCCGTGTGCAGAATGAAAGGAGCCGCCCCGCGAAAGGCACACTATATATACATAGGGGGAAAGAATGGAGGACAGCAGAAAGAGAAAGAGAGAGAGAGAGAGAGAGATTATGCGAGGAGGGGACAAGGAGGAAAAGGAAGGAAGGGACGAAAGAAAGGGAGAGGAAGAAGGGATGCGAGACGAGGTCATCGGAGCCGGTGCATTGTATTAAAGGTTATGTTCGTTGAGTACTCTCTCGCTCTGTCCCTCTCTTTTTCTCCTCTTGCACTTCCCCTGCTCCGTCTCGCTCGTTGCATTCGAGTGCGTTTGTCATATATATATATATATATATATATATATATATATATATATATATCTGTATAGGTGCAACAACAACAGTGACGTTGCGGCTTCTTTATATCGCCAGTGTTTATAAAAAGAGCTTCAGCCGACTTGATCGTTGCCGAAGCAGATTAAGTATATATATTTTTGTCTGTATAAGTTCGAGATCGCTGAGGTCTCAAGTGTTTCGTGCTCGTATATATATATATATATATATATATATATATATATATATATATATATATTTATTTATTTATTTATTTAGAGCGCTGTTAAAAAAAAACAATCGCTGAAAGAAGTTTCGAATTAAAGTTGAATTATATTTTGCAGATTAATATTTTGGCGCGTATATAATATTATCTTGAACGCAAATTGAAGGCACGCGTAAAAATTGTATTATAAAATATCGCAATTTCATCCTAATGTGACCTGTTATAGAGTTGTAGATGAGAGTTTGTAACTGGAGGGCGATGGATTTTAACTTTCGGCCTCCTAGTTGACTTTTACTTTTGGCTAAAATTCGATATATCGATGATAATTATGTCAGGCACGCTTTTAGGTGTATGATTTTGTTTATGGCGGCCAGGTAAGCAAATTTGTTTAGTTTTGTTTTTAAGTATTCTATGTTTTTATAGTCAATTATTTCGTCTTTTTACACACGAAAATTAGAGACCGGATTGAAATTTGTTTTGCAAATTAAACAATATAGATACTGTTTTTTTTTTTTTTTTATAGAGGAAAAACTAAATTAACACAGCTTTCAAATAAATATCGAATGACATATTTTGTATATGAAATAAATGGCAACATTTTAAACGTGAAACGAACTAAAAAGTTTAGTCTACATTTTGCATTTTGATTGCGAGGCAATCTAATCAAAAGTTTGATAAGCGAGAGGTCTGAAAATCGTTGATTTTTTTTCTTTATTATTATTTTTTTCTTTCTTTTTTTTTTTTGATATAATGGGTGAAAGGTCGTAAATATCTGTTGCTCGCAATGTTATGCGCAGATGAGAGTATGTATAACAAAAACGTGTGTATTATGTCTACAAAGATTCTCAAATATTTAAATCAAACACGAATCGATTATAACGTAATGCAAAAGGTATCGAGTGTCAAAATTTTTATTACCTGAGATCGTTATTTCTTCGAGGTGTTTCAGTACTCTTCATCAAATGTTAATTGACTATTCATTATTCATAGGGTCGCAAAGTTAAATTTTGGTCCTCTTTCTTCGTGTCAAAAGTAAGCCAAAAAAATTCTCGAAAAAATTATTTTAATATACAGTTTTAATAGTCTTTGCACTATTGAAAAGTTTCACTGAGTTTCTTTTAAGCCTAAATAGGAGTATGCCAAGACTTTCATCATTTCCCCATCGCTAATTATGTTTGTTGTCCTACCTTCTTAAGACAATTCCATCTGACTTTAGCCCAGTCCTCCGCCCTCGATATTCGAACTGATGGTACTGTTAAGACCGTTCGTGAAAACTTCGTCATAAAATCCAAACAACCTCAATAGGGATCTATTCAGGCTCCTTGGAATTCTTTAAAAGGTGTATATGACATCTCTAACGTCCGATCGGAAGTTTTAACTTTATTCGAGTAAAATATTCAGTACTCATTTTACGTGACTCTGAATTTTTACACTCGTACAAGTGTCTGGTTTCGTGTGTGTGTGTGTGTATGAAAGTTAGAGAAAGAGAGAGAGAGAGAGAGCGGAGATAAAGTCCCTCAGATACGCTGGTCACTAACTCGTATTAAGAGAGAAAAGAGACCGGTTTTTTTAACTATGAAACGATATCGCACGTAAAAAACGCATTACACGCGTGTCGTGTAAATGAATTGGTGGGAATTGAGGAGGGAGTGAGTAATCTTTTTTCGCCTATATATATATATATATATATATATATATATATATATATATATACATCCACTTTTTCTATAGAGAGAGAGAGAGAGAGAGAGAGAGAGAGAGAAACACGCCTGCACATTGCGCGCTCGCGGACATTTATGTATGTAATATATATTACAAATTGAGATACCTGTTCTGTATAGTAGGGAACACGTGCGTGACTATATGCATGGCAGAACAGGATAGAAAGAGAGAGAGAGAGAGAATGAAAAGAGGTGGAGGCATGTACTGAATGGAGCATCCTCCAGGTTTTATCACTTCTTTTTTTCTTATTTCGTTCCTTTTTCCCTTTTCCTTCTTCTTTTTTTTTGCTTCTCGTTCTCTTCGTTTTTCCATACGCAACGCTACGCCCGTACGACTCGAAACGTCCAATGGCCCGGCTCCACGCGCTCTTTTCCAGAAAAATAGCCGAGGACACGGGTGTTCTTACGCGTCTGGGTTTTTCGCGACGCGTGATCGAATCGGCGCGACGATCGAGCGTGCGCGGGATAAGGCGTGGTAGGTGGAGGCGTGTATACAATTTTGCCGGTATACAAGATATTTTCTGGGGAGCCACTTGGATTCTGAATATTTCCAATATGCGCGTGTCCGTACGCTCGGGCTCGCGAGCGCTTACGCGCACCTATCGGACGAGAAAAGAGAAGGCGCGGTGACTGACATTTCCGAGCCGTCTCGATCGTCTTCGTAACTCTTTGCCTTATGACAAATTCGCTCGACGTCCTCTGTCAAAGGTTACAGCGAAGGAATGCGGAGGCACAAATTTGACGAGAGAGATAAGTCATTTATGTATAAATATACGTAAGAATCGATAATACGATTATGCGATCGTGATTGCATAATTAACGATATAAAAACTTGAGGTGCGAAGCAGGATGGCGAGTTCAAACAATAACTTGCGGAATTATAATTCATTGAGAATAATTTTATCTATATCACGTCGGGAGTTCTCGGCTTTAACAACAACTAAAATAAGCAAAATCAAAATTAGAAGCGTACGGATTTGTGGACTCTGGGTTTCGTGGCTTTGGAATGCGTATAGCTCGGAGCTTTCTTTATTTTTTCTTTTTATAAACCTAGAACACTCTTGAGGTATTAAATTAAAATCAAACCATACTAGAAATACAATCAAATCATGGAGGTGTCAGTGATATAGGGATTATAATATATATGGTTAGAGACGCTTGCTTAGACTAGAAGAAAGGCGCATATTCAACACCCGCAAACCGAGTAACAATAATTTGGTTCGTCTAAGCAAAGTTATCGACGAAGCTCCATCGGTAATCAATCGTTATTTATTCCTCCAAGATTTATAGCTAATGCATATATTCGTGTCATAAAATAATGTTATTTATTGCCTATATATTTTCAATACCGTTGCCGTTTTAACTACGACTGCTAAATTTTTGCGAATGGATGGATGGTGAGATGAAAAATTTGTAAAGGGATATATATATATATATATATATATATATATATATAAACTATTTTTTTTTTGAAAAACTGAAAACCGCAATTACGTGGACTGTTGTAAAGTAAACTAATAAATATTTTTATCGGTCTCACAGTCTTATTTATACATATTTTATTTAATACGACCGATAATAATATTTATAAGTTTAATTTTTTCATACTATATAGAAAATTTTAAACATCGTCCATCGTATCTTAAAATGTATAAAAATAGAATGTATATTAATTTTTAGTATTATTTATTTTTAGAACGACCAACTCAGAGATGTTTTATGCATATATTATTGCCTAAAAAAATAAAAATACTAAAGGCTCGTCTTTGCACGAATTTTTTGGATTTCCGTGCTAAGACTAGAATAAAGCAAAAAATATTTATTGAAATATATTTCAGTCCGATGGGTTATAAAAAAAATTTTTTTTAGAGATTGCAATTTTTTTTTTATTATTTCTTCATGCCACGCTTGCGCGCCGATGACTATTGATTTCGTAAATAATATAACTTGCTTTACTATATATAATTGTCGCGACCAGTTCAACTATAGCTGAGCTACGAAAGATAAACGAAAAATTGACGAGTCATATTGTATCGATATTACGTATATTATGAACGATTTGATTGAACGATATAACTATTCTGCATTAATTTATGCAATAACAATATGATATTTGCTATTCTCGCAAAGATATGTTTGTTAATTTTACTGCAAACTCTTAGAAAAATTCGGATCGGCTTTCAATGCAAGTCTTTTTTCGTTAGTCTTTCGACACAATTTTAGAGCTTTTTGGATACAATGTGTTACCGGTCGAGCACGGAGTACTCTTTTTACAATCAAAATATAATGACATATGTATGGATTAAGTTATGGGGATATGTAGACATAATAGTACCATTTACTTAAAATTTTGAGGATATTCTCAATTTTCCACACCATTTGATGTATCTGCTTAAGATTTTCCAATACTGTAAAAGAAACATCAATTTCCGACATCATTAACGGAAATTAGCAATAGTTTAACTAATTTTCATATATATCATAATATTCTTAGAAACAGAGGAATAGTCGAATTCAATCGGTATGTAAAAGAGGAGGAACGCCCGTGAGAAATTCTTCTGAATTCAGAATTCGGATTCCCACAAACGCTTCTAAAATAAGTTAACCATAAAATCATAAAAATATTCAGAAATTTTTTTTCTTTTGATGCAAAATTCTGCCTCGGATATTACAAGCTTTGTTCGGCACCTTGTAAATACCACATTATAACAGGTAGGCGTCTGAAAGAACGAGAGGAAGCGAGAGAGAGAGAGAGAGGGGGGGCGAAGAAATAACACCGTTGGACAAATAATTATAGAACCATCGAATTAACGAAGAATATTAATAGGTCTATTTTTATTGCTTATTGTCAATGTTTCCAATAAAAATTCTTTTCTGATGGAACGCGACGAATGATCCCTCAGACTCGTCGATTCCCCTTTGTATATAAAAAGGAAAAACACGTCATATCAATCGTTGAATGGAAAGATATCTGGTCGAAAACCGGATATCGATTCATTCTCGAATCTCGGCTCGTCTTCGAGCCAATTTATAAGACGGCGAGAACGGAGGAAAGAGGGGCGATGGTGGTGTGGTGATGGTGGTGGTGATTGGAATCGCATTGCCGGCAATCCAAAGCAGCCGCGCTGCTTTACATAGAAACGCGAGTGAACAAAGGCAAAAATTTATATATGTCTCGGTCTCTTGTGCTCGACGAATGCGGGGCCTCTCGTCCGGTTAAATGACGCGCGCCGCGCCACAGAGAAACGACGGAATCATCGCGCACGCGAGAGCGTGCGGGCTCTCTTGGCCGGTTTTCGGCTTCGCGGTCGGCATCGGCGCAGCGGCGAGATGAGAGGCGTGTGCGCGCGCGCTCGGCCAAAACGCGTGGCGGCGTCCTTGAAGAGTCAATTGATTTTGCGTGAGAGAGAGAGAGAGAGAGAGAGAGAGATGAGAAGGAGAGATAAAGAGGCATCGTCGGTAATGGCGAGGAGGGTATGGAGGAGAGGGGAGTGGTTACGAACGAACTCCTTGACCTCCCGATATTCCTCCTGGCGCGAAGAAACTTTCTTCCATCTTCTTTTTTTTAACTTAAGAGTGTGTACTTGCAAAGAAGAACGCGAGAGAGGAGATAAGTATCCTTTAAAGAGGGAGGGGAGTGAGAGAGCGAGAGAGAGAGAGAGGGGGGGGAGAGAGCAGAACAGGGACTGAGACGATAGAACGCGGGAGGAGACATTGATCACGTGGGCAGGAACGGTGGCGGGAGTTGCTATGTAGGCGTTGATCGGTCACGTTGAGATCAAACAAAATATATCGGGCGACGGAGATGCTTTTCGCAGGTGGTGACAAGTGTCATGTAGTTCTCTATATTTCTCTCGTTATTATATCGTATTGATTTTTGCAACATCTGCTTGTTCTTTTTTGGAAATGAAAGTATTCGTTTTTCTATAAAACGAGCTTAATTTCAGTAACTTTATTAAAGATTGGACTTTAATATTTGATAATAATAATTATTTTAATAAGTTTCATAAAAAAACCTCCATATAATGCTAGAGTGATTATTTTGACTTTTTTTTAATGTATCAGTGAAAATTACTTACAAGAAAATCAATTTTATTATAAAATTTATATAGATTTTATGATCAAGTACTTTGAAGTTTAACGGATACATTATTTGACTATATTATACTGGCTCAGTGTAATGACATTAAAATTTCGTTCTACTAAAGAACTTATGATTCTTAACGATTAAAGTGAAATTTTGTGATATCATAAACGCTCGTTACACTTTTTTCGATAGAATCCATTAGATGAAATAACGACATGTTATTTAATAATACTTTTCAATACAATTTATGAATAGTATTGGTTGATGTAGAAGTAATATTGTTTAATGTAGCATATTCAATAAATTTATGGTTTATTGACTTTGGAGAACACAGATCTTAAAGGAAGGTACTAGATATGTTATAGGCAATCTGGATCATACTAGCTTAGTCTCTCTTTTATAATAGTCATGGCTCTCTAATTCGCTACGAAAAGAAAGTAGTTGAGTATTTCTTGGAGATTTTCAATTCATTTCTTCACTAAGGCCCTCTTATTAAAAGAGGTTTTGGAATATGAATTGTTAATTTTAGACTACTTCTTTTGATACATAAATCTTTTAGGCTTAGTCTCAAAAATTGATGCATTGCATTGATTAAATACATAGATGAACTATGGAAATTTGAAAGAAAATCCAGCCAGAAGTTCTAGCATAAGCGTTTTTAAGTCCTGTCAATAATTTTAAAGACGCATATTCTGGATGTACTGGTAAAAAGTTAGTGAATATCAAAGATATGTAATAGAATCCGAGTACCCTGATGTTTTGGACGCTGTCACCAAATCTGAATCCATTGTACTATCATTATTTGTCTCATATATGCAGATGAAACTGTGTGAAATCTTAAATAGAATAGTATGTAAAAATAGGATTAAATAATTAAAATGGGGTGGAAAAAACTTTTTAAATGTTTGCTGGGAAAGGAAATGACAAGGTAACGATATAGTATTCCGAACTTCAAGAATTTATTACCATTATAATTGTTTATAATTGCGAAGTTATGAGAACAATGGAAAAATCCATGAATTCTGTATTCAGTGATGTTCTGTATTCACTGTGAATTCAATATGAATTCAGTAGTTGAGGGTTAAGTTTTTGCTCTCTAATTTGGATTATCAGGCTGTTTGAAAAGGAGTTGCTCAATTCGGTATATAACGGTCTGAATTGTTGATGTTTTTAATTAGATTGTTGATAGCATTCTAAGTATGATGTTAGATTATGTTTGCTGAGTGCTGAATGCAAGAGATACAAATATGCTCGACTATAAATGTTATTGTATAATAATTATTTATTATATTTTTATTCTAAAAACTAAATTTATAATTCATGCAAGATCGAATAGAGATGTAATAATTTGAGAAAAGATAGTCGATTCTTCATATATAATTCATCCTTATGAATCGATATTTCTTAATAATTGAAACTTCAAAATGGAGAATCAATATAAACTTTCGGATTTATTGGTACACATTAACACCGTATGTAGTTACTCGACAGGTTATAGGTCGAAAAATTCATCGTTAACACATTACTTCTATTGTATTCAGAAAAATTAATGACTTTTCATTACTAAATTAGTACCCACCATACATACTTATCGACAAACTTTAATGATGATTACCATCACATAATTTTTCTACCCATATATATAGAAAATTAATAACGTCTGGCGAGAGAGTATTGGCCAAAACTCGATTTGTTAATAAGATTTGTCATCTATTTCACGACATTCTGTATGATATAATTGCTGTAGAGGCTGATACAATTGACATTCTTGATTTTAGTACTAGCACTACTGAAAGGACTGTCATTTAAGTCGTGGTAGTCTGTTAGAGAATGCAGGGTGACTTGACAATAGCACAATATGTCTTTGGTTGATAAAAACGGAAAATTCGACATTCCTGTTCCTGAAACTGTGATTTCTGGTTGTTCAGAACATTATATATAAATAATTTTTAAAACGATGCATAGATAACTTTATTTACTGCTGCGCAATATTATACTTCTGCAACTTTCCTGCCAATTTTGCATTTATAATTGATGAATGAAAAAATAAGTGAAAAGTGATTAAAGAAATATAAGAATTTATTAAAAGGATTTTCGTTTAGTGGAAAAAATGTACAAGTACGTTCTGTCTAACCAGAATGGTGTGGGTTTAATGGCTCATTTTACTGGCTGAATTTCGTAATCCGTTTAGAGGAGAGGGTGGTAAGCTGTGGAATAGCTAGATGCTAGAACATCAGTATTTGAATCATGGCGACAGGTGTGAATTCTTCAGAAGTTTCCTTTTCTATATATTCATTCTCTTATTATCATTATACTACACATAACATCGCAGACGAGGGCGTATTATATTCGTTTGCTGCTTCATAGCTCCTCTTTCGGTTCCACAAAGCACTCGCGCGATGTAGCTAATCGACAGTGTATATATATATATATATATATATATATATATATATATATATATATATACCAATACAGGCAGCGAATACTTTTACTCGCTCCCGATCCACGCGCACAGGTGTGCTCCACGCGATCAAAGCCTGCGCGCTACTGATGTATCTCTATATAGTGTTCGCCCGGCAGAACGGAGCGAAGAAGGTGAGAGGGGAGAGAGAGAGAGAGAGAGAGAGAGAGAGAGAGAGAGATAAAACACCGGTGTGTACGGCCTTGGACTCGATTGAGAGTGGATGCTGGGATCGCGAATAAATTCTTTTCTCTCTCATTCTCTTTCTTTGGCGGGTACTAAAATGTGCTTGTACACGGGACTTTTTCCTATCGTTAGCCGGTTGATATACGTGCTTTGGTACAATCGGACTGTGGAAGGAAAATTCTTCGCTGTTATTTTTCGCTGACAGGACTTGGTGTTAAGTTCAATATTTTAATTGTACTTATCATTGTAATTGTGTAATCTAACATTTTCAAAGTTTATTTACCAAGTTAGAGTTTGAAAAATAAATTTTTTCGTTTTTCAAAACTATATCTTTTTTTTTTTAATTCGGTACATTATTTAAATATTTTAAGCCAATTATGTTGCACTTTAAAAGTTGAATTTACCTCTCATAACCAACGAAATGTCTATTTATAAATAGGGATATAGTAATAAAACGACTTGTTGGATTCTTTTGATTTTCAACATATGGGTATTTTAGGAAATGGTATCTGAAGTAAATCTAAGAGGAAGAGTCTCAAATGAATGCATATTTTCATGAATCACAATAATGTGAATTCCGTATTAAGATCCTGTAAATTTGATAATACTTTTTATCATTTATGAATATAAATTTGCGCTTTACATTTAAATTTGCGTGGAGTGGGAGCAAGGCTTATAGAATTTTATTCTTAGCATTTTAGTTCAGTTCTTGATGAGGAGCTGAAGCGGCATTATTTGTGAATTTTGATTTCGAAGATAGTCAGATGATTCCTTGCTTACAATATTATACTCTTTTTATTATTATTATTTTTACTACCAATATCTATATTTCAGATTGTACGGGGGTGGGTTCATAAACAAGAACAGTCTGCTTCATATTTTAGTTATATTATTGCATATAGATTGTAGAACGATATATTAAAAAAATTAAGCTTTTCCACACGACAATGGTTGTTGATGCTTTAACCTGTCGGGCAGAATACTCTCGAGCCAAGAAAGCAATGATCAAGCATTTGACGAGACGAAAATAAACTTTCACATTAGTGTGTAACTTTATTTTACATCACCACAGCCGCAAAATCAAGTTAAAGCCGTAATTTGAGGTTAGTGTGGTGTAAAAAATATTTGAGAATGGTTATTTACATTTCGAAAAAAAACAGCTTTCACGACAATATTTTGAGGTTAAATTTTTAATTGAATTGAAAATGAGTTATTATTTTAGATTATTTATTGATACTTATGGGATGAAATTATAGGTCTTAAAGACAATATATAGTTATATATGAAATTCTTTGTTTTTATGTAGACTCTTCAGGAAATGACGAAATTTGATGTTTCGTTAGATTCCTAACCAAGTAAAAGAACGTCGTTGGCCATTTGTCAAACATAAATGTGCTTTTCCATTTTTCCATTACAAATGCGATTGATAATCCCAATTTTTGTTTCTGAACGTGCCCATAAAAACATGATATTTTTCGATCTTATATGGCTGAATGATCTTTTCTCTACTTTAACCCAGGCACACAGGTTGTCTCTTGAGTGTTTCTTTTTACACATCCGTGAACAAAATATTCAAACTGTAAAAGAATGTTCAAAGGATCAAGTTGATTTCTTCATTAAATGTAATAATATACTTTGTAACTTCATTCATTCGGCAAATTACTTTTTCTTAAACTGCCTAGTCTCTCCTATTTTTTCGTATAATTTTTTTTTATTTAATCGCGCATCCATATAGATCACCCAGAGAGAAACGAGAAATCCATCCGAAACCTATAATGCCCTCGGGCTATTTCAGTTACCGTACACGTTTTGTAACATACAACGGCACGACGGCGGGGACGAATCCGTATATATATATCGCGGGTGTGTGAGAGAAAGAGGGAGCGAGAGAGAGGGGTGAGAGGAGGCGAGAGCACGGCGCGTGCGCAACTATTGATTCTCCGTGAAAGAAAAGGAGGGGGGAGAGGGAAAATTTCTGCTTGTGTGTCGTCTGGCGCCGCTCCGACCCTTTCCTATACGTATAGGCGAAGTAGAATGCGCCGCTTTATCACACTTTCGCTCGAGGGGTGTGTATGTGCGTGTCGTCGTGTACACCGCGGATAAGGGATGTGGGTCGCCCGGCAGAGAAACATGCGCACGTGCCCGCGGGTGGAAGAGGCTGATGTAACTTTTCGCCCCATTGGATCATGTATAAGATATCCATCATTCCACCTGCACGAATTCTAACACGAAACATATACAGTATGCCTTCGCTCCACCTACAACCATCGACCCTTATAATTGCCAATCAGCCCAGTAACGTCGATTTATGTACATATAAGTAAAGATTGCGTGAGAAGTGGTTTCAGACGTTCCATGTGTAAATTAGGTTGTGTAAGCATTGGCTCAATCAAAAATTCGCAAAGATAGGAAATTGGAACGTTTTTTACGGATTTGAAAATTTGTATAATACAATGAAGATTCCGAGACACTAAGCCCGTGTCGAATTGATGGTCTACTTTGATATTCTATGGGAGTTTCTTCTATATTTAATAGATTTTAGTTTGAGTGGTTAATTACAGATTATTAAATGTTACGTTGTTCAGCGAATCAAAACCTTCGTTTTTTCTCATGATTAAGTAGATGCGCTCACATCTATATCTCGCCCTTAATCGCCTCTGCCATAAAAAAATTCACTTATAAAATTCGATTTTAAGTTAAGCATATGCAAGACAAAAAAGAGAATATACGAACTATTGAGAAAAGTTTTAAGTACAAAGCTTTCTTTAAAGATGTTAAGTAAACAATAGAGGTGAATATGTAAAATAAGTCTAAAAAACTAAAATTTCGAATCGAAAAATTCTTAGTCCTTGTTGATGAGATCAGCAATTCCAAGATGCGAATCCGATGCGAATCCCGTTTCTTTACATTTATCCAAAGGACGTGTCATTAATATAGTTTTTATAGACAGGTAAATTTTAAAATATCTAAATAAATAAGCATACAGAGAGAACTGACACAATTTACCTAAAATCCTTTATATATTATAATTATCAAAATAGTAAATATTATATATAATATTGCTGTTTCGGTCTATGCAACAACAGTGCGCGTATTTATAATCTATATGACTTTCATGCTCGTATATTCGAACGTCCATATAATATTCGTCTCAGTTGTTGTAACTTAACCCAGTTTGAATTCAGTTGCAAACGGCGATTAATTAGATAGAAAAAAATTTCTTTTATACTGTTTTCGCCTTTTCTCTAATGTTTAGTGCATTTTTAAAAAGTATGGAATTACGTCATATCGCTCGTAAAGGGATGATTTATTTTTCGTATAATCTTAAAAATTTGAGAAACATTTGTAAAAAGGCTACAACTGTTCAGATTGCACAACTCATTGTGCGAAATTTCTTATATATGATTTTCATTTGTGGCGGAATTTGAAACCAATAGTACAGATATATATATATATATATATATATATATATATATATATATATATATGTATATAAAATTTACAGAAATTTCAACGATCTATGATTTGTTGGTCTTCCCATCAGTTCAGGATACATTGTATGTATAGTCTTAAATCGTCAAGATCGAAATCGCCGGCTTTCAACTTAAATGGAAAATCACTTCCGCAGTTCTTTTAACACCTTTAGCATAAATATATAGCGCATTATCCCGTTTCGCCGTCTGGGTGGCGCGTTTTTTGCGCTTCCTGTTCAAAAAAAAAAAAGAAAAGAAATGCATTAAATGCGCTCTCATGTGCTCGTTTCCGCATATGTATTTATAAAGGCGTATATATACATATACGAGCAATTGTTGAAAATTAACGTATCGTGACCAAATCATCATATAAATACGCCACAAATGGAGGATGAGGTGGGTGTTTTTCTCAATGACATGTATATGTATGGTATTTTGTTTTTATATTATGTTATTATACCATATTGAGGCCTATTTTTATACCACTGTAGATATGGTCAGAATAACCAGGCTATCTAAAATATTACAAGTCAAGCTCTGCTCAATTCACTGTATGTAGATCTTCATATTGCTATATTCTTTTTAATAAAGTGGAAACAGTTTTTATAATCAAACTCATTTATTCTAAAATACATTTATCTTATAGCATATTAATTTTGCATATGTTACATACGTCTGGAATATAACGTGGATTTACTAGTAAATACATTATTTATTGTAATTAATATACTTTATATAAATGATGTTAATGCAATTTAGTTTTTTTCATTATTCTCTTTCACTTCGTTCGGTATAATACAATAAAAAACGTTCTATTGGTAGAGAAATCCCCGGAGAGTTCAATAATACTCGTTCGCTCGAATCTGGCTCTCTTTCCATTTACCGAACCAAACATAACGCTAGCTCTGCATGTAAAAGCGAGGAGATGCGCTCGGTTGGCGATACTTTTTTTTTGTGTTCATTAGGTGCTGATTCGCATATATAGGAGTTGTGAGCATGTATTCATATGTATTGGGCTCAGAGTTTTTGTATTATTGGGAGGGATGGGTGATTAAGTTGAATTCTCGCGTTTATACTTTTTTTTTCTATTAAGAAGTAAGTATACGATCTACTCGAGAGAAAAAACGACTTCTATTACAGTTTATAAGAAGCTTAGAATGTTCATTATAAAGAACGATAAAAATTTTTTTATATAAGCACGTTTCATAAGACTTAAAAACAATGCAAAAATGTTTTAGCTAATTTGGAAAATAAAAAAGGACCAAAATGTAATGAACGATTATCGTATACTAGGCTCTCGAATAACATCAGAGAGCAATCCATTGACTTTCAATGTACAATTCGTAATTACCGAAAAGAAATTCCGTTCATTTCTTTAGGGACTGGTAAAAGTAAATGTTTTGGTCTTTTTTTATTAATAAATAAAAATGTGAAATATTTTGTATTATTTTTTTCTATCTAACGGCATGTTTGCGAAACAAACAAAGAATTTTCATTTGGCACAATGTTTCATCGATTAGTATTGTCGACCTTTTCAAGTGATTGATGGAATTAAATCCGAACTGTGCGATATTCTTAGTAACAGAAAGCTTGAAAAGGTCGACAATACTAGTTCAAACGTTGTGATAAAGAAAATCGTTATTATTTATTTCACACCTATGTCCTTACGGATCGAAAAAATGAAATTTTTCTAATTTTTATGGTTTTTACTTATAGTTAACCTGTAATATATAATAGTCTAGATAGAGAAAGAAAGTGTGGCAATGCGTCATTTTACATTCAAATTTATCTACAGTTTCTTATAGTTATTGCACATATATAGAATTTATATGATATATAAATAAATATAATAGAACCTAGTCTCTTTCATCTTCAGCTATTCCAAAGTTGCACCGTTTTTTTACAAAAGTAAGAGACGCTTATAAAAGAGTTTTATCAATGAATTTTCGACCGACCAGTGCCAGAAATGAAAGTTTTTAAAGTGCTCGGGCTCTTTAACACTTGTATTATCTTTATTGTGTTTCGTATTCAAACCAAAGTTGTACGTGGGCGTGTTAGTGCGTTTTTACATCCCGTCAATAGAAAGAATACCTAAAGATAATTATATACACCACACAGTCAGAATTGGGTATTTTTTCTATACGTTTTTCTGCCCCTCGCCGGATTCGAATATACCTTTGCTCGCGAATAATGGGATAGTATCTCGAGAAGTTATAACGGCTCTATACCAAAATTCCATACGGAATAATGTATGTTATCGGCTTCTGAGATATTAATCTTTTTGACTGGCTTCAGAGTGATTGTACCTTTACCAATTGGCTTCCGACACACTATCGCCTATTTATTCGAGAGCAAAGATATACGTCGCGCTTCCGCACCTGAGCTGCCCGCGAAGCTGCGGCAGGGTGGCTCATCTCTTTCAAAAGGCGGATAACCTTCCGTTCGCCTGGGTCACGGCCGATCGATATGTATGCGCGCGTGCGCGTATATATATATATATATATATATATATATATATATATATGGTATTATATCAGGCCGCTTGCGCGCAAGCGCGCCGAGCACATCCGTGCGCTCTCTATGGCCTTTTGAGAAATCTACACATGCGCACATCGTACATACGCGCGCGAGACCTCGTTCCGAATATATATATATATAATACAGTCCGATCTTCTCTTCGTCTTCACCCCCCAGTCATGCCGAAGTATCTGGCATTGATTGAGAAATGAATTATCGCCCACTCGAGGATTAGTTCAAGTTAAGTATATTAGAGGGGGGGGGGCGAGCAAACCTGCGAACTCGTCGGGGGGAAAGCGCTTTTTCTTCGGTGGTATTATAACCTTTGCCGTAAAGCGTAAATAACCGCCCGAATATGAGAAAGTGGACCTCTCGATATTTGGTGTTTATTTTGTCAGCAAAACGCTGCGAAGCTTTATGATGTGCTTTCGTTTATTTACGACTATGTGACATACACGCGAAACTCCGATGTTCTGTTAATGATGCAATTGGAGAATTTTGTATCAGCCAGCCATGTCTCTAGTTTAAAAAAATCCAGTAATACACAGAGGATAAAAATACGAAATGTAAATTTTGTAATGCACTCGATTCCAGAGAGAATAGCTTTAACCACCCTCCTTGTAGACGTGGCAAGATGAAGGCGAAAAAAAGTTAGCCCCTCTCGCGTATCGATTTGCTCCAGTTTTTCTTCTCTTACTCTCCTGCTCGCTCGGAAAATAGAGAAGAGAGAGAGAGAGAGAGAGAGAGAGAGAGAGAGAGAGAGAGAGAGAGAAAGAGAGAGATTTCGAAGGAGGGAGAAAGCCAGACAGAAGGGGCACGTTATAAATCCGCTTTTCCGACCTTGTACACGAAATTCATTTATTGTATTAGTTTGCGGTAGCATTACAGTATATTCCTTAGTTCATTATTTGCTTTCGTGAATGGAATTAAAGGGAAGAGATATTAGGATAGCAGGAAATTTATATTATTGGCATAATAAAATATGAATATAATGTTTTTTATTAACATACGTGGACTTCTATAAATTTCTTATGAATCTACTGGTTCATTTTGTATACTGAAACGACTATTTTCAGATTAATGACTATTAAAAAATTCTAAAAAAACGTGATATATGTATGTGAATTTTATTTATATGCAAAAATTTTTTAAAGGGCATTATTTTTTTTTAAAATAGGTCTTAATTTGTTTCTTTGAAAAATAGTTTTTTCATTGTTCGAGTATGAGTAGCCTATGATTCGCCGTTAGAAAATAAATCAGTAACTGTACAAATGGAAAACATAGTTTGCTCTTTCAGAACTGATTGAAAATGATTGGCTCACTTGCAGCGCAGCCTCGTGCCAAGATCAAATACTCCGTCGCTCACTTGTATTCCCATTGATTGGATCACTTAAAATGTATCTAATATTGAGAAAAATATTAATGTAAAAAAAAGAATGATAATAAAGCAGTTAAAACCTTTTTTTTTGTCGACAACAGCCATTCGAATAAAGCAGTAAAGAATATTATTATTTTTGTTTTGTATGGAATTCGCTAAAGGAAGGTCAGAAGGTGTCATTATGCGATAGCATACGTACAACCAGATTCAGTTAGCTTGAGGATATGGACAACCAGAGTGCCAAATTTCTGTAAAAAATTGTGGATTGATATCAAACTTGTATATTATAGGCTTACCTATATATTTGGCCAGCCATGTATACAAGAATTCTTTTAAATGTATTCGTTCGAGAAAAAATAAACAAGAAACTCTGTTTTATCGGTCGAGGGATGGTCACTGCATTTGAATAACGGACTTGATCATTTACGTCGAGTGAAATATCACTTTGATTATACCTCCAATAGGAGCTTTTTAAAATTTTATCATTTAATATTGTACCAATCTCAAGATACGATACTTGTTATTAATTTATATAATTGCAATTAAACTTCGGTCGATTAGAGGCTCGCTATTATTTTTACTTTTCGTTTTAAATGTTATTACATCTTTAAATCTCGTTTCTTGAAAATTAAGAGTTTTGACGAAGAATTTTGGATATACGAGAGCATTAAGCTGATCATTTATGCGTAAACTTGCAAGTATTGATACAATCAACTGGACGGCAGTCGATATATCTACAAAATAAGTTATTAGATTAGCCTTTACGTAATTTTTGGCTTACAATATGTTTTGAAATTAAATATTTTATTATATAAACTCAAAGAAAAATATTCGTTAAGCTTAAAAATTTCGCCGCAGAGTGAATTTCTATAATGTTAATTGGTTTTAGGTGGTACAAAAACACCAAGCCTATAGAAAAATATATTTTAACATATATATTGCGTGTAAAAACATTGTTCTTCCGCGATCATTCATTTATATATATATATGAATATATATATATATATATATATATATATATATATATATACATATATATCGGGTTATTAAACGTGCAATACAATTTACAAAAAGAAAGTATTCTTATATTCTTTGAAGCCCCCGTTCTTCCGCATTATACTTCCTCTTCACAGTATATATAGCAGCTCCCGGGTTTAATACGGGAAAAACCCGTTAAAACACAAGAATAGCACCGAGCCTGCAAAAAATGTAAATTTTAAGCGCCGGCATAAATAAACCAAAAAGGAATATATTTTCTTTGTTTGCTGCGAAGCGCGGGACGATACAATCCATACAAATTAAAAAAAAGAAAGAAAACAAAAAGAATAGAACGGAAAGGCCTCTATCTATACGCACATATACACGCGTATTATTTATACATGTAGAGTGGAGGGGGGGGGGAATAGTGAAAAGACACTGAATTTTTCACTTCGATGATAATGTTTTGGCTAAAATGATGTGGAAAAACACAGTCGATTCCTTCGTCATCGCTTAGTATTTATAATCATTTACAATAGTGTTAACGAATACACACACACACACACACACACACATATGCGCGCGCGCGAGCGTGTGTGTATGCTGTATATGTATATATATGCTATATATGTATATGTATATGTATATACGTGTGTATATATATATGCTATACCTTTCTCTGTACACTATGGATTCTTCGAGTACACTTTTGCCTCACGGTCTATGCGCCGCTCGCCGCGCGTTTCGTATAAAAAAAGGAAAAAGAAGAAGAAAAAAGAACGCAACGTTTCCGCTTCGATGCGGGCCTCGCACCGGCCGCGTGTTCTACGCAAGCACGCGATTTTTATCTTTAATAAGCATCGGTGTATTATAAGCGCGCGCGTGTATTCGTGCATATAGAGGCGGTGATACAAGAGTGAGGGGGGGGGGAGGACTTTCGTTCTCACGCGGCGCGCATTCGCAAATATTTTGCTAAATCGGCGAGATTCGTCGGGGAATGGAATTCGAACGTGAAACGGATATTTCGCGATTGTTTGGATTGGCGAGCTATTCCAAAATGTTTATTTTTAATGTTATACTTCGGATCTTGCATGATTTATAGATTTTGTGTATAAGAATATTTGTATAGACTGGGAAAATTTTTAAATTCTGCTCATGTTTCGCCATATGTTACTCCTTTTTATTTTACACAGTCTCCAACGTAAATAAGTAAACCGAAATTTTTGGTAGGAGTCTTTGATTCCGATTGTTTATATAGTGGCTGGTAATGTCAATATGTTAATTAATTTTAGGACGAATATTTCAGAACGAAAGGGTATACATAATAATGGTAGTGATATGAAAGTTGTTCATTGAAAGTGGTTTCGCGTTTGATGTTCAGACACTGATACTTTGAATCTTTTCTTAAATACAAATTAAATACATTCAATGATTGCAATGTGAACCGACTGTAGGAGATAAATTTATGAAAAGATCTGTCTAATGTCCACTTTACTGTATAAAATATATACACTAAAACATACAATTTGCGTATAGTGATTTGTTATTGCGCTTTTTATATAATTTTAAAAATGCCTAAAAGGCGCGAGTACCGGAATACCGAGTACAACCCGTCGCAATAATAAAAGATCCCTACCTCCCCCCATTCCTTATCCCGAGGCCAATTTTGCAAAATTAGTCTTTGATGAATTTCACGATATCAACGGGCGGCTCGCGCGCGGCAAAACTCTCCCGGGAGGGCGGCTCCGATGTAATCTCGGGCAAGCAAAGGAGGTGAAGGTTGCCGAGCTGGAATTTACATCCTTATGAAACTCGCCCGGTTAGCGCGCCGGTAGGAATTAACTTACAATGTATTTACGATCGATAAATGATTGAGTTTTTTTTTTATTACAGTAACGGTAGAGAGTTCTATGGGAAACACCGAACCGTAGGCTACAAAATTTGGCTATTCAAGTATTGTAATTTTTAATCAAATAAAAATAGATGTTTGGAAAAAGAATTGCTGGTCTAATAAGACCTGAAAATTGGACAGAGGTTTATTTTTAGGTATTATAA